>RJWH01001782.1:262688-315249 GCA_004363575.1 Solenodon paradoxus | reverse complement strand
TCTCTCTCTCTCTCTCTCTCTGTCTCTCTCTCTCTCTCTCTCTCACACACACACACACACGCACACACACACACACACACAGACCCAGAGACAGGCCACCTAGACTGCCCTCAGCCTAGTGCAGCCTGGTCCTCCCAGAAGACTCAGCCTTCCGGTTTCCATGGCAATAGCAGTTGGCTTCCCAGACTGATGACTCAGAACTAGCCCATCTCCCTGTGGAAATAAGGGGCTTCTCCAGGAGACACAGACTGGGCATCTAGACCTGGGCTCAGACTAGTTTGCTATACTCACCTGTAACCTACATTAAATCCCCAACCTGTGACTTCAGAGTCCCTGGGGGCTCAGTGAGGGTAAAGCTATATCCTGACCCTCTCATGTCTGTCACACTGACTCCAAATAATGTTCCTGCATATCAGAAATATCTAGTTAAAAATATAAAACAATAAGAGATCCTACTCGCAAAGCAATAGAAAAAAAAACTTATCTAGGAAAAATTCACAAGTGTCTCAGGTATGCATGAAAACACGGAAATTATAATAAATCAAACTGCAAATCTTTACCTAGACTAACACCCTTAATAAAAGGAGATGTATCCTCTGTTCCTAGGTGGTACTGTAATTTTGTCAACTGATTCAACAGATTTGATGCCATTCTGATTGCAAGTACAGTGGGATCTTTTTCAATCAGGCAAATTTAGTTCAGTATTCATCTGGGAATATAAATCTCCAAGAGAACAAAGAAAATTTCATAAAAGAGAATGAGGAAGGACTTGCCACACCAGCTGTCAAATTGTACTAAGAATCTGAAATAATCAAAATAGTGGGACTGCCTTGAGAATGACATACAGACCAAAGCAGTGTGGAAACAGACTGAGGTCTGCGGAAATTGGTTTTTGATAAAGATGGCCTTGCAAAATATTGATGGAATATTTCACTATTTAGTAAATGGTTTAGAGCGCAAGTTACTATCCATTTGGGGCAGATCAGGGCTGAGGCAGAATTCTATCCCTATCTCATGTCACAAGCAAAAACAAGTAGCAGAAGAATTTTTATCACAAAAAGGAAAACTACAAATAAAAAGTGTGAGAGTCTATTTTTTTCTAATCACGTGTAGGAAGGAGAGGAGGCTTTCTAAGCATGACCCTAAATCCAGATGCCATACAGATTTTATTAGATTAAAACTGACAGCCTTAATGCGCCCTAGTAGAGTGACAATTAGGTCCACTACTTCCAGCTGAACACAGTCCACATATATTCCAAGGACCTGGGTTCAAATCCTGGGCAGGGGGAACAATTGAGATGTGCGACTAAATATAAATAAATAAATAAATGCTTTTTATCTCTCCCTGACTGCCTGCTTACTTTCATTCCTGCCTGAAACGTTGCTTAAAAAAAAAAAAAAAGATGACAGCCTTATGTCTATATGGCTAATCTACATGGTTAGAGACACTAACTGAAATGAGTGCAAAGGAGGCAAATAAGCAATGAGGAGGACACTGCATAGATTGCTGGGGAGAGTGCTGATTCATAGTCTTTCTATGAGGAAATATGATTACATGAATGCATCTAAGACTTCTAAAGATATTCATTCTTTTTGAGCCATTGATTCCACTTCTCTAATGCTATTCGAAGAAAGTAATCAGGTGATCATAGACATTTCTGTACAAAGATATGACTCATTTAGAAATAGATGAAATAAACAAACTAGGGGAATGGTTAAAATAATTGCAGTAAACACAATGGGACTATATAACTATTAAAACAGTATTGTCTAATAATATTTAATGATATGGGAGAAAATATTACATGAAAAAGTTAGATGACAAAAAGTCTAATGCAACTTTGTGAAAAGGCTATAGGTACATACAAACAAATATAATTGTCATTTGTGAGCAACTCATACTGCATATTTTTTCAGGTAATATCCAAAAAAAAATTATTTTCCAAAGAAAATGTATACATTTTTGAGTTAACAATTTTCTGCAGTAACAATGTCAAACAAAACCAACCTCATATCAGAGTCTACTCTATTTTTCCCAACTCCACTCCACTCTGCAAAGCTCCCTACTGCTCCCAATAGAACAGTAACAGTACCCAGTTCTGGGCATTCACCTCCTAACTTACTTCTTTGCCCTGAATTGAAGCATTTCCTTTATCATAACTCAGGCTTTTCTTTGAAGAATATTCATGCAAAGTTCATAAAAATGCATTCTTCCAACAATAGTAACACTATTGGCAAAGCAAGTAAAATTAAATAATTGAAAAAGGCATAGGGAGAAAGAGTTGAGACAGAATAACAACAGATTTCCTTTAAAATCTCATCGTTAGGACTTATTTTTAACATGATAGACTTCACTGATGGGAAACATAACAGAGGTTTACTCTGTTGTTTTGACTTTCTGGTAGCAGGGTTGGACCTTCCTCATCTCTTTTTTTCTCTTTTAATGAACTACTGGCTACCATGGGTAGGCACACAAGAAAAAGAGCTTGTTAAGTGCATGAAGGAAAAAATGCTCAACTTCATTACTCACCTGGGAAATGCAAAGCAATGCCATAATATCATATAGTACAAGCTCTCCAGAATGACAGAATAAAGAAAAGTCCAAGCATCGCTGAGGATGTGGAGCAACTGGGACTCAGACACTACTGGTGAAAGTGCGATGGTAGAACCATCTTGGAAAACCTTGGCAGCAACTACTTGAACTACTTGAACAGTCACTTAGTTACACTCCTAGGTAACTACACAGCCCATACAAATGCACACACACAGGTACAAAAGATATATATGAGAATGTTCATAGCAACACTATTCGTAACTGCTTCAATACATTAAGCTCCCCAAGGCCCTGTCAGTAGTAGAATGGGGACACAAGCTGTGCCTCAGCCACAATCTGAAATATTATGTGATAATAATAAACATACTACTGCATAGCTATGCGACTAACACAGATGAACCTATAAATATATTAAGCAAAATGTTCAAGAAAGAGATAATGAATTATTCCATTTATGTAAATGTCATAGGTGAAATTATGATGTGAGAAGTTATGACAACTGGTTTGGGAGGAGGCTGTTACCCAAATGGGATTAAAGGGAGCTTCTAGGTTGCCAGTCACATTCTGTTGCTTGGTCTAAATTTTGTTCACTATAAGCTGTGCACTGAAAATGTGTGCATATTTATGTCTACTATCTATACTTCAAAAAAGCTTAAAAATAGAAATACATATCAAAATATTAACAAGTGTTACTTCTGGGTGATGGAATTATAGGTAATCTTATTTTTTTATATTATTTTATGCATTTCAAATGTAGTACAATGAATGCCTGTTTTTTAAAAATAATAATGTTATTTTACAAGATATGCACAAATCACATGATGCCATTGAGCTTCTTAAAGGTGTTGTGAAGTTGGCCTGGGCCAAAGGCTACCATTTTTTTTTTTTTCCCGAGGAGTATCTGGTTCCTCTTTCCTGAGCCTGGGTCAAAGGTTCCCAAATCTATCTCGTCATCAGAGTCACCATTGGAGCTATTTAAAAATTCTGATTTCCTTAATAGGGAATGGGACACTGTGGGGGGGGGGGGTGTCAAGTGGTGGCAGAGCCCACTAGACAGTGGTGAAAAACACTTGGTGATTTGATGGAAGGCAGGGTGTGCTGACATATATATGAATAATGTGGACTCTCTACATATGAGCTTATTTTAATGTGTAGAATAAGTTACTATAATAAAATAAATGAAAAAATAATTCTGATTTCCACACCTCACTCCCAGAGATCCTGAGTAAGGCAGTCTAGGATGGCATCCAATATGGCACCCCTCAAGTTCTATGCCCCAAGCATCACAGAGTCTGAATTGTCGATGCTTCAGCTCTCCCTACTAGACAGGGCTGGGAGAATCTGACTGGAGCACTGACAGTCCTCATTGGGTAGGACTATGACCTAGGATTTAGGAGAGAGTGAGAGCTTGGAAAGGCCTAGGTAGCCCTTGCTCCAGCCAGACTACAAGAGAGGAAATATCATAAAGTCTGCAAAAGCACAGGTACAGAGTCAGACAGATGTGGGCTCAACTCCTACTCTATATAAGTTCTGCGACCTTGGGCTTAAACTTTCTGAGCATTAGCTGCATCGCAGGCAACCACAGCGATCTAACAATAATTTCACAGAATTATGAGTCTTAAATAAGACAATGCATACATTTTAATGCAAACTGTGACATGTAATAAGATCACAATATTAGTAACAATGATATAGACTATGTTTTATCATATTTCATCACATATTGTATTTAATATTAAATGAAATGATATAACACATAGGTAACAGGTAGAAACATATTAATTAATATTATGTATGGATAGTCCAAGTTATGAAAAATCTAATCTTTTGATGATTTTTTTAAGATATACATCATTTTATAATAATACCCTACCCCATGCCCCGTCCCTGCCTCAGGCAACAAAGGCACATGCTATGAAAGCCCTGGACCCAGGCTGAGACCCAGAGCTGGGGGTGGGGAAAAATTTTTTAATAAAATATATTATGGCCTCTTTTTGTAGACTATAAGTCAAAATAATTGTTCAGCAGAAGTTACAACATCTTTGAAAGTTTGTCTCACCTTTTATGTGACTGACTACGTGATCTCGGACAATTTATTTAACTACTCTACATCCAATGTCTTCATCTGCAAAATGAGAATTATAATAGTATCTACCTCTTGGGGGGGCTGTGACTATTAAATGAGTTAGTGTATAAACTTTTAGAACCACATGTGATATGCTGTAAGCAGTACAATTTGGCTATTATTGTACACTCAACAATTATTTCTTGAGTGCTTCCTATGCATGTGAACTGTACACTGAGTACTCAGTGAAAAAGACAGACATAGCCCCTGCTTTCATGGAGCTTATAACTGAATGACAGTAAAGTATATGAATACGTTTTTAAATGAATGAACAAATGGGACTTTTCCTGGCAGAGTTATACTGCATGGTGCTGGCCCCATTCATCAAAGCCCTTCACCCCCTCATATACTAAAATCTTTTTTTATAAGAAGTTTCTGTGACTGATCAGGCTCTTTGTGGCTATTGACCCAAGAAACAGCTCAACTGAGAAACCTAAAGCCCAGCCACCTAAAGCCATCCCCCGCACCTCTGCCTCAGGGCTCAGGTCCCGCAGACTGGCTGGCACTGCAGGGCTTCCTCTGAAGCAGGCATAAATGAAGCCACACAGAGGCTCACGCAAGTCTAGCCCCTGTGCAGTAGATCAGGGAGACAGCACTTCATGCCCAGTACTGCCCAGGTTTGGGAGGCAGACTCTTGTCATTGAGTCCTTATGCTCTGGGCCTGACAGCCCTGGTGGCATCCAGGTCATTGGAGGTTAGCTGTTTCTGCCAGCCACACCTCCATACCCAGCTTCCATTCATTCAGTGCATTTAGATTGAGCACCCACTCTGTGCAAGGCTCCCCAGTAAGGATACAGAGCCAGGTAAGATAGGGATTTACTGTCTGAGAGGTCACGGCCTAGGAGCAGATTTAGATACACCCATGATTTGAGTAAAGTTGACTAAGACTTATGATAGTGTTTAGCATGTAGTGTGTGTGATTGAGGACATCTGAGTAGGCTTCCTGGGGGGAGGTGATACCAAGTTCTATTGGGTGAGAGGGTGTTCACCAGGAGAAGATATGGAAGAAACCATAGGTGCAGTCAGAAATGGAAGAGAGCACATGAGTTTGGGGGACTGCTGCAGATGGTGGGAGGCAGGCAGGAGATGAGAGGTGCTGGAGAGTATCCTGGAACCAGAGAGCAAAGAACCTTTGTAGCCAGTAAGGACTGGGCTGTATACTAAAGCTTTAGAGAAGCCACTGGAAAGTGTTATGATGACATGATTGTTGCTGTGTTTTAGAAAAATAAGTCTGGATTCAGTGAGGTCAATACCTCTAAGTCTGGAGGCAAAAAGGAAATTTTCAGGCTGCTATCAAAACTCAGATGCAAAGTGGTGAGAACCTAAACTGATATGGTGGCCAGAGAGGGGGAAAAAAATGGACAGATTTGGGAATAACCAAGAAAATGACATTGACTGGCTTTAAATTCGATGTCAGGGATAGGTGAAAAAGAGGTCAAGGTGGTCTCCACCATTTGGGTTGGGATGTCCCCAGGAGACAGCAATGCACAGGGAGGGAAAGGCTGGGGAAGGGGACTTGAAGATCTGTGTGATATCTACACGCAGTGTAAGGAAGGCAGTTAAGTGTGTGAACCAAAAACTAAGGCAAAACTTCTGCTTTCAGTCTAATGGAATGCCAGGGACTAGATTTACTTTTCTGGTTTAACATCTGTCTTTATGACACAAAACTTTGAAGCCATGGGACAAAAGATGGTGTAGAACAATGATTCCTTAAGAAGGAAATAAACAAGGGGAGCCCCATAGTTGCTCAAATTACTGTCTGAAGGGAGTTTCCAGGTCGTAGTCTATGGAGAGAAAAACCACACTGAGCCTGGTAGTTGAAGATCTGAGTACAGAGAACAGGGAGACAAACACAGCTAGAATTTGGAGGGCAAAATACTAAGAGAGGAGGGGGCGTCAGAGGGAGGAAAGAGAGTGGGAGAGAGAGAACATGCAGGTGAGTTCATGGAGATGTGTAGAGGGCTCCCCTTAAATCTTTGGCTGATCTGATCTTCACATGTACGTGAGGAAACTACATGATATTGGGGAACAAATCACCACAGAGTAGATAGAACAACCCCGAAACACACAGAAGGCCAGAAGCAGTGGTGTTCCTACCAGTCGGAGTGGAAAGAACTCCTACTATAGAGGACAGCTTTAGTAGTGAGGTCCAATTAGCCCCAGGCGACAGGCTGTTCCCAATCTGCCTGACTAGTAAAGATGAAAAGAAAACCTCAAGAGATCTGAATTCAAAGTGACTATGTGAACAAAGTCTAACATCATTTAATTCATATTTCTAGAGATGAAAACACGGTATCAAAAACATAAAACTCACTGCATAGAATTAGACACTACAGATGAAGAGACTGTGAAAACAACGAACACAGAAATATTTCAAGATAAAACTCGAAGGAAAAAAAGACAGTAAAAATGAAAACCCTAAGTACCAGTGAACTGTGGAACAACACCAAACAGTCCAGCATATATGTAGTTGGAATTCCTGGAAGAAAAGAGAAGGGGGGAGACAGAAAAAATAATGTTTGAAGACACAACACCCACACTTTTTTCAGATTTGATGGAATCTTTAAACCCACAAACCAACCTCAAAAGAGTTCAAAAGCAAGAAGACGCATGAATACAAATACACCAAGATACATCAAAATCCAATTGTTGAAAACCAGTGATAATGAAAAAAATCTCAAAAGCAACCAGAAAAGGGAAGGGAGCAGATGCTGAAGAGAGGAATAAAGAAAAGCACACTTCTCATCAGAGACAATGCACATCAGAAGACAGTGGAGGCACATCTTTATGGCACTGGAAAAACAATCTAATAGACTTTTAATTTAATTTAAGCCAGCCTGCACCCCAGGTCTCAAAAACAGGTCCACAGTTTTTACAGGCTATACCTTAGCTGCCTCAGCCACAAGGGGATACTCTTGTAGATTTTAATTCTATTTCTTGCCAAAACACTTCTCAAAAATGAAGACAAAATACTGTTTTATAGAAACAAAATCTAAGAGATCTCATCACCAGAAGACCAACACACAAGAAATATCAAAAATATATCTTCCAAGGAAAAGGAAAATGATTCTAGGTGATTATTTGAGTAAATGTCACTGAATGATATTTTGTTCATGATGGACCACATACACGATGGTGGTCCCAACAGGTCACACCACATAGCTTACGTGTGTAGAGAGCTAACATCCAGGTTTGGTTTGTGTAATGACACTCTATCATGGTTACACAACAGCAAGACAGTCTAAAGAAACATTTTTTTTTTCAGAATGTATCCCTATCATTAAGAAATACATGACTACATAATGAAGAATGTTAGAAATGGTAAATATGTAGGGAAATATTAAACACATTTTTTCTCATTCAAAAACTCAACAGAATCCAGTAATATATAAAAGAGATTACACTTGGAATTGAAAGAGCAATAAAGAGTGATACAGAAAAAACAAAGGTTGAAAGAATTCATCACCACTAAATCAGTCTTACAAGAAACAATATAAGGCGTTTCTATGAAATGAAAAGTTATCAAGGAAACAGCGAGACATCAAAAATATAAAATAGGGAGGAAGAAGGAGAATAAAAACATGGACTCTTAGAATGAGTTAAGATTAACTTACTTTCCATTTAAATCAGATTGCAAGCAAAACAGTGAGATATCATTTCATACCTGTGAGAGTATCTAAAAGACTGAAAACAAACAAGTGTTGGGGAAGATGCAGAGAAAAGCCAACTCATACAGTATTGTAAGAAATACAGAGCTACCTCAAAAGTAGAAAATTGAAAATCCATATGCTCTGTCATCCCTCTTCTGAATACTTACCGAAAAACACAAACTCACTAACTTAAAGAGATATATGCACCCCATGTTTATTGTAGCATGTTTATAATAGCCAAGAGCTAGAAAAAATTTAAGTGACCATTGACAGATGACTGGATAAAGATGTGAGACACACACACACACACACACAGAGGAATACTACATATATACATATATATCCTACGTCATTTGCAACAAAATGGATGAACCTAAGGAGGAATTATGCTTACTGAAATAAGTCAGAAAGAGAAAACAAACATGACATAATTTCACTCATATGTGGCATAAAGAGAAACCAAACAAACCAAACTAAACCAAACCAAAATAGATTGTTAGTCTATGGAGAACAAATTAATGGTTACTAGAATTGGGGTGGGGGTGGCAAACTGGGTTAAAGAGGTCATTATATAGTAAAAGTTAGAGTTGGATTGTTGGTGATTGAACTTAATGCATGATATAGAGACGATGATTTGTTGACTTAATGATGCACATCTTAAACCTATATAATGTTATAATGTAATGTTCCTTCAATAAATAATTTTTACAAATTAAAAAAGAGATTATATGTCTTGATCAGGCAGGATGTATCCAAGGGATGCAAAACGGGGTTATCAATTCATATTATATATTTATATAATATATAATTCA
This sequence comes from Solenodon paradoxus, assembly GCA_004363575.1. Lineage (NCBI taxonomy): Eukaryota > Metazoa > Chordata > Mammalia > Eulipotyphla > Solenodontidae > Solenodon > Solenodon paradoxus. Next base: position 306,108 of record RJWH01001782.1, on the reverse strand, counting down.
TATTATATACAATATCATCAAACGAATAAAGACAAAAGCCACACAATTATCTCAATAGATGCAGAAAAAGCCTTTAAAAACACTGAACAAACCAGTATAATCAACAAGTTAGAAATAGAAGGGAATTTCCTCAACCTAATAAGGGGCATCTATGAAACCCCAACAATTAAATTGTACTTAAGAGTAAAAAACTAAATGCAACCTCCTATGGTTGAGACAAGGATGTTCACACCTGACAAGTCTGTTCAACATTGTACTAAAGGTCCTGGCCAAAATTAAGCAAGAAAAAGAAATAAAAGACATCCAAATTAGAAAGGAAGAAGTAAAGTATTTCTATTCAGAAGTGACATAATTTTGTATAAAAAATCTGAGTTATACATTAAAAATTTTTAGAATTAATAAGTTCACTAAGCTTGAAGGATACATGATAAATATACACAATCAGTTACATTTATATACACTTGCAGTGAAAAATCCAAAAATAAAATTAAGCAAACAATCCAATTTACAAGAACATCAAAAAGAATAAAATACCTAAGAATAATTTTTTAAAAGAAGTACAAGACTGTACATTGAAACTAAACTTCCTCGAAAGAAGGAGACTTAAATAGAAAGATGCCCTGTGTTTATGAATCAGATGCTTGAATGGCAACACTCCCCCAAGTGATCTACAGATTCAACACAATCCCCATCAGAATACCAGATGGTTTCTTTGCATAAACTGACAACATGGCTTTAAAATTCATATGGAAATTCAAGAGACCCAGCATAGCCAAGACATTCTTGAAAAAGAACTAGTTTGGAGAGCTCACACTTCCTGACTTCGAAACTTACTAGGAAGTCACAATAATCAATACTTTATGGTATCGATATAAGGACAGACACATAAATCAATGCAGTGGGATTAAGAGTCCAAAATAAACTCGCATTTATAGTCAATTGATTTTGGCAAGGATACTAAGAGCATCTACTGGGGGAAAGATAGTTTCTTCAGCAATAGTGTTTGAACAATTGAATATCCAAAATGAGAATGACTTGGATAATACCATATTCAAAAATTAACTCATAATGAATTAAGACTAAGTATAAAAGCTAAACCTATAAAACTCTCAGGAGAACACAAAGGCATAAATCTTTGTCATCTTAGTTTAAGCAAGGATTTGCTAGATATGGCATGAGGAGCACAAGGCGCAACAAATAAATAAATTAGGTTTTATCAACATTTAAAACTTATGTTGCAAAGGACAACATTAAGAAAGTGAAAAGACAACCTGCAAAATGGGATAAGATAGTTGCAAATCATTATCTGATAAAGGACATATATAGAATATATAAAGAAGATCACAACTCAATACTTAAATATATTTTTCAGTGAATAAAGGATTTGAATAGACATTTTCCCAAACAAGACATACAAATAGCCTATGGGTATATCATTAGTTATCAAGGAAGTATAAGTCAAAATCACAATGAGATATATATCACACCACACTCACAAGAATGTCCATAATCAAAATCATAGCTAAAACAATGTTTTGGCAAAGATATAGAGAGACTGGATTCCTTATACACTGCTGATAGGAATATGAAATGGTGAAGTGACTTTGGAAAACAGTCTGGCAGTTCCTCAAAGGATGATATTGAGTTTCTCAGAAGTTCTACAACTAGAATACTCAAGATAAATGAACATATCCACACATAGCAGCAGCATTTATCATAGGTACAAAGTGGAAACAACACAAATGTCCATCAACAGATGGGTGGATGAAAGAAAACATGGGTCATTCCTACAATGTCAGATTATTTGGCAATGAAATGATGTATTGAAATATGCTGTAACATAAAGGAATCCTGAAAACATTATGCTAAGAAGTATTATGTGATTCCATTTCTATGTAGTATCCACAATAGGCAATTTATAGAGAGAGAGTAAATTATCAGTGGCCTAAGGCTAGGATTGGGTAGAGGAAAGGAAACTGACTGCCAATAGGCATGAAATTTTTTGAAGGGGAGGTAATGAAAATGTTCTAAAATTGATTGTAGTGATGGCTGCAGAAGCCAAATCTACAGAATCGTGCACTATATGTAGGTAAATCATATAGCATATGAATTAGATGTCTATAAAATTATTGCTTTTTAAGATAATTGACTATTTAAAGCAAAAAGAACAACAAAGAAAGAGCAATAAAGTATTGTTGAGTTTATATCATACGTAAAAGGAAACTATGACAAGAATAGCTTAAAGACCAGAAGACAAAATGGAAGTACACAATTTTAAGATTCTTATGATATACATGAAGTGGTATAATATTATTTTAAGATAGATTATGTTAAGTCCAAGATATGTATTATAAACTCTAAAGAAAACAATAAGAAAAATGAACAAAACATAACAAAAAAAGTTACAGCTTAAATAAGCTAAGAATGAAAATAGAACAGAATCATAGAAAATACTGTATTTCAAGGAAAGCAGAAAAGACACAGAAAACAAAGAATAAGTGGAATGAATGGGATACTATGGCAAGCTGGTAGGTTTAAACTCAGCCACATTGATAATAACATTAAATGTAAATGGTCTAAACATTTCAATTAAAATGCCAAATTTGTCAGATTGAGTAAAAAATGACAGAAGCAATATAAGCTTTCTGAAAGAAATCCACTTTAATATACAAAGTCAGAGAGGTTAAAAGAATGAAACAAGATATGCTATGCAAATAGAAAGCTGGAGTAATTATATTAATATCAGCTCAATTACCAGAGATACAAGAGGACATTTCATATTGATTAAGGGGTTAGCTTCTTAAGGGAACATATACAATCTTAAGTGTGAATGTACCTAAAAACAGGGCTTCAATATGTACATGAAACAAAAACTAATAGAACTAAAAAAAAAAGTGAACTAAAGAGAAAGGTTTAGGGATCAGCTCTAGGCAGCTTAGAGGTGGATGCTGACACCATAATGACCAATAATATCAACAGGAGCACGTGTAAGGAAGAAAAGAGACCAGGACAGAACCCTGGGCCACATCAGTTTTTCCAAGGTAAACAGAAGACAAACACAGGAAGAACTGAGATAAAAAAAATTAGCAGAATGGTGAGAAAACAAGGTCAATGTAGGAACACCAAATGCCAGGGAAGAGTGCGTCAAAGTTTGGGAGGTAAGCTAGGAACTGAAAAGCTCCAGCTGGAAGGACAGACAGTAAGAATCATTGAAGTCACTAGCAAGAGAAGCAAAAGAGAGTGGTGACCTGAGGGCTGAAGGCAGGTTGTAGTGGATTGAGGACTCACTCAGCAGGAGGTGAGGAAATAGAGAAAATATAACACTGAGTTTGATTTTAACAGTCTTGGTTAACAAGGGTAGGAGAAAGAGGTTATAAAGGCAAGGTCTTTAATCCATTTTGAGTTGATTTTTGTGCATGGTGTTAGGTAGTGGTCTAGATTCCACCTTTTCCATGTGACTGTCCAGTTCTCCCAGCACCATTTATTAAAGAGGCTGTCGTTGCCCCATTGTAAGTTTTTGGCTCCTTTGTTAAAAATTAGATGTCCATATATATGTGGGTTTATTTCTGGGCTTTCAGTTTCGTTTCATTTATGTCTTCTATTTTTATACCAGTACCAGGCTGTTCTAATATTATTGCTTTGTGGTAGAGTTTGAAGTCAGGACCAGAAACCATCAAATATATAGAAGAAAACATAGGCAAAACATTACTGGACATAGACTTAAGAGATATGTTTGGCAACACAACTCCTATCAGCAAGGCAAATAAAATCTAAAATAAACAAATGGTATTACATAAAGCTAAAATGTTTCTACTCAGCAAAAACAAACAAACAAACAAAAACTAAAACAAAAAAACGCACATGAAAACAAAAAGGCACCCAACTGAATGGGAAAAGATATTTGCTTTTCACACCTCGGATAAGAGGTTAATATCTAAAATATACATAGCACTCATACAATCGGGCAATAAAAATACAAGCAACCCAATCAAAAAAATGGGCCAATGACCTCAATAGACACCTCTCCAAGGATGACATACAAATGGCCAACAGGTTCATGAAAAGATGTTCTAATTCTCTTATTATCAAGGAAATGCAAATCAAAACAACAATGAGCTATCACTTCACACTTGTGAGAATGACTACCATCCAGAAAGAAAAAAAAAAAAAAAAAAAAGAAAGGAAACAGCAAGTGCTGGGGAGGATGTAGAGAAAAGGGAATTCTAATTCACTGTTGGTGGGAATGTAAAGTGGCGCAACCACTCTGGAAAGCAGTATGGAATGTCCCCAAAGAATTCAGAATGGAAATTCTATATGATCCAGTTATTCCTATACTGGGCATTTATACTAAAAGCACAAAAACACTTATCCAAAGAGATATGTGTACCTCCATGTTCATTGCAGCACTATTCACAATAGCTAAGATCTGGAAACCACCTAAATGCCCATCAACAGAAGAGAGGAAAAATAAGATGTGGTACCTATACACAATGGAATACTCTGCAGCCATCAAAAGGGAGATATCCTGCCATTTGTGACAACATGGATGGACTTGGAGAGAATTATACTTAGTGAGATAAACCAGAAGGAGAAAAACAGACATCATATGATAGTATTCATATGGTGTGTACGGAGATAGAAAACAAATGAATGTCCTAAATTAAACAACACTAAACAAGGGGAGAGAGAGAGAGAGAGAGAGAGAGAGAGAGAGAGAGAGAGAGAGAACTATAACTACTAAAAACAACTGTTGACTCTTACTGGTGGGAGACAAAAAGACAACTGAAAGGGTACTGAAGTGATGGGGGATGGGTGGGGGAAGTGGGATAAAGGGAATTAACTGTAAATGAAGGGAGAAAAAAAGTGGGGACATTGGTAAACCTACTCTGCCATATGTAAATATAAAAATACTATTAATAGATGTCAAATCAAGTTAATGTGAAAATGCAATATCCCTTCAATAAAAAAAAAATGAAGTCAAGGCATTTTTGTTTTGTTTTTCATTGATTATAATGGAAGAGCCAGGATACTGGGGACAATGAAGATACAGAGAAGAGAAGGAATAAGCTATAGAGGGAGGTACTCAGGCAGGGGTGGAGGAGGGTATTATCAGATCTCTGATGGAGAGCTTAACAGAAAAGGGACACCTATTTCTCAGTTTGATGTGGGCCTGAGGAATAGATGAGCATGGGTGGCAGGTAAGTTTGAAGCTAAGGGCAGAGGTTAAAGAACCTCTCTCCTGACAAGTTTTCTTTTTATTGTGATGGGACTAAAATATGACACCCCAAGGTTCTCAGAATTGTTCTCCTGCAAAGGCCCACTCTGACATGAAGAACCAAGGAGAGTAAAGGACAGCCCCACTGGCAAAGGAGAAGCTTCTGTTCTTCTAAACTGTTAATTCTTTCCTTAATCAAAGAAGCCCTCTGCTAACCCTGGGCCTCTACACCCCTTTCCTAATCAAGAAATGGTCTCTTGTCCTTGTTCTCTAGAAGAATGTGGAAAGGGGAATTACATAGCCATACTTCTAGCGTCAGAGTAGGGGTGAGACCCTTCCTCCCTTCCCTGAGCCCCCAGGTCTGCTTTCCATGCCTCAGCACAGTACATAAATGCCCCAGCTACCAGAGAATTTATCACCATGTAAATTATCCATATGTATGTTATTATTAAATCTGGGTTTTTGTCTTACTAATGGCACCTAATGTTAATTTCTTCATTTGTCCAGCCTGTGAAGAATGTATGAACCCCACAGCAGTAAAGAGAAAGTCCAGCTTGCTTGCTGGCAATGAGTGGGAAAGCAGTGGTACAGAAAACGGGGTGATGTGAGAGCTCAGAAACAGCTGAGGGAAGACGGGCATAGGTCAGGCAGTGGGATTACTAGGCACTGCTGAGGGCTCAGATGAGTCTCTGGACCATGAGTATGGACTAGTGTCAGTTCATGAAATGATCGCCTACTCACTCCTAACCCCAGCTCTATTAGCCAGGATTACAGAAGGCAGGCATTTTCTAGGCTGGGATGGGAGACTAAGGGGCCAGGTGGCACAGGTGAACAATTGAAGTAACAAGGTGACAGGGTCGAGATTGGGTAAAATAAGAGTTGATAAGAGCCAGGAGAAAAAGAAGGAGACAGGAGCCTGAAGGTCTCTATGAACAGACATAACAGAGGGAAACAATCAATGCATAGGATGTACATTAAGACTTCCAGATGGGACAGCTTCTAATGACGGTAATGGGTGGCTGAAGCGGAAGTGATAGTCAGTGAGATGAAGACAATAAGAAACTCAGAGACCAGGATATGAAGGAACTGTCTTCATGGATGTGGAAGTTCCCAGCATAAATAGAATAAAAAACAGTGATAAAGTTCTTCTGCTCTGTGTTACCACATGGCTGAACCATCTAAATTTTGCCATTAATTAAAATTATTCTCAGCACACCCTGGAGGGGTAGTGGTTGGGCACAGTCCACATACACCCCAAGTTCCTGGTTCCCATCCAGCCAGCAGTAACGACCAAGATGAGCAACTAAATAAAATAAATAAAAGTGTTTCTTCCTCCTCTCCCTTCCTGCCTGCTTTCCTCCACTCATCTGCATCCCTGCCTGCACCTTTCTTTCAAAAAAAAAAAATCTCAATCTATAGACATATATCCCTTTAACTCAGTCCTCAATGCTGAGGTTGCCTGGCTCCTCACCTCTTTCGTCCATCTACATAAAGCTATATGTGCCCAAACTGAACTGGACACCAAGGTCAAATGTCATGCTTGTGGGTACCATCTTGAATTGTGCAGTTTTTAAGAGATATGGCAGAGACTTTTAAATGAAAAAGTCAGAGTGATGTTAAGGTTCCCAGCAGAGTTACCAAATCCCGGAAGTGACTCAGAAATCCATGATGGCCAAGGGTCCCTGCCAGCTCGCCACTGGCCGTAGATACATAGTCCACAGTAAGGGCTTCCATTCACATAATGGGAAGTCATAACCAAAAGACCACTCACTCCCAGTAAGCCCCTTGACTCCCACATGGTGAGGCCGCAGTTTCAGAAAAAGAACCTGGAGCAGGAGGCCTGAGTTCTAATCCTGACTCTGCCACGAACTTGCAGTGTGACTCTGCCCTGAGACCTTAGTTTTGCCTGTTAAGCAGGCGGTTGAATGTGGGTTCTTAAAGACTCTTGCGGTCTTCACAATGGTGGGTGCAGGAAGGATACGCCCATCAGCTCACATTGCTCAAAATGCACCAGCTGCAGAAGACAAATGAGCTTCAAGCCTCATTAGAATCCTACATCAGAGTAATTTCTCTGGGGTTCATTGCTAATACCTCTCCTCCTCTTTCCTTCCCAGGAGCCTGCGAAGTCAGCTCAAGTGATATACCACTGCCCCCACGCCACCCTCTTTCTCCTCATGAGATTTCCTTAGGTTAAAAAGTCAACCTGGAATGAGGCCATGTGTAGAAAGGAGAGGTCCAGGAGGCCTATCACGGGGCATGTGCGAGGCCGATGGTTCTCCATGGGATGTCCTTCTCAGGGCTCCATCATCGCACACTCCATCAGAACCCAGGACTATCATCCAGGAGGGGGCAAACAGAATTCCAGATGTCTCTCCTCCCATTTCTCTGTCCTGTTTTCTGGAAGGGCAGGTAGATTCCTCTTGTGCCCAAGACCCCCAAGAGCCATACTGCCTTCTCTGTAACAGGGTCAAGACTACTGTCTCACTGGGCAGATATGCTGCCTATCCCTGGGACCAAGAAATACACCCCGGAACCCTGCCATTAATAAAGAAATGAGGTCCTGATTAGGAGTCCTGGAGCATCTGGACAATGGGAAGCAATCCCTCATCATCCTGGGCTCTAGAGGGAGGACTTCTCCCCTCTGGAAAGCCAGGCTGGGAGTCCCAGGACAGACTGGGACATGGAGCCTAGGACTCTGGGCCCTCAAACTGCACTACCTGACTTGGGTCAAAGAACCACAGCAGAATCCAGGAGGAACAAAACAAGGCCACCAAAGCCACAGTGCATGCAGAATCTGCTTAGGGTCACTCCCTCCCCAGGACTCCATTTCACACACAGCCCTAGCACATCCAAGGTCCACGGCCACGCCCTCCCCACTGCCTCCCTGCAGCTCTCCAGTGGATGACCCTTTCCCAGCCAGCGCTCCCGCCTCCCCAGCCACCTGCCAGCTCACCAGGCGATCTCCCTTCCTTCCTTCCAGTACTTCCTCCTGGTTGTTCTCCTGAGAAGGAAAAGCAGGGGTGACTCCATGCCCATGTTGCCTCACCTCATCATCCCTTTCCCTTGCCTGGCCAGATTGTGGTCACGCCAGGCATCCTTTAGGGCCTCGGCTTCAGATGGGAGTGAAGTGGGGTCAGGATGCAGGGGTTTCTGTTAGGTGCTCTCTCTGAGGTGCCCAGAACAGCAGGCAGGAGCCCAGAAGAAGGATGTAATGGCCAGATTGGGGGGAATAAAACAGGGACAGGCTGGGGGCTGGAGGGAGGAGCCCACCGAAGAGACAGAGGGCAAGAGCTGAGACCCCCCAGGGCAGAGGCCTCGCTCTCGAGGTAGAGGACACCCGGAGAACCTGGGCAAGTACAGGAGGGAAGCCTCCCTGTTCACTTGGTGAGGGACTGACAGGCTGTAGGACCCCGAGTGGTGCTGGGAAGGGCACGCCTTGGAACTGCAAAGGGGTGAGGCCAGTGAGGATGGGTAGGTGAACAAGGGTGGGCTAAAGGTGAGGGTGCTGAGTGCTTACCGATCTCTTTGGTGGCCTCGGTGGCCTCGTTTCAGGGGCCCAGGTTTCCTGTGCTGCTTTGAATGCTGAGATCCCATGGGCTGGGGAGTGCCTCCTGGGAATAAAATCTCTGTCTTGGCAAAAGGGTGCAAACCCAAGAAGAAAACAAAGGTGTCCTGATCCCCATGGTGGCCAGGGGATGGGGTGAGATAGGGGCTGGTCCGCACACAAAGTCCTGGAGCCTGTTACAATTCCTTTTGTCACTGGCTCGGAACTGAAGCTAGCAGCAGCTCATCTAGGTGTCTTCCTCCATCACCATAGCAACAGTCAGACTAACAACCACCACTGATTCACCAGGACGTGAAAACCTCTGTGTTGAATACAGTCTCCCTCTCAAGCTCTTCAGGGCCAAAGAGTGAATCTCCAAGGCCTCTGCTGTCATTCCCCTCAGAGACATCCAGTTGCTCGTGTTTCCAAGGCAACACAGAGACTGTGTCTCCTGGAATCTGTGGTTACTATAGCAACCCAGGCAGAGCCAGGTACACTGAGAACAAAGGCCTTATCTGGAGGAACCAGAGTCAGAGGACACATTCACTGATGTTTCCTCTGTGACCAGCCCTGTTCTAGGGTCAGGTGTAGGCTCTGTGCTGGGGACACACATGCACGATGTCCCTTTGAAGGACTAAATGGGGTCTAGGATTTCTCTGTCTGCATCCTCAGCCTCTTGTGCTCTCCCTCCACTGAATATGCCTGAGTGAGCTTATCCCTGCACAGGGCTCCACCTGCCGCTACCCTTACACTGAGAATGTCCACCCTCAGTGGAGGTAGGGAGGGACAAAAGGAACCACAGGGCCTCAAGGGTGGATGGACTGCATCTCTTCAGGGTCACATCTCCTGGGCGCAGGAAGCTCTTTGGAAACTAAGCAGATGGACAGGTGATTATGAAACCAGCGTGCACACTGTCAGTATCAGGGTGTTCAGTCCTTCCATGGTGGTCCCCCACCTCTGTAGTTGACAATTTCCTCTTCACTTCAAGCCCACACACTTCCCCTTGGTTTTTTCTGTCCTCAGAGCCCTATAGAACCTGACACTTCCATCTGTCGAAGCGCGTGGCGGTTTCCCAGCACTTCATAATAAGCTCTTTAGTGTGGGCACACCCCTCAGAGGAGGGTGCGATTACTGACATTTTGTAGGGGAGGAAACACAGACTCTGATGGGAATGGACATGCCCAGTAAGCAGGCACAAGACCTACTGCCAGCCCAAGTGACTAGAAGGGGTGCCAGCTCTGTGTTCCTGTGCAGGACTCAGAGGGAGATGGTGGGTAGAACAGCGACGGCCAAAGTGCTTCTAATGCTTTTTAACCTGTGATGATCTCCTGTGACAGTATCTGGACATGGAGTGGTCCAGTGACCTAGACCTTGACCTTGACTTGACATTGCCTCAATTTCCAGGTATAATCTGGCATCTTGGGCACTCCTTCAGCACTGGTCTTTCTGAAAGGTCTGTTCAACTCCTAGATAAGCTGAGCACGCCTCAGGGAAGGGAAAGGGGAGGGCACTCTTTGACAAGTCTGCCTCAGTTTACAGATCCTTCTCAGCACAACAAATGTCAGTGAATTAGACCTACCGTCTGCAGAAGATTGGTTAGCAAGCATCCATGTTAGCATCTGCATGTCACCTCCCTGTCACAATCAGATCATCCCAGTCTTCCTTTACTCACATGCTATCCTCTCCCTGGGAGGGACTCAGGAAAATGGAATCATGTCTGTCTGTCTGTGTCCAGCACCGTTCAAGTGTCCCTTTGGAAGGGATGCTGCCAGGCATGCCTGCATGTATCCAGCCCTGTCCAGACTTGATGAGAGGAGAGGAGCAAGGCCAACATGTCCATCCTCCCATGACCACAGCTGTTACCATGGCAACTGGCAGGCTTTCTGGGGGGTGTCTAAAGGCTAAAATAGAATCTAGAGGGATGGAGTGAAGCCAGTCCTGTGGTGGGGGCCCCGCTCAGAGAGAAGTTGAATGAGCCAAAATTGAGGGCTTACGCAGTGAGAAACGAAGGGAGCAGGGGTATAGGCCTAACAGAATGTGGGGATACAGGGTCAGGCCTGGGGTAAGTTGAATGACACACTTGCCTGGGCCATAACATGTAAGGAAGTGCAAAAAACCCTCAGTAATTGTGATAAATAATAGTTAAATCAAAAGGATATAAAATATCCTTGATAAACAAGTTATCAAAATGTTAAGTAAGCAAAGATGGTGCAACAGGCCTTGAGTTAGGGTGAGGCAAGGGAGGCCAAATCCTGCAATCCAAGGTGGAAGCCTGCCTTTATTAAACTTTTTATTTTGTTCATTGTGGATGTTCCTGCATTAATTTGGATTTTGTAAAAGTACTACATTAAAGCATTGTTTATCTGGATCGCTGAGTTTTTGGGCAGTCCCTTAAACTTGTACCAGAGGTAAATGCCTCACTTTCCTCACCTTCCTCTCAGGCCTGGAGGGACCTGAATGTTGCTGAAAATGCATCATATGACAAGGAACCAAGAAACAGGGACTCATGTCTAAACTGCAGGGATTTCTCTCAGTTCTGACAGAATCAGATTCAGATTTCACAAGACTGCAGCATTCTGATGGCTCTGGGGGGCAAACGCACCTAGAATGCACATGCGTTCCTAGCATGTGGGGGTGACAGTGGCTTGAAGGTGGCTCCTATCTCCTATCCTCCCTCAAGCTGGCTGCTCAGGGGAGGAGAGGGGAGAAGAGGAGGACCGGGGAACAGAGCAGGTGGGCAGGGAAGAGGCTGGCAGTTTCGCACAACTGGGAGCAGAAATGGCAGATCAGCTGTAATTGCCTGAAGCTGAGAGAGGCTGTTGATAAATGTTACTAATAATCAACCTTCAGATCTGACACCCAGTTCAGGCTGGGATTACTGTTTTGAATGGAAATATAACCCAAACCAGTAATTACCCCAGTGAGCGATGCCAGTCTCACTCTAGAGCCTGTTCCAGGCAGGAAAATGGCACCTGCATCTCACTATCAGCCCATTGAGGAAAAGATTCCGCCAGATCTTTCCCAGGGTCACTCCCAAGAGCAGGAGTTGACCTGGCCTCCACGGGCTCAATGAGACATAGGTGAAAGGAGTACCCACCCTTCTCCCTAAGCACTGAAGTGAGAGGGAAGGCCACTCACCCCCACCCACAGCCTCCACGCAGAATCCAGACCTCAGACCTCCCTCACACTGTCCCTCTGTCTTGGGCTGGTGGAAGTTCTTGGCTGACATCATCCTTAGCTGTAGTTGGGCACAGCTTGGGGGTGGGAGGCGTTTCACCAACACAAATGTAGCCCTAACATAAGCTTAAGCCAAATCTGGCACTTTGGACAGTCACATGTTGTTCCCTGTTGTGAGCTCAGCTGGGTGCGAGGGGCAAGGCCATAGCTAATACCAGAGCCCCTGCCAGCCTTTGCACCCTAGCCCTTGTCTGTGTCCCTGATGAGCATGTCCTTCTTGCCAGAGCCTGACAAGGCCAAGCACCCTATGAAACTCCCTGGAAACAAGCAGCATTCTCTGGCCCAAACCTGAGTCTCCTTGGCACCTGTCACTTTATCTAGGGGACCCCTACAATGTTGGAATCATCCAGAATCTGGCCAGAGGTAGGAAAGGCCATCTTGTCTCTGAACCAGCTCCCCTCCCAGAGAACACTCTTGCTTGGACCCTTCGTCTGGCTTTCCAACAGGGTCACGGGATACTAAAAAGTCTTCACTAGGCACACATGGTGGGGACAGTGGTAGAAATGCTCTTTCCTGTTTGCACACTAATCATCACCAAACACACTTTCTGCCTTGTCCCCTGTGGTCAGCCCAGAGGAGAACAAGACAATCTCTGTCCTCAAGGAAACCTGTGGGGGATGAGGTTAAATGAGAAGCAGATATTACAGAAACTAACAACTGCAGACAGTCCCTGTGGGTTCCTTCTGGACATCTCAAGGAAACATGTCCTGAACTATAGGACCTGGGGGTGGGGTGGGGGGCAGTCATGAGCTGCTTTGGGGGACAGACAGAGCTGGTCAGTCCTGGTGGGATTCAGAGTATATGGGACCACTGTGTTTCAGGATGGAATTGGACCTATGAACAGTGTGGACACACTCAGGCTCCTCCCCACGGGGAGCCGACACCTCGAGGGTGCCACCTAGTGATGGCACAGCAGGAATGCAGCTTCAGGCCCTGGAGTTTCCCTCTGCTCCTGCCAGTCCCTTGAAGCAGATCCCTGAACTCAGCTGTGTAAAGGGGCACCAACAAAAAGGGTTTCTATTTATTAACACGGACTGGGGATTTGAAAGAAAGGAGGCGCAGTGGCCCACAGGGTCTGGAGGCTGTAGGGCAGCAGCAGGCATAGGGCTGAGGCTCTGGAGCTCCCTGGCTTCCTCGAGCGCACACAGATGCTCCGTAATTATCTGTGAACTCAGCAGCGGCTCCCCACCTCTCTACTAGGACCTCAGCTCTGTTACCAGCTCCTGGCGCGGCCCAAGGGGAAGAAGACAAGAGGTCCATACCTAGAACTGGTCCGTTCAGCCTCCCAGGGCCATAATGGATCTGGGGGTCTCAGAGAAGCTCTGCACACAATCAGCTAGTTTGCTTTGCTCCTGTAGCCTCAGAAGGGGCTCACATTCAGCGTGGGTTCAGGTAAGGGAGGTTCTCAGAATTCCAGAGTGCCTGTGGCCCCATCATTTCCCTCTCTCGCAGAGAGAGCAGTTATGACCCATGAGAGGCAAGGTGAATGGTCCCCAAAGTTCCCAGGTCGGGAGAGCACACACTCAGCCAGGGTAAGTCAGGTGTGAGGGGACTGCAGGGGGGAGGGGGCATGTGCCCAGGTGTGTGAGGGTGGTGGTGAGAAGAAACAGACAGTAAATGAGAGGGGAGGAAGCACTGGGGAATGGCTCAGAGGGGTGGGCAAGCTTTTTCTGAAAGGGCCAGGTAGTAAATATTTTTGGCTAGCAGCCATACTCCACTCAGGCTGCAGTGTGAAAGCGGCCAGGGACCAGATGTAAACAAATAGGTGTGGCTGCGTTCCACGCAACTATTCACACAAACTGGCTGCCTCTCCTCTGGCCATAATTTGCAGGTGCAATCCAAACTTGCCGCCCACCAGAGTGGCTGTCCATGCTCCACCACCCACCGAGGCCACAGTCCAGTAAAAATCATCTCAAAGGCTGCCAGCGGGTGCGAGATGCTCAAGGGACTATGAGTCTGCCTCACCACTGCCTCCTACCGCAAGGACCCGGTGTGTCACAGGGCACAAAGTGTGGGGGCTGGAGTGGGAAAGCCAGGGTAGTGAGAAGCAAGGTCAATCCGTTAGGACCCCCAAGTCTCAGTCCTGCCCTCCCCCCTTGCTCTGGCCACTCAGGAGCCCGCACTCACCTGCAGCGGGAGGCTCTGCGCAGTAGCGGCTACTCCCCTTCCTTCCCCTACTAGATCGCTCTTGGTAGAGCTGGCGCCCCTCCAGCCCCTTCCCAAGCGGGAAACCCCCAAATTCCGGCGGTGGGGGGATGGGGCCAAACTGCCCCAAGGACTCAAGGCCCGACAGATGACACCCCGGGGAGGGTGAGGTGGCCTGAGAGGGGAGGAGGTGTAACTCGGCACCGGGACCCAGGGACCTAGGAGTGGCCAGGCTGGAAATGACCAGCCCCGTGAGGCTGGGCCCGGCGGGCCCCCACCCCGACCCGGGGACACTGCTGGAACCGGCGCCAGTTTCCCCACCCCAGCTCTGGACCCCCGTAGGTGGCGCCTCCGAGAGAAGACCGCGAGTCGCCTGCTGGGGCGGGTCCCTGAGCTCTCCAGTTACACTAAAAGTGAGACCCACGAAGATGGTATCGAGGAGCTCGCAGGCAGCCCGGGCTCATCCAACATTGATGCGGCCCCGGCTTGCCCCAGCCCCTCGTGGCGCACGCAGGGTCCTGCTCCCAACTTCTTTGGGATGGGGCGTGGGGTAGGCCGGGAAGGGTCGGTTGCGCCCCTCTCCCCCAGCTCACACCCAAGGTCACAAGCGTGGGGGAACTCGCTTAGCCCAGAGCACTTTTAACTTCTTTCTGCCTCCAGAAACCTCCTAGGCAGAGCTTACCCTGCCTAGGTGGACCAGGAAGGGAGTGTGTAGGCGCCCTCCTCCCACTTCCCAATTCTCACTCCAACCTGCAGGGGTGAAGGAAAGGAGAAGAGAATGGGGGGGGAGGCACGACTTGTCAGGACAATGTCTGTCCTGTCTGTCTGTCTGTCTGTCTCTCTCTCTCTCTCTCTCTCTCACACACACACACACACAGAGTCAACTCTCCCCAGTACCCGGTGCCCACTCAAGCACACAGCACTCATCCACATCACCCTGATGGTGCATAACCCCTCCCTGCAAAGGTGTGCAAGGTTGTCAACATACAGTGTGCACACAGTTGCGCACACACAGAAATACTCACAGAGCCCTCTCCCAAAGGGGCCCAGCCTATCGCTCCACCTACTCTCCCACACTTGGCGGTGGAGAGGAGGGAGTGCCACCCAGAATGCTCCACCCAGGGCAAACCAGACTACGGCGGGAGGGGCTGCATGAGGGCAGTGCCCTCCTGGTGCACCCTGGCATCCTTGACCCGGTGTTTAGTCGGTCTGAAGTAAGTGGGAGAGAGGGCTCAAAGGCAAAGGCAGATCAGGATTAAGTATTTGCTGAAGAACGTGACCTTGGAAGAAAATAATCCTGGGTCCCCATTACTGTGGAGTGGGCCCTCTCTGATTCCAAAGATTACCAGATTTGGGGACTTTGTCTTCCTCACTTGACCCTTGAGCTCCTCATTCTGACACAGTTCCAGTCGGCTGGCACCATTTACCCCCAGAAATCTCTCCTCTGTAACAGCACAGACAGGCTGTCCCTTAAAGCCTGCTGACTTCCCTGCTCACCCACAGGCCCAACACACACACACACACACACACACACACACACACACACACACACACACACACGAACAACTTTCTTTGTTCATTGTCAGATTTGGAGACCAGATGTTTGTCTAAAGTTGAGGTTGACTGGGAACACACACCTGGCTGGGAGAGCTAAGTGCTCTGACTTGACAGCCACACTGCTCAGGATGGAGACCAGATGGGGGCATCTCTCCCAAGCACATGCTGGGCCAGAATCTCCCAGATGCGACCCCAGCTCACTTGGCAAGTATCTGTCATCAGGGCAGAGGAGTTTCCAGAAAGGAGGAATTACATATCAACAGGAGTCCGTGAGTCCATGCTTGACAACTGTTCTCCTAACTGTGGGTACAGCTGGCCCTGCGTTCTACCTTTGATCACAGGTATGATGTCCCTGCCCAACTCTTTTGATTTTTCTTGAATGCATCCAATGATCCCACCTGGGAAACTGCAGTGGCTAATGACTTCAAACCTCAGTGTGAGCAAATCCCAAAGGACTTGAGAAATCCCTGCCTCACCATTATGACTGACTCCTGTCCACGCCCCCCATTCACCCTAAGCTCTATCTCAGCTGTGTGGGAGACAAACCAGGCCCCGCTCACTGCCCTCCTATTCTTACACTGACCCCTCACACTACCATTCCCATTTGCCCTTGCCAGACCAGTTACCTGAGATCTGTACTGCTACAAAGCCATTGGAAGAAAAGTAGCTCTACTCCTAAAGCTCTGGAACAAAGCAAGGTCTCCAGTCCTTTGGTTCTGGAGGACACCTCTCTCCCCTGTCCAGAATTCCCTAATTTGGCACTGCTATGGCCCAGACCTCCAATCTCAGTCTACCCTGTTCTCAAGCCTCCTCCCTGGCCTTTTTAAGCACAGAATGCACACTGAAGCCATGGACCATGTACTCAGAGAACTACAAGAGTGCTGAGTCAGCCAGGTCAGCACCTTCAACTTCAGAAGAAATAGGCAGAGAGCCAAGTATCTTGCTTAGAACTAGAGTAGAAATAGTTGGGCACCCAGAATCAAATGCTGCTCTCCCTTTAGGCTGTTCTTTTGAACACATCTTTGCTTCATAAAACCCAGTGTATAGATAGTAAAATCATCGCCTCTCTTTCAGAAAAAGCAGCTCGCAAACAAAAATGCTACAGTGGTCAGTTGGGCTGCCCAGACCTGGTCTACCTGCCCTGTTCCTTCCAGCTTCTCTGCTAATCCTGATTCACAAGCAGTGGGAACTGGAGTTAGCTGGCTCATTCCAACAGTCCCTCTGTGATGGTTTCTTATCAGCTATGGCTGAAGTCCTGAAAGAGGGGTTTGTTTCAGTGTTCTGATTTACTTGTGAATTCCCCACTGGAGATAAAGGACCAGTCCTTTGGGGGAATCTGTACCTTAGGCACAGGCTAAGGTCCCCAGTCTCCAAATAACCTGATCTGACCTGCTTCTCATTCCTGGCCTGGAGGCCCTGCAACTGTGTCCCCCTCAATCAGCAGATGTTCATTGGTGCCCACAGGTCTCTATCAGCCTTGCCTCTTCAGTCCCTGCACTGCCTCCCTAGATGTGGTCCTGACCAATCTCAGCCTCCTCTCTTGCCCTGTCCACTCTCCTCTCCTCACAGCTCCTTCTTGGTTTACAGCCTGCCTAGGTCACCATATCTATCCCTGCGTCTAGGAAGGACCTAACTTTCAGATTCAGTTGATGTGAGTGGAGGAGCCCTGGCATGTGCCAGGCCATAGCAGTAGCCAACAACTATGTAGCACTTATTCCGTGTCAGACACTGTCCCAAATGCTCTACATATATTAGGCCTAACATGCATTCACTCATTTAATCCTCATAACAACCTTATGAAATAGTTGCTATTATTATGCCCATTCTGAAGATGAGAAAAGTTCCTCAAAAAAATAAAAACAAAACTACCATATGATCCAGTAATTCTACTACTGAGTATTTATCTGAAGGAAACAAAAACACTTAATTAAGAAAGAGTTAAAGAGAAATTTACCTCTATGTTTATTGCAGTGTTATTTGTAATATACAAGATATGGAAACAACCTATGTGTCCATCAATGGAAGCCTGGATAAATAAAATGTGGCTTATATAGTTGTGTGTCACTTAAACTATAGGGATCCTTTCTGATAAAAATGTTGTTAAGCAATTCAGTCATTGTGTCCAACATCAAGGAGTGAAATTATACAACCCCAAATGGTATAGCTTACTACAAATCTAGGCTACATGGCATAGGCTATTGGGATCACTGCCATATGCAGTCTATTGTTGACCAAAATATGGTTAAGTGATGCATAACTGTGTGTAAAAAGGAATATTATTCAGCCATAAAAAGAACACTATCTTGTCTTTTGCAAAAACACAGATGGACTCGGAGGCTCTTTCTGTTACCCCACTTTTGCCATCTCAGTAACTTTCTCTCTTGGGAGTCCCACCTTTCCATAGAAACGTGCTTAGTATAGGTCATTTCTTGCTTTCTTGCTCTTTTCCCTTATTCAAAACTTATTACACAGCTATAGTAATCAAAGCAGTGAGGTACAGGGATCAGGATAGACATAGACCAATGGAATAGAACAGAGAATCCAGAAATAAACCCACAAAAGGTCGATTGAATTTGGACAAGAGTGCTAGCTAACTTCATTCAATGGGGGAAAGAATAGGTTCTTTAATATAAGATGCTAGAACAACTGAATTTCCACATGCAAAAGAATTAAGTTGGACCCCTAGCTCACACCATATGCAAAAATTATAACAAATGTTCTTTACACTCATATAATGTATACATACACACACATATATAATAGAATATTCAATTTTAATAAATAAGAAAATTCTGCCATTTGAGACAACATGGATGAAACTGGAGGACATTTTGCTAAGTGAAATAAGTCAGACACAGAAAGACAAGTGTTGCATGATTTTACTTATATTCAAAATCTAAAATAGTCAAAGTCATAGAAGCAGAGAATGGAATGGTAGTTGCTATGGATGGAGGTGGGGAAAATGGGGAGATGTTGGCCAGAGTCCAAGTTTCAGTTCTGTAAGGTAAATGCATTCTAGATACAGTATTATTAACAATGATACAGTATTATGTATTCAAAATTTGCTAAGAGGGTAAATATTAAGTATTTTCACCAAGTAAAAAATGGAAGGAAAGAAAGGAAAATGATGTCAGGTGATAGATACATTAATTAGTTTAACTGTGAGGATAAATTCACAAGGTATACATATATCAAAACATGAATTTGTACACCTTATATATAATTCTTATACATAAATTGCACCTCAATAAAAAATCAATAGAAATAATTATAATAATGCTATTAACCAAAAGACATACATTACAATGTCCACTACTAGGAAACGTGCTAAATGTTCATCACAGTGGAAGAATGAATTGGAGTAAACTCATACAGTAGAATACTGCATAGTAATGAGAATAAACACTGCCACATCATGCAATAACACAGATGGATCTGTGAAACTAAAGAAGGAAGACATGAAAGAGTGCATCTTGGATAAGATGAAGTTAAAAATCAGTAAACCTATCTCTCTTACTAGAATATATTCTAATGGAAGTCAGGATGGTGATAACTTTTGTGTCAGCAGGTAGTGACAAGGACACGTCCTGATTACAAGAGGACTCCTGTATGTTAATTCACCAAGCCCTTAAGTTTGACCTATGCACTTTTCATCATTCAAAAACATAGTCTAAAAACAAACAAAAAACATGAGCAAAGGATTTGAATAGATATTTCTCCAGAGGTATACAAATGGCTATTAAACACATGAAAAGATTCTTAATATCATGAGTCATTAGGGAAATTCAATTCAAAACCACAATGAGAACCCATTTCACACATCCTAGAATGGTTATAATAAAATTAATGTTCTAAAAACTGAAAATAACATGCATTGGTAAGGATATGGAGAAATCGGAATCCTCAAATATTGCTGGTTGGAATGTGAAATGGAGAACATTTTCGTGTTACCTCAAAAAACTAACCACAGAATTACCACAATTCATCAATTATATTCCTAGTCATATACCCCAAATAATTAAAATCAGGGACTGGAATGGATACTTGCATGCCAGAGTTCACTGCAGCATTTTTACAATAGGAAAAAAGTATAAACAATCCAAGCGTATATCAACTAGTAAAGGAATGAACAAATTGTAGTATACTCATACAATGGAATATTAGTCAAAGAAGGCGTGAAATACATGCTACAACATGAATGAATCTGGGCAATGTTATGCCAAGTGGAAGACACAAAGAAAAAAATAGTTTTAGACTACTTATATACAATATCTAAAATAGGGAAATTCATAAATACAGAAAGAAAGCAAATTTGAGGTTGTGAATAGCTAGGGAGAAAGATGAATGAGAAGTTATTTCTTAAGTGCAGTGTTTCTGTTTGGGGTGTTAAAGTTTTGGAGGTAGTAATAGTTGTACAACACTGTGAATGTACAAATACTACTAAATTGTATGCTTAGAAGTTATTGAAATTAATAACTTTATATTATATATATTTTACCATTTTTAAAAAACACCATATTACCAAATACTAGTAATGAAGAATTGAGCATTGACATTTTTAAAAATAACATTGATTATGGCACTGAATATTCTGTAATATTTAGGAATAAATCTTACAAAAGATATTAAAGATCTATACACTGAAAATTACAAAATATACTGGAGAGACTAAAAGATGATCTAAATAAACAGAAAGATATACTATATTTAGAGACTGGTAGGTTAATAATTTTAAAAGAATCAACTCTCCCTCAAATTGATCTATAGATTCAAAAGAATTCTAATCAAAATCTAGTAGGCTTTTATTAAAAGAACTTGAAAATCTCATTGTAAAACCAATGTGAAATTGAAAAGCACCTAGAAAAACCAAAACAATGTTGAAAGAGAACCTCCTGGCTTCCCCAGAACTTGGGTGAAAGAGACCTCCAAATCATTCCTCTTATCTTGTTTGATTCCACACTCACCAAGCAACTTTTTTATTTTACTTGCCAAATAGCTTGATTTGGAGGTTGGGAGGGGCCCTAAGCAGCGTCACACTCACTGAAATAACTAGAAAAGAATCTTTATCACTGTGGAGTAAGAAATAAATATCCTGGTTTAAAGAAAAAGAAGAGGAGGAGAAAGTGCAACAAAAGGAGGAGGAGGAGGAGGAGGAGGAGGAGGACAGTGAAGACGGGGAAGGGAAGGATAAAGAGAAGAAGGGGGAAGAGAAGGAGAAAGAGGGTGAGGAGGATGATAACAACAACTAACAAGGAAGGTTCTAAACTACCTCACTTCAAGACTTACAAAGCTATAGCAATCAAGACTGCTATATTGGTGTTAATTAAGACAAGTCAATGGAACAGAATGAGTAGAGGAATAAATTACATAAGGACAAATGAGTTTTGGTAAAATGTAATTCAGTGTTAAACAGGGAAGTCTTATCAACAAATGATGCTAGAACAACTGGATATCCACCTGTAAAAAATAAGTCTCATACTATATACACAAATTAACTCAAAATGGAATGAAGACCTACATGTTAAATCTAAAATAAAAAAATTCCTAGGAGATATTCACCACTTTGAGTTAGGCAATGATTCCTTAGATAGACACCAGAAGCACAATTCATAAAATGATAAATTGATAAAATGGACTGTATCAAAAGTAAAAACTATGCTCTTCAAATTACATAAGAGAATAAAAAAGAAAGGCACAGGGACTTCTGGCCAAGACAGTGACCTGGTAGGAGCAAGACTCGCATCCACCTCACAGAGCAACTAGAAATTCACCTATTTTCCAGAAAAAAGCACTGAGTTAAAACAGGCAGAGAGGCTGTATCGACACAGCAGAAATCGCAACAACAAAGGGTAAGCAAAAAATGTCCATGTTCAGAGCTAACCACAGACTCAGACTCAGGATTCTGGCCATGGCAGCAGGGGTGGACCTGTGGGAAGAACTGGCCCTCCCAGGAATCAGGAGAGCAGCAGAGAGCCCACGCAGTGGGACCGGGACACAGGGCTAGGGGAGAAGGGCTAGGCACAGGACAGAAGATGCAACAATTCCCTGGTGGTTTGAATGGGAGGCCCAGTGAGAAAATTACACCGGGTACCATCATAACTGGACAGCAACTAGGGGAACCTCCCATGTACAACCCCTCCTACCATTTTGCTCCAGAGCCACAGGACCCGTCCACTGGAAATTCCAGCCTCAGGTTTAAAGGAAGAATTGTCTCCCAGAGAGAGGAACCATGAACACTACCCATTTGTGCCACCTTGTGGGTGTAGGTGAAACTGCAGCCTGATTATCTATTGTGGGCAAGGTGGTCATTGTGGTTGGGAACTGGCACTCTGGGGGAAGGCTCTGCATCTCCCCCACAAACTCCACCCCCATAGACTGAACTTTCAGGCAGCAACAGAGAGAGAGGCCACATAAGAACTTCAACAAATCCAACCAGTGGTGATGCCACAAAACTCAAGAATTTCCAGTATCTAAATTAAGATCCAGGCCTACTTGATGCAAGTCAATACCCTATACTAGGCCATCACTACAGGAAAGCCTAATCCACAGAAACATAAACAGAAGACCAAACACAGCAAAGACACAGAAAAATATACACAAAATGGTGGATCCAATAAAAAACCCAGGGGAAAATCTGAATACAACAGACATCTGCAAATTACCTGATGATGAATTTAGAAAAACAGTAATAAACATACTCATGGAAATCAAGAAAACAATAGTGGAAGAAAAAGGGAACAACAAAAAAGAGAGAGAAGAAATGAAGCAGCTCAAAACAGATGTCAAAGAAATAAAGAACACAATAGCTGAACTAAAGAATTCAATAGAGGGAGTCAAAATAGGACGGATGAAGCCTCTGATAGAATCAGTGAGCTAGAAGATAAGGCAGAGGAATGCACTCAAGCAAACCAGCAAAAAAATAAAAGAATGCAAAAAAAAAAAAAAAGAATGCATGAAGACAGCATTAGAGACCTATATAACATCAAACAGGATAACATCAAAAGAAAAAAAAGCATTTACATTATAGGGGTCCTAGAAGGAGATAAAAGACAAAAGGGGGCAGAAACTATATTTGAAGAAGTAATAGCTGAGAACATCCCTACCCTGAAGAATGAAGCAAGACTCCGGACCCAGGGAGCTCAAAGAGTACCTAATAAAAGAAACCCAAGCACATCTACACCTAGACATATTGTCATTAAACTGACAAAAAGACAATATAAAGAAAAACTCTTAACAGTATCCAGAGGAAAATGAGCCACATACAAAGGAACCCCCATAAGATTGTCAGAGAGTCCTCAACTGAAACTTTAGAGACCTAGAGGGAATGGCATGATATATTCAAAGGGATGAACAAAAAGGATTTTCAGTGTAGGATACTATAAACTGCAGATGATCATTCAGAACTGAAGGGGTGATATAAAACCTTCCCCAATAAGCAAAAGTTAAAGGAATTTATTACCACAAACCAGTTCTACAAAAAATACTGAGATGCATATAAAGTGTAAAGAAACCCCACTTACATACAACAAAACAAAAAATTTAAGGAGTGGAAATAAGGAGAAAAGAACAAAAATGTGAATGGTCAGAATGAGTGGAAGACTAATCTGCTTTCAAATAAAAATAGGAAATAAGCATAGAATTATTAATGCTAACTTCATGGTTACCTCAAAATATATCAAAGAGGGGTAGAAAAAAGGAAACCAATAAATACAACCACACCCAGTCCACTTATGAAGAGAAAGAGAAGAATAAAGACACTGGAACAATACACAGAAGCAAATTACAAAATGACGATACACATTTATATATCAATAATCTTCCTAAATGTTAATAGACTGAAATCACCTGTCAAACAACACAGAGTGGCCAAATGGATTAAAAAGCATAACCCAACCTTGTGCTGCATTCAGGAAACTCACTTTCTTTCAAAAGATAAACAAAGACTCAAAATCAACGGTTGGAAGACAATCCTACAGTCAAATGGCAACCACAAAAAAGCAAGAAAAGACATATTTATATCAGATAAAACAGGCTTAAAACTAAAAAGACAGAGATGGCCATTATATAATGATTAAGAGGTGAATCCAGCAAGACATACTTGTAAACATATATGCATCCAATGAAGGAGCATCAAAACATGTTAAGTAAGTATTATTGGAACTGATGAGAGACCTTGACTGCAACACAATCATAGTAGGAGACATTAACACCCCCCTTACAACAATGGACAGATTAATCAGGCAGAAAATTAACAGGGAAACAGCAGATTTAAATGGCCATTTGGAACAGATAGATCTAATAGACATATATCGAACACTTCATCCAGTGACTACAGATTTCACTTTCTTCTCAAGTGTGCATGGAATATTCTCAAGGATAGATCATATACTGGGACACAAAACATATCTCAATAAATTTAGAAAGACTAAAATCATATCAAGCATCTTCTCTGATGACAATGGCTTAAAAATAGAAATCAGTGACAAAAAGAAAGCTGGGAGACTCCAGATTAATTAGAGACTAAATAATATGCTTCTGAATGACTCGGGTAAAAGAGGAAATCAAAGAGGAACTTAAAAAATATTTAAGAGACAAGTGAGAATGAAGACACAAGCTACCAAAATTTATGGGATGCAGAAAAGCAGTACTGAGGGAAGATTACTTCAAATCAGGCCTACCTCAAGAAACAAGAAAAATCACACATAAACAATATCTCTACGCTTAAAACAACTAGAGACAGAAGAACAACTAAAGCCAAAAATCAGTAGAAGAAAGGAAATAATCAAAATTCAAGCAGAAATAATATAGAAAACAAAAAGACAATCTACAAGATCAATGAAACTAAAAGTTGGTTTTTTGAAAAAAAAATAAACAAAATTTACAAATCTGGCTAGACTTACAAAGAAAAAAAGAGAGCAAAAAACACTTACAACTAGAATCAGAAATGAAAGGGGAGAAGTTACAACAGATACCACAGAAATACAAAGCATCCTAAGAGACTACTACAGACAACTCTATGCCAACAAAGTAGACAGCTGTGAGAACATGGATAGATTTCCAGAAAAATACAGTCTACCAAGACTGAACTGGGAAGAATTGGAAAACCTGAACCGAACAATCATAAGCAAAGAAATTGAATATGTAATCAAAAGTCTCCTGAAAAATAAAAATCCAGGACCAGATGGCTTTTCTAATGAGTTTTATAAAAGCTTCAGAGAAGAATTATACCTATTCTTCTCAAACTCTTCCAAAATATTGAAGAACAGGGAACACTTCAAATACTTTCTACAAGGCTAACATCACACTGATAACAAAAGCTGACAGAGATGTCACAAAGAAAGAAAATTGCAGACCAATATCTTTAACAAACATAAATACAAAAATTATCAACAAAATATTAGCAAACCAAATCCAACAATGCATCAAAGAGATCATTCTTTATGACCAAGAGGGATTTGTTCCAGGGATGCAAGGATGGTTCAACAGACATAAATCTATTAATGTCATACACCATATTGACAAGAGCAAGGAGAAAAACCACATGATCATATCAAAAGACACAGAAAAAGTTTTTGACAAGATCCAATACCCATTTATAATAAAAACCCTGTATTAAACAGGGATAGAAAGTACATACCTCAACTTAATAAAGGTTATATACAACAAACCCACAGCTAACATTATAGTTATTAGTGAAAAATTAAAAACATTTTCTCTAAGGTCAGGAAAAGGTAAGGTGTCCACTCTCACTACTGCATTTTAACATTGTATTAGTGGTCTTAGCCAGAGCAATTAGGCAAGGAATCCAAATTGAAAAGGAGGAAGTAAAACTATCATTATTTGCAGACAACATGATTATTATATATAAACCTTAAAAACTGACAAAAAACTACTGGATCTAATCAATGAATATAGTAAAGTGGCAGTCTACAAAATCAGTGCAGTCTCACGCAAACAGCACACTAGAAGAAAATGAAATCAGGAAAACTACACCATTTAAAATAGAAGTAAAAAGAATCAAATATCTTGGAATATACCTAACAAGGAAGTGAAAGACCTTTACAATGAAAACTCCAAGTCCTTACTAAAAGAAACAGGAGCATACAAAGAGATGGACATTCCCTGGTCATGGTTGCAAAGAATCAATATCATTAAAATGGTGATCTTACCTAAAGCAATATACAGATCAAATGCAATCCCCATTAAAATCCCATGGGGTTATCGCCAGGAAATAGAATGATAAATATTAAAACTTGTATGGAGCAATAAAAGACCTTGAATAGCCAAAGCAATTATGAGAAAAAAGAACAAATCTGGAGGGATTATACTCCCAGACATTGAGCTATACTGTAAAGTGATAGTGATCAAAATGGTATGGTACTGGAATAATTACAGAGGCACCGACTAGTGGAATAGAACTGAATCACCAGAAACTGATCCACTCACTAATAGTCATTTCATCTATGACAAGGGAGCCAACAGCATATGATAGAGAAAGGAAAGTCCTTTGAATAAATGGTATTTGGATAACTGGATAGCCACATGCAAAAGAATGAAGCTAGATCACTCTCTAACACCATTCACAAAAATTAACTCAAAATGGACTAGAAACTTGGACAATAAGACTGGAAACTATAAAATTCTTAGAAGACAACATAGGAAAGAAATTCCAAGACATTAACTATAGGGAGGCCTTTGGGAACTCATCCAGCATCAAGGGAAACAAAAAGAAAAATAAAAAATTGGAACTACATCAAACTAAAAAGCTTCTTCACAGCCAAAGGAAACAACACCAAAACCAAAAGGAAACCTATAACTGGGAGAGGTTATTTGCATTTCATATTTCTAACAAGGGTTTAATATCTAAAATATACAAAGAACTCATAAAATTCAATAACAGAACAATAGGCAATCCAATCAAAAAATGAGAAGGGGAATTGGAGACATATTTTCACAAAGAGGATATACAGATGGCCAACAGACATACGAAAAGATGTTCCTGCTCATTGACTATCAGAGAAATGAAAATCTAAACAACAATGAGATATCATCTTACACCTGAGAGATTGGCTATTAACTAAAAGTCTGGAAATGACAAATGTTGGCAAGGATATGGTGTAAGGTGATACTTTTGCACTGTTGGTGGGAGTACAAGTTGGTACAAACCCTGTGGAAAACAGTGTGGAGATTCCTCAAATAGTGGGGTGCAAGTGGTGGCAGAGCCCACTGGGCAATGGTGAAGAACACTTCTTGACTTTGTGTAGGGCAGGATGCGTTGATATATATGTGAGGAATGGGGAACCTATACATATAAGCTTATTTTAATGTGTAGAGTAAGTTACTACAATAAAAATAAATAATAAAAAAATAAAATTAAAAAAGGAACAGACTTGGAGAAAATATTCACAAGTCACATATCTAATGAGGAATATATAAAGAATCCTCAAAACTCAGTAAGGAAACAGCACAATAAAAATGGAAAAGAAATTTTAACAGATACTACTCCAAAGAAGATATACAGATGGCAAGTAAGCTCATGAAAAGATGTTCTACATCATTAGTCACTAAGGAAATGCAAGTTAAAATTATAATGATATACCATGCCATAACTGCTAGAATAGCTAATATCAACAAGACTGGCCATATGAGTTGTCACAGCATTGAAATTCTCATAAACTGCTCATGGGAATGTAAAATGACACCACCACTTTAGAAAGGTTGTGGTTTCTTAAAAAGTTGAATGTACACCTAAAACATGATCCAATCATCCCACTCCTAGGTGTTTACCCAAGAGAAATAAAAACATGTCCATAGAAAGACCTGTACACGAATATTCACAAGGCTTTATTTGTAAACAGCACCAAAGTGGAGAAAATCCACATAACTACCAATGGGTAAATAAATAAACTATGATATATGATAGTATGGAATGGTACTCACAATAAAACAAAATGAACTACTGATTCATGCAACAACATGAAAGAACATCAGAATAACTATGCTGCTTGACAGAAGTCAGTCGAAAAAGAATTTATACTTAAGTGAATGACTCCATTTATATTAAATCTAGGAAATATAAACAAGTCATATCAGCATTTCCTACAGGATATGGGGAACATAGATTTATTTGTCTTTGCAATTATATATGTCACTTTGTACAAACATTATATATGTAAAATAATTATGTTATTTATATAATTTTATATATTAATGTACGTACGAATGTTTACATATTATATATTTGTATATTATTTTATATATTTATCTCTCTATCTATATATTTACATGGTAGCCTATGTCTATCTCCCCCCCACTACACAGTAAGAATTACAGGACCAAGGACTTGTTTTTGTTCACTGTTCTGTTTCCAATGTCTAAAACATTGCCTGGCATTTAGGAGATACTCACATTAAGCGAACAGGCCATCTTAAGAGGCAGGTACTTTTTTAAAAATTTTCTTCTTAATATGACCTTTTTGTAGATGGATGTAATATCATTTAAGGTAAGTCCCATAACCAATAACTGCAGGAACTGAGCTTCAAAGTCAGATCATTTTCAGCATACTCTGGTGGAGCAGTGGTTAAGTTAATCACCTCTGAAGGACTCAAGCCACACGACCCTGGGTTTGAATCTTGGGTTTGGTGTGGGGAAACAACCAGTATAAACAACCAAATATAAATCAAATAAAAATGTTTCTTTCTCTTCTCTCTTCCCGCCTGTGTGCCTATTTGACTTCATTCCTGCCTGGACCTTTCCTTAAAAGAAAAAAAAAAGTTGAATCACTTTGACTCCAAAATCCAAGTTCTGAGCAGCTATGCCACATCACTCAGACTTTTGGAGGTCAATCTCACAAAGAGATCATTACAAAACAACACAATTAGACAATCTAACCATGGGAACATAAATCAATTCACTGCTCTGGAGGACAATTGTAACAATAACCAAAATCTGGAAGTAACAACCCCTGTTGAAGGAGTTTATTCTAATCAAATAATCAGATATGAAGAAAAAAGTGTTATACGAAGATGTTTCCCACAAATCATTTATAATAGCAACAACAACAAAAAAAGTGGAAACAACAAAAGAATACACTCAGGGAGTTACAGAAAATCACAACTGATGTGACCACTTTCTTCTCAAAGGAGTAAGAGGCAATAACAGTAAAGGTCAAATGGAGAAGGGTCTTTAGAGTGATAAAGGTTTAGAAGAACTCTTGTGGGGAATGGGAGTGAAGCTAACCAGGGAGAAATTAAAAGACTGAAAGATGGTGTTGATGGAGGCACTGAAGATAAAGGTTATGGAAGTGGTGATAGTCTCAAGGCTGTGTAGTTTTTGTGATAGTGTTCTGGTGCCATGAAAGAAAAGGAGGGTGGAGATTCTAACACTGACCCAACTGGAGTTGTGGCAAGCATGTACGAAGTGGTTAAATAACATTAGGCTGGGAAGGGAGGAAGAGAAGTCAGGAAAAGGCTGACAGGCCAGGAGAACGCAGGGCCATGAGGGACCACTCTGCAGTGTGGTGGGAGCAATGTCTGAGGAAGGCGGCTGAGGCCAGAGAATGGGGCATGAGTGTGTCTGTCAGAAGTGAAGCATTGCCAGGATAATGACACTGTACAAGTTCCCACACCACAAATTCTAAACCATGACCTCAGAAAGCCTTTCAGCTTCTGGTTGCTTGTTGGAAACCCTGCTGTCAGCATGCGAAACGAACCTGCTGGAAGATGACAGAGCATACAGAGAGAGGCCCCACATGTGCTAGCCTTCATAGTTGAGGCACCAGAGAGATATCTGAGCAAACGGAGTCAAGACGAGCTGGCCCTGGTGCAGACCTCAAAAACTACCCCACTGAGCCCACATGTGGGGCCTACCCCGAATTGCTGATCCAGAGAATCTTGAATTTACTAAGCTGTTACTATTTTAAGTCATTAAGTTTAGGAGTGATTTGTTACACAGCCATAGATAGCTGATACATATGTGGCCATAGCAGCAGAGAGGAAACGGCTTAAATGAACAGGTTACACACAGCAGAGAGGTCGACTTCAACGGGGACCTGAAGGAGAGTGGGTTTTCAGATTCAAAGATGTGGCGGGGACAGAAGCCAGGGAACAGGGTCGACGTGTGAGGGTCAACTATGAACAGAAGTTTACTTTTAGGGATTGAGGGAGATAGTCAGCAGAATCATAAAATCACAGAAATTCACTTTGTTTTTTAAAGGAAAGGTACAAGCAGGAATGAAGGTGAGTAGGAAGGCAGGTGGGAGGAGAGAGGAGGAAGAAGCATTTTAGGTATTTTTGTTTAGTTATTCACACTGGTTGCTACTTCCTGAACCCGGCACTCGAATCCAGAGGTATGTGGCTGGTGCTTCTTTGGAGGTGATTGACCCAACTGCTACTCTACCAGGGTGTGTAGAATTTCACTTTTAACACCTGTGTACTATATGTGTGTTGCGGAGCAATATTTAATACTTTAATGGCTTTGTTGAGAATTATACAGTATTTTGAATAATTCCACATTTATGGTTGATTTAAACTAATCACTAACTAGGATATAGAGGCGGATAGTATAGACCAGTGGTTCCAGAGGGCAGCCTAACCAGCTACATCAGAATCAAGTGGGAGGTTTTACACCAACATTGATTCCAAGGTCCCACACTTGGAGATCCTGATTCCGTTAGTTTGGAAAAGGGCCAGGGAAGCTGTTTTCTTTACACAGTCCCCCAGGTGTTGAGGTTGTTAGGGTGAGAAGCAAAGAGTTCTGAGGACAGAGTCCCAGGAAATATCTTTATTGAGGGCTTTAAAAAGCAGAACAGATTTTCAAACTAAGATTCTGTGGAAGATTAGGACTCCCAGAGACATTCAGTAAATGCCTTTATTACTAAAACAGCAATAGATACCACTAAGTCCCAGGCAGAATGCTAAACCCTTTATATGAATCACCTCATTTAATATTCATACTACTTCTCCATTTTACAGATGAAGAAATGAAAGTGTTGAGATGGAAAGTAGTTAGCTCAAGTTCAGCTAGGTAGATTCAGGCTGTTGAATTCCAAAGTCTGGCTGCTTTTTGCTTATTTTTGGAGGGAAAAAACTTAGTGACTTCATAGAATTATCTCAGTTTAAAATTTTCCTCCCTGATATGGGTTAAACCTTTGACATATGCTATCACTTATTTCTACTAGAATCCAGACAGCAAGCTCAGCTAAAGGAAGGAATTAAGTCCTTTTATCTCTTTATCTGCAGGGCCCAGCACATAGCTACACTCAATCCATGTGTGTTGAATAAGTAGATGAATGAGTAATTCGGAATCTGAACACAAGCTTGAAGTCCTTGTTATTTTAAGATTGATATGCCAATACTTTTAGAGTTCCTCTCTCTAGAGAGCACTGCTTTTCTAACCAGCAAGTTGACTGGAATGGTAGATAGCAAAAGCAGAATGCTAGGATTGTGTGATGAAGGGTTGATGTGGAAACAAAATCAACCAAAGATGTTATTTTTCCCCAAAAGAAGGCAATGAAAGCAAAGAAAGGATTGAACCAGTTGCACCTGGTTGAGGAGGGAGATGAGACAGGACAAACTTGCATAGGCTTAGACTGTGGAGAGATGCACAGTGAAGAGAGGAGGGTAAAGGAGAAAAGAGAAGACAACAGTGTGAGGTGAGACTTAGGGAGGGTCAGAAAGGGTCCTCTGGGAATTGGAAAGGCGGGGCAGGGGGGGAAGGGACACCTGTTCCTGGAATCCAGGAAAACAAGGACTGCCAGAGATGCAAGAAGGTTTTTTGGCAGAATGACAGGAAGGAGAGCACAGGAAGCAGACTTCAGAGGGGTGAGGGCAGCCTGGTACTGAAGTTTCTTCTTCCAGCTCTCACCATTTAGATGGTGGATCAGAAAAGTCAATTCCAGAATTCTGGAGACGACGGGGTTGCTAACTTAAACAAAATACAAAACCTACCGTCTACTACCATCATGATTTCACTACAAAAATAGGGGTGGCATTTAACACAGCAAAAAAGGCAGAAAGGACACAGTCTCAGAGTAAATCTACTCCACTTTATGACCAACTCATTCCGTTGTCCTTATTTGTCTCATGTCATCGGGAAGGAAGATTCCTTCCTCCAGGACCAGTGCGTGGGCAGCGCGGCGCCAAACCGCCCACTCTGGGGGCAGCTTTGCATCCCTGTGGGGTGGGTAGGGCCGGAAGCCTGACAACCCTTGGCTCCTGGTACCTCTCCTGGTGACCTGACAGCGGGTCTGGGGGGTGTCATTTGCCCATCGGATCAGGCAGTGACTCGCAGGTACAAACGGCGAGCGGGGGCACTAGCTCCGGGCTAGCCTTGATCTCCACCGAGGGCCCACGGGCGCAGATCAGCAGGGCGGTGACAGTGCCTGGAGGGTCGGCCAGGGTTAGGTGGGCGTCCCTCCTCGCCCCACCCACCGCGGGGTCTGCCCACCTTGCCCCACCGACCCTCCAAGCTCTTTCCGGCGCTGACCCACACTGCGGGGCAGCCGGGGCTGGGGGAAGGGTGGCACCTCCCGGGTCTCAGGGTGCGTTCCTCCAACAGCTCTGTCCCGCAGGTGTGAGGACACCTGGCTTCCGTTTCGGATACCCGAGGCGCTGGGTACCCGTCGTCCCAATTGCTCTAGGATCCAAGCCCACCCTGGGGGGTTCTGGACGCTCCGGCCAGCTCCCACCCCCAGGGCGCCGGCCAGCAAGAGTCGGCGAGCGCCCACGCAGGGCTCCCCAGGGGCCTGGCGGACCCCGTGCTCCCGGCGCCCCCCTACCTGTCGTAGCTCCAGCGGCTGTAGGACAGGGTCCGGTGGCTGCTGACTCCCTCCATCGCCGCCTCCCGGCTCCACTCCCGGCTCCGCGGGCGGCGGCCGCTGCTGCGCTGGGTTCGGCGCTCACTAGCTGCGGGCCCCGCCGGAGCGCGGGCGGAGGACTGTACCATTCGACCCCCCCTCCGGGGGGTGACCCCCTCCGGCTCTGCCAATGGCTGGGACGCGCGGGCTGCGGGGACCCGGGCCCGCGGGGCCCCCTCCCCCGCGCTAAGTCCCGCGGGGGTGCGGCTACTGCAGCTTGGACTGTTTATTTATTTATTTCCGAAGAGCGCTCCGCGTCGCCATGGCAACCGCTCCATCTCTTCTAGCGTCACCAAGGCACCGCGCTTTCAAACCTTGCCGGGATGGGGACTGCTCAGAGGCTGTTCCGTCCCGTGCTTGCGAGGGAGTCCCGGCACACCCCTTCTACAGAGGTGCACCCTTTCTTCCGGCATAGGAGACTACCTACTCACTCCCCACCAAGCCCCTTCGCTGCAATGAGAAGACCCATCCCCGAATTTGGCATTTTCCCGCGGTCTCCAGG
Source organism: Solenodon paradoxus (assembly GCA_004363575.1). NCBI lineage: Eukaryota > Metazoa > Chordata > Mammalia > Eulipotyphla > Solenodontidae > Solenodon > Solenodon paradoxus. Next base: position 273,053 of record RJWH01001782.1, on the reverse strand, counting down.
CTTCTTCCCTCACCTCCGGAGCTGAACTCCTTTAAATAACCACCAGAACCCCCTTCTCCAACTATGGAGATTCAGCCTCTACTTCACCGGAGTGAAAATCCATTTCTCCCTCCCTCTTCCCCTACTGAATTCCCGCCATTTAGCATATTGTGGCTCCCTCGCGTTCCAAAGGCCGAGCTGTGTAAACACTCCCATTTCTAGGCCACCTCTTTCTGTTTATGCTCCTTTGTGCTTTCCTTTCATGACTACTGAAAATCCCTTGGAGAAAATTCAGCTGTGTTTACTCCTCTAGGATACAGCGTCTTCTCGGCCTACACCGGGCTGAGGCGGTGGGCAGAACCCAGAGCAGAAAGGCACCAGCTGGGTGGGGCGGGTCGGACTGATGGAGCTGACTCCGTCCCTTCCCTTCCCCCAGCCTAGTCTGTAGGCTGCAGGGATTTACAGGTATAATCTTGTAAAGGTCGTGGGAGCCTAAGAAGGACCTTTCAGTGCCACTGCTGGGGAAGGTGTGCCAGCACGCTGAGATCAGGGTCTGGGCAGCAGCGGGGCCAACCTTCTGGGAGCTGGAGAAGGGAGTGGTAAAGTTTGAGCTACTGAAGCCAAGGAGCTGGAGTAGCTCCTGTGAAACTAGATTTCCTGCTAACCCCGTGAGTTATGAGCTGGCAGCTGGCAGCACACCTGTTGCTTCCAGCCCACAAAATTTTTTTTCTCCTGCTCTTTTTGTTTTTCTCTGAATAAGTTGACAATGCTTCAAATGGAAGACCTAATAGACTGAGCTTTCTGTGTTCTGAAAACTAAGGAAAGCTGGCACTTTGGGTTTGCCTTCAGCGTGCCAGGAATGGAGCAGAGAAAGGGCTGCTCTCCTTACAGAGAGCAGGTGTTCTCTTGTTGGCCTCAGACCCCACCAGCCCATTTTTCTCACTGACAAAACTGGCTGCTCCCTATAGCTTTGGAGTTTGTCATTGTGCAATAGTCTGTAATCACAGACGTTTCCCAACTGGCCTGCAGAGCTGCCCCAACACATCATTAACCAGTAGTTTACCAAGGACTGGGCACCTCAGCAACAAACTGCATATTGCAAGCAGACACTGTACTTGCTTGTGGGGTTTACAGACAGACATGGACTGACTTCCAGACAGAACCACTGCTTCTGAGCCACCTCTTGATCACGAGACTCCCGGCATTCCCCTGGCCTCAGGAGTGGTGGAGTGAGGCTCCAGAATCAATGTGCTGCAACCGTGTGTGCACAGCCAGTGTCTCACTGTTTGGGGAGGAGAGTGAGGAGCTCCCCTATCTGGAGGCCATGTGGAGCATGTGGGGCACCCCAGATACTGCAGAACCAGGAACCACTGCTCCTGACTCACATGTTACAAGACATACCTGAAAGGACTTCCTTTCCCCAAAGGACAAATGGAAGGACAACAGGACCGAAGAAGAGAGGTCCTTCTCCAGCAGCACCGCCACATCTCCCGATGCTTTCTCAGCCCCAGCAGTCTGAGAGACCTCCTGAGACTGACCTGGGCACTGGCTTGGGGAGGTCACTAGAGGTGTCATCATAAACATGGATTCTCCCTCTCCAGAGAACCAGGGAGTTGGTGCAAGATAAGACTTCTTTAAGAGTCAAGAACAGGTCTACCAGGTCTCCCCACTCCAAATCCTGACCCACCTCGAAGCGCAAATTAGAAGCAAATAAGACCAGGTGTCCTGAGACAGGGCTGACAGAGAGGTTACATTAGACATCCTGGAAGAGCCGGAGACTAAGGGAACTAAGGGAATGGAAGGGCCTAAGAGATCCCAAAGAAAGGAGCTTGACTTTTATCACTGTGTGTGAGGGTCACTCTGTGTGTGTGTGTGTGTGTGTGTGTGTGTGTGTGTTTGTGTGTAAGGGAGTAGTGTCAGCATTCAGTGAGAGAGAGACATGTGGCAGTTTTAAAACACGACTGCAAAATCTTTGACGCTCCTCTCATTGAAAAGTCAGATCTCTTGTGACCTCATCTTAAATCTGAAAGTGATGTGACTTTGAGGATTAGTAATGAAAGGCCTTTCAGCAGTCCATGACTGCCATGCTGTGTGGAAGCCTGGTTACAAGGAAAGGTTATATGTAGGTGCTTCAGTTGACAGTTCCAGCTGAGCCCAGCCTTCGAGTTACCACAGCCAGGCACTGAAATATGATGGAAAAAGCCTTCAGATGATTATAACCCCTAGCCCTTCAGGTCATTCCCAGCTGCATGAGTCTTCGCAGCTGAGGTCCCCAACATCATGGAAGAGAGATGAGTCATCCTTGCTGTGCTCTGACCTGACCCAGAGAATCTGTGAGCATTAGGAAATGATTGTTCTTTTACACCATAGACAACCAAGCAGGCAGAATTCATCTTAGAGAAGCTGTTCATTCCACAGAAGTTGATGAACAGGCCTTTTGGTTATAAGAGGAAGGGTCCCAGTCAGTCTACACGTAAGAGCCACAGCAAGAAGAATGGATTGCTCAGCATAGTAAAAGGAATGTAGTAGTTGGACAGATGGGTGACTAAAATGTTGAGTGGCAGGAATAGGGGTGGAATGGGGAGCCATGAATTCTAAGAGCAATTGCAAGAGCAGACTATTCAAGAAATAAAAATGTTGAATATCAAGAGTTAAGGTTCTAGAATTTTTTTTTAAGTTTGGGAAAAATACTTGCCTCTAATTTTTGTTATTAATGTTTTTTTTTGTATTTTGTTCTCACTACAGAGAGTCAAAATGGGGACTGTAATGCAGGAGAAAGGCTTGGAGAGGAAGAGAGATGAATGAAATGGCAAAGGCTAGAGTCTAAGAGAGAAGTTACTGGTGAGAAATTCCTGGGACAATGGCCAAGGAACTTGAAAGATGTCTAATAGGCTATTTTAAGTTGGATCCTGCTCTCTGGTGCTGTTCTGTTATCCCCGGGCCTTCAGTAAAAGTGTGTGCCATCACCTTCTCAGAAAAATGCTTAGAGAATACACAAGGGGGGCCTTATTCATATGGACTAAGGGGCCTAGAATGGTGACAGCAAATCTAGTAGCTAGTTAGAGATTGAGAATTAAATTAGGAGCAAGAATACAAACGCAAAGGAGATTGGAACATGCCCCTTCCTGGAAATCCTTGGGCACTTTAGGGAGGGCAACCTAACTGAAAAGAGGTAGATAGGAGACAGCTGATATGCATTTTAAAGGAAAGTGTAACCTTAGAAGACTTAAGGGCTTTGGGGGAAGAAGTTCCAGGACTAGTGGCTCCCCTACTGAGAGGTGAAATCCTTCCTTCAGGCAAGACCTACTTGTCAAGCACATTTCTGGGAATGCAAACAAGAAGGGAACGCAACACCAGGACCAGGGTCAAGGGCCCACCAAGGCAAAATGAGAGACAGGAAGCTGGAGTTTACATTCCCAGAGAATAAATCTGGAAAGAAGAACCCTCCAGTGTTACAGAGATGGAAGGCTATAAAGGGAAGTGCTATACTAAAACACTTTCTTTCCTTTGCAGAGTAAAACTCTGGGAAGTACTGATGGCTAGAGCTAATTACACTCTACAGTGTGCCTCGAAGTTTCACCTTTTTTCTTTAGTTTCTGTCCCCACTGCCACCACAGTGTTTTTATCCTAAGAGTCAATGCTCCCTGTTTAGCACTGTGGACATAATCTCTGTGTTTTTTTGAATGGAAGACTTCATTAATTTTAGAGGGAAAGGAGCAGGAAAATAGAGCCAGCACATGAAATACATAGAATACTCTGAATCCAAAAAGTGGACTCTCTATAGGATTTCTTCCCTAGACATCCAGACACCTGCGTGCCCAGGCCTTTCCATTTCCCCAGGTAAGTAGTTTCGTAACTGACAGCATGGCTCTCATTGAGTGGGGGAGAGGCTCGCTGTGAGCTATTGGGAAGCCTGAGCAAGGGACCAGGCAGGGTTGGCAGATGACTGCAAGGAGAGAGGAGCAGTGTCAATGTTCAACCATTAAACTCCGAAACAAACACATACTCTTAAAGACTCACAGTAAAGACAATACTTTGAAAGCCATGACTTTTAAGAACAACTGCAAGAGCAGATTATTTGAGAAGCAGAAATGTTTGTTGAGTATCAGGAGTTAAGTTTCTAGCATTTTTTAAAAGTTGAGGAATACTTGCCTCTCTGCTTTTTGTTATTGTTGTTTTTGTTTTGTTTTCTCTTCTCATGATAAAGAGCACAGGTGGGGACCTTATAAGTGCTAATCTGGCTTCTAGCTTTGTTGGTGGCCAAGTGAATGAATGCCATTTCTGGCATCCCTGTACTTGTGAATGGTCAATAATTATATGGTTGTCTGGCTGACTATCAACTCTAACCTGCAGACAACATCCATAGTATGTTGTTTAGGTTTATTATTACTATTTGAGTGTTTGCTTTCAAGTATAGGCAAACATTAAAGTATAACTTGGAGAAAAAAAAATCACCTCATGTGCTTTATAAATTGAAATTCTGGTGCACCCTGGTGGAGTAGTGGTTAGGTCAGTCACCTCAGAGAGAGTGCAGGCCACATACTCCTGGGTCCAGAGGGAGGTAACCAGTGTGAACAACTAAATAAAAAGATTTTTTTTAAATGCTTCTTTCTCCTCTTCCTGCCTGGCTGTCTGCCTGCTTGCCTTCATTCATGCCTGTACGTTTCCTTTTAAAAAAAAAAAGAAATTCTACCATATATACTTAGAATTCTGTGACTACATGCTGCAATATTTCATATACTTGTGAGAACTCTTGGTCTATCACATATTAATTTTCAAAAAGTTAAATCCAAAAGTATTTAAATATTGAGAGAATTAGTTAGACACCTTTAGAAAGAACATTACATTTTTTCTGAGCTACAAATATTACTAGTGATGTAAATAATCCAAGACAGAACAATTAGGAAAATTGGGAAGATGTTTCCCTAAGGACTAAGTTGTCTCCTCCGATTCTTGTGACACCTACTATGTCTAGTAATGTTTCCCATGACCTCTTTGGACATCTGGTCTACAGATTCTGCATCCTCCTCACCCAAGGAGTTAAGTCCATTTGGGTCTACCATGGTCTTAGCCCTTTCATTTCCTTCAGAAGAAACCCAGAATTTTCCATGGAATTTCCTGGTACCAGTCTAAAAATGAAAATCTACATGTAAAAGTCCCCACCTTCAGGACTATTAGTCTTGAATCAGCCCCTGTTGACTTTTCTGCCTCTGGCAATGCTGGGTACAGGGCATCCATTTCCTACATTCTAGGATTTCCATAAACTTTACTGAAGTTTCTACTAGAATTTAACAACTACAAAGGAGTAGCATACCTTTTCATGCAATCGCTCTCACTTAAAGCTGGCAGAAGGTATGTGACTTCTCTCCGGATTCAGAGCTAGAATGAGTCACAGCTCAGGTTAGACCCCAATCTGGTAAGTTAGCAACATCAACTTTGTTTGTTCTCACTAGAAAGAGTCCCTGGCTGAATTTCAGAGTTTTATGTGATTTCCAGTGGACTTGGGATGAGCCCAGTTCAGCGCAGTGAAGGAGGAAACTTGTCTATTCCCATGAAGTAATGTTGATGTGCAAAGCCCTCTTGATGCCATTGCTGGAGGCAGGTTTAGTTCTAGAGCAAATTCTCTGTGACTCAAAAGTGGCCAACGGAGGCACCAGCAGTCGATGTGGTCAGCCACAGGGCCCTATGCCTGGGCCCACCAAAGTGGAAGATTCTGGCTTCTGAGCAAACTCCATTTCCCTGGGCAGAGCCAAGGGTAAACAGAGCCCTGGAATCCTGGCCCTCTTCAGCACTGAAGGTATCAACAACTTTTGCTGTTCGAAATGTGTCACTTAATCTTCTCCCCATGTAAACAAATACTTTAGACTATGGACCTTAGGAAAATATCTGCTAGTCTGGGCCTCGGAGACCTTAGTTCAGATTTTGCCTTTGTCTCCAAGTTTCTCTAGAGCCTTGTGCCACCAACTATGAGTGATAGCTGGGTTTCTAGGACAAGAAGCACTCTTGGAATCAAGCCCTGTGTAGCAAATGCTTATAGCGCTTTGTACCCCTTCACTGGGGACCCCCTAAACTGCAGTGCCACGTTCTTGTGTGCTGCCAGGATCCTGCCTCCCAATCCAGCCACGGTGTTTCTGTTTTTCTGACTCAGAGATTGATCTGAAGTCACTCAGGGAGACTCAGTGCATGGGGAGGCACAGGTGCTACCTGTCTGTATAAGTGTTATCTCCATGGTTGGCCCTTCTATGTGGCTTCCTATGGGGTCCTTGGAGACATGCGTGTCTTTTGCCACAGAGGTAGCAAGCTCAAAGGGGCATACTTCCCCCATCCCCCTTCATTTTCTTGTATCACACTTCGCACTCTTCGTGACCTTCCAAAGAGGATCTGTCAATTATGTACATGGTAGTTTTGTACTGTGTCAAATTAGCTAAGCTAGAACCTTTTTTTTCCAGAACATTCCTCCCCATATGGTTCTGTGTAATGAGTGACCCCAGAGACAGTTTTGTGTGAGATCTGGAAGGTGGAAGTGAAACAGCAGCCTGTATGTGCATGTGCCCATGAACTGCATGCCCTGAAGTTCTGTGGCGGCTCCCACATACTGTTGCTAATCTGCTTTGATGGCGTGGGGCAGCACCCAGACTGGCAGCTCTGCAGCTCCCCTGATTCCATAAGCTCTACACATACTATAACTCCTATTCTCTACCACAGACTGGTTCTGTGTCTCTGACTGACCCCTAAATGGTATGGGCAATGGTTCTAGAAAGACAGACTTAAGAATGGACTCTGTGGATTGGTTCTGTCTACCCAGAACTGGATATTATTAGATTTAAAATTGTTAATGACCCAATTTCCATAGGTTAGGGGACACTGGTAGGACATGGTATGTAGGAGAAAAACAGTCAAAGTACCTTATGTAGACATTTGTAACAAAGTGCCTATAGACAGCAAGACCTTTGATGACCAAGTAGCTGTCACACAATAATTTTGTGAAAATCAAATGTATAATGGCTTTGTTTGCTTCTATGTGCAGGTTGAGAATCTAGGAAAAAATGATAAGCACAGGACTTCAAATGACTATTTCAAGATCTTCCCCCCAGTAAGGGACATAAAATCTTCCATAACGACCTTGGAAGAAACTACTATCTGTTGTAGCTTCAGGGCCGAGATTGCTGAAAACCCAACCCAAATCCAATGACAAATCTTCTGGGTGGTTGAATTACAATATAAAGTATATACTCGACTGTCCAGAGTCTCCTTAAAGAGACTGGGGAGAGATGAGATCCTGAAAATTGGAATGAGGACATGTGAGCAGATTCTGATGAAGTTGGGGCTCTTGAACCCCCAGATTAAGGTGTGCCTCATTGCCAGTAGAAGTAGCTTTTCTTCCCTCAATATGAATGTTTGTGTACATATTAAGCAATATTTTTCCTTCTCCTCTCCCATTCCCTTACCATCTAGTACAAGAGGTAAATAGTAAATTAACTTTCATCTCACTATGTAAGCTATAAAATATCAAAGGAGAGTGTGACTCGGAAACGGAATGCACATCACCCCAAGGTAGACAAAGGACTCTGTCCTCTTTCACAGAGAGGGTTCTGCTTCTCTGCTTGAACCGTGTCTGATACTTAAGAGTAGGAGCGAGAAGTTCAAGTGTGGAAGCAGGTCTTGAGCTGTGCTGGCAGTGGGCTAGGGAGAGTGGAATATAGGGCTAGATAGGGCAGCACTTAACGACCTGGGAGAAGTCTCCCACGACCCAGGGCTGATGGCTCTGGCAAGGTTGCCTGGAGCTCCAGTAGATTTGCTGCAACCACCCCTGAGCTGGGTGGGATGATGGTCTTCAGTAAGGGAGACACTGCAGTAGACACACGGGTGTCTCCCTGTGTGGCCTATGCACTTCGCTTTTATTACCAATAACGTTGATATACTTTGGTTTCTAAAACCCTGCACATCTTCAGAGGACTGACTTCAAGTCGCTGGAGCTCTTTCCTTGCCCGTGAAGAGCCATAGGTACCTAGGAACTTACTTCTATGCTGTTGGCCCTGACCTAACTCCTTGAGCTCCAGAGTCCCCACGAGGTAGGGAGAGAAGTGGGTGCAGAACAAGCAATAGAAGGAAATGAAATAAGAACGTGACCTCTGGGAAAGTCCCACAGACGTGAGAGTCACTTACTCCTGCATGGAGACTCTAGAGTACAAATTACACCCCGGTGGCCCAGTCCAAGGGGAGCTGCTGCCTGCGCTTTCACACTCCTGCATCTGTCAGGTGGTAGGCCAGGGCCACCAGGGTGGTGATAAGTTCCTGGATACCTGTGACTCTGTGTGGATTAGCAAAGTGGCTCCAGCAGTGTGAAGGCAGCTCTTGCTCCTGCAGAAGGGGTGCAGGGCCCCCTTGCCTCTCCAGCGGCATTTCTGTGGTTGCTGAAACTGACTAGTACCAGGTACCAACTGTTAGCATCTCTCCCTACTTCACATTCAGAAGCATCATATCACTTTAAATTGGCTATGGGAGGAACATTTGCCAAGGAGACTTAACGCAAGTTGTCAAATACTTTAAATCAAGAATTTATGTTTTCTTCCTGGAGAGCCAGTTGCTAATCATGTGCCATCACATCAATGGGGAACCTCTTTAATAAACTGCATGTATATGGGCATTCATTTCAGAGTTGCTTCTGGGGAACCTAATCTAACAAAGGAACAACCTGGCAATTCACTCAGGGTCAGGTGGGTCTGGGAGGTAGGTATGTTGGGATAGATTTATTACATGAGGCCAAAGAACACACTACCTATTTCAGTTCTACATTTTGGACTAAAGAAAGAAAGGCATCTTCAAAAGGTTTAAGACCCAGGCCATGGTTTTTGCTACACAGAAAAATTCGTATTTGAAATAGAAGCTCCCAGTGTTCTATGGGGCTTTAGTAGCACCTATGAATGTTTGAAATTGGGACATCATAAAACTCTGTGTAACTAGAAACGTCCATCATAATCTGGGCCACTAGTCATAGTTCACCCATTGATAAACTGGGTGATTTGCGACCACTATTTCACCAGTCTTAAATGGGCAATTAATTGTATGATGACGATAGTACATTTGGGATTGGGTACAGACAGGAACAGAGGACACAAGTAAGTAGTATGAAGTAAAGGTGATTTAGACTCCATGTTATGTACCCCTGTTGCAGCAACCTGCTCCCTCAGCTCAAATTCATGTGTGTGAGGTGTTCCCTACCACCACTGTATGGGAGGGAAACAATTGAACCTGGCATATATGAATGGGCCGGCTGGATACAACAGTATGGACCACAGTTAAACTGTAGTAATATTACACACCCAATCAGGACAGGTCCTAAAGGTGAGTTTTGAGGGAAACCCCTCTAGCTGATACTGTTGGCCATCAACCTTCCATACAGGAAGGTATGGCCTGAGAAACAGAGACTTCTGGACTGTGCAGAAAAACCTCAATGTTTGGTCAGAGGTCTGGTTAAAGCAAGCTTGTACGGTTGGTGAAAGAAGTCTGAGGAAGAAAGATGTGGGTGAACTGATAGGAGAGGGGTCAGGTTGTGCAGATTTTGCATCATCAATGCTCATCAGAAAGCACCTGCTGTGGACAAGGGAGTCAATAACCAGGTATGCCGCGGTCCAGCCGCAGCAGGATCCGGGGGGTCCCGAAGGTGGGTGAGGCGTCAGCGAGTGGGAGACAAAGAGACTCAGACTCGGAGGCAGAGTGAATCTTTGTTCCGTCTTTATTACAAGCAAGCAGGTTTTTTATACTTTCTTTTTGCAGCTTTTAGTCTTAAGATTACGTAAACCGAAAGCACAGACCCGCATAATGTTTTTGTTTCTTAAGTAAATGAGTTACCTGCCCTTCTGATAGGATCTTGCTTAAGGCAAGGTGTGAGACAAAAGAGAATTCTACAGACTTGTGAAAGGTTAGAAAGTTATCAAATTCCTAAATGCATACCAAGCTGAATTGAATCTGGCAGGCCCTTTTGAAATCTAGCAAGTTCTTGCTGCCCAGTTTTTGTGTTGGTCCTATTTTTATGAACCTTTATAAGTTGTTCTAATAGTTTTACTTTTTGTCCCCTATTGTGCATTCTGATTCCATTTTCGTCACAGGCACCTGTACATGGTAAGGGGGGAGCAGGCAGTCGTCCTGCATTATTTTTTCCTCTTGGTGGGTACCATAACTTTCCTTTAATCTTATAAACTATTGTAAGGTGAGGACAATGCTGTGGGAGGGGAACTGAATAGTTTTTCTTTGTTTTTAGATATAACCTACATCATTAATGGGCCAACTATGTAAATGAATGGAGGCTGAAATAACTTCCCTTGCTATAGTTGATTTACTATATCTCCCATAGAGGCAGTTAGGGATATTTTCTGAGTCAGTTTC
>RJWH01001782.1:0-262588 GCA_004363575.1 Solenodon paradoxus | reverse complement strand
TTTGTTCCCTGAAGAAGTCTTCTTTGAAACCCCTTTTCTTTTCGGCTATTGACTTTGTTATTTAGCCAGGTTGGACATGGACGTGGCACAGGTACACAGAATAACATGTCTGGTGACTATTAGTTTCTATCCTCAGCCAGCTAAGTGTTTAAACTCATGAGTAAGGTGAAAATGGGGCAGACATGGAAGCTCTCCATAGGTCAACATCTGGCCTCCCTCACCAAGGCTAAATTAACCTATGCTGCTGTGGAAGGCTCTCCCTGGCACCGTAGAGGCCGGATTCTCATTATGGTGTCATTCCTCGAGGAGTTACTCTCAGGACTTAGTAAGTTGATTATGTCAGACTCCTTCTATCCTGGAGAGGGGAGCAGTCTGTCCTTGCTGGAACTGACACCTTTTTGAATATGGATTTTTCTTCCATGCCTGTAGTACTTCTCCAATGGCTTATTAGTATCTAATTATCAAGCAAGGACCCTGCATAGTGAGGTCTCAGATGAAGGGTATATTTTATGTTAAACAATGTGTGACAGTGATTTTGTTCTATTTATTGCATTGCCTGGAAGCAAAGGGTAGAAAGTGGGAATATCCTTTTAAAAGCTCTGATAAGGAATTAGCCTTAGGATGATACCCTGTGGATTGTGTTACTGCTCTTCAGGATGTAATATTTGCATAAAACTATCAGTAAATATATAGTGTTGTATCCTTAGTTGTTAGAATACACAGGGATAAGTACCCAGGGGTAAAAATAAGACTCGCCCTTTTCACATCACCACTCCAATGAGCTCCTTCAGAAACTGTATTGCCCATTTTTGTTACTGGCTGTGTTTGATTAGAGGTCCTAATTCTCAGGGGACATCTGGTTAGTAAGGGGAGTCTTCTCCTTTAGCCTCCTCACGGCAGTGGACCATTAGGTAAATAGTTACCATATTGAAAGGAGCAATCATACCTTACTATTCTGGGGAGCTAAGGTTGCTGCTGCATAAGGGGACCAGGGAGGAATCATCTGAAACTTGGGTCTGGAATATTGCTTTGTGTTTTCAGCCTTGGTGATAACAGTGACTAGGCGATCACAGCTCAGAGGCCTGGGAACAGTAGCCCAACCCAGTCTTGGGATCTTGGTTAGGGAGGGGGAAATGATGAATATTTATTGTGGTTTAGGGTTAGCCTCAACAGGGGAACTAGAGTTGACTTCACTAACCCTCCTGTTGAATGTCCTTAAAAAAATAAGTGAAAAAAGCTCGCCGTGCACTGCTGGCTCAGGTCAGTGACTGGGTTTTATGTAGACCGTGTAAAGCCCAAGGGTCTAGGTTCAGAATCTGGGTCCCGGGGTTGGGGTGGGGAGACAACAAAAAATAAAGTCTCCCTCTGTCCTTCCTTCCCTCCCTCCTCCCTCCCTCCTTCTTTCCTTCCTTCCTTCAAAATGCTTCTTCGTCATCTCCCTCTCTTAAAAAAAAAGAAAGAAAAAAGAGCCTGCAGCCTACAACTGCCTTAAAGAGTCAGTGACCGAGTGGCATTATTGTGGAGCATAAACGTATCTGAGCAATGCAGCTGGTGGAGGCTCTCAGGCATGGTGGTGTGCGCATAGCCTGTGTAACTTCAGCACCCCCCGTGGTGGACAGCTCTGTGAACAGGGCTCACTCCACCTCAAACTCTTAATTCCTAAGGAAGGATGCCCCCTCCCCACATGTAGATGAAACCTGAGATATTTAGCTTTCTAAGAAATTCTTCAACCAATGGAAGAACCGGTTAAGTATTCCAGCCTTCAAGTCTTCAGTGGAAGAGTTTTGAGGGGTATCATATAGCTCCTCAGAGAATTCTCTGTGAATGGAGCCCCCATTGCCACAGAAATATTCAGCTTAATAACTTAGAAGGTATTGTTTTCCCTCCCTTCTTGTCTCTATTCACTTTTGCTCCTTGGATCATATTAAGATTGGTTGTGTCCCCCTAAAAAGATATGTTGAAGTTCTAATCCCTGTTACCTGTGAATGTGACCTTACCTGGAAATAGGGTCTTTATAGAGGCAGTTAATCTGAGATTGATGTCCTCATGAGAGGAGGGAAATGAGCACGGACACATGAGGAAAACAAGCCCATATGATGACAAAGACTGAAGTCCTGCAGCTGCAAGGTGAGGCACACCCAGGGCTACAATAACCTGGGAAAGGCAAGGAAGTGTTGTTCTCTAGAAGCTTCAGAGGGAGCATGACCCTGTAAACAACGCTATTTCTGATTTCTAGCCTCCAGAACTATGGGAGAATGTTTCTTTTGTTAACAATAATCACATTTGTGGAACTGATGGCAAACCTAAGACTAATACAAATCACCTTCCACATAAACTGCCTTCCCCCAAGTCCCTGTTACATGTTCTGCTTTAAGGGGCCTCAAGCTAAATATATGGATCCAGCTGGATTTTTAGGACTACATATGGGGTTTCTGTTCAGCTGACCCCAATCACAATCCATCTGTGATAGACCCCGGACAGGGGTCATCATAGGATGACATGGACACAATATTCCTTGTGCCATCACCTTCCAGCCCCCCGGTCTTGTAGCTTTCCACTTACCTGCTCAAATCCCTAGTACTATGTGAGGCCAGGCCTTTTGTAGGGCACCAAGGACAGTATATTAGCTCTGGCACCACCTCTTGCCTGGGTGGAAATCCCCAGAAAGCTTATTTTGACCATCAGGGCTGGGAACAGACTTTCTCCTGGGAAGTTGAATCTCCAAGATTTTTGTAGAGGGGCTTGTAGGTTACAATCTAATTGGAAGGGGAGTGAATCCTAGATTTACTTAAAACTTTCCAGCCCACATTTTAAAATAGATTGTGTTTGGAGTGTTTTGGGGATGGGAATAGAGGAAGATGCTTTGGTCTCATCACTTTGTGATTCACAGATGACCAAGAAAAGTACCTCCAGAAGCTCTGATCACTTATCTTGTACCACTCTAGCCTTTTCAAAGCAGAAGCTGCTTTTTCTACACCAGGTCCTTGGGTCCTTGGAAAACTGCTCAGAAAGAAGGAATGTGAACTGACAACTGTCAGTCTTTCAATGGTGTGAGGGAGGCCTCTAGTGACCACAACTCAGAAAGCATCCTCATAGATCAATGCTCCGTATGGGACTCATTTTCACGGATAGAAGGACCAACACTATCGGGCAGAGAGAACATTATAAAACTGACAACTATAAGCATGGGATGGTCAAAACAAAACAAAAACCGACCTAACCACAGCTTACAGCACCACCATACACAACTGTTTTCCCTTCTGAGAGACATCACTGGATAAAAGCAGGACAACTGGAATTTTGTTAGCACTATAAGGGCTTCTATTACTGAGATTGCATAGATTCTTAGACATTACAGTGAGAAGTTAATTCCAGCCATGGTGCCCCCTTTGAATATTCCTGGAAAATGCTAATCATGACTAGTATGTGTGATAAATGCTAAGTTTTTCATCACACATGCTTAGAACCTCATGCCATAGTTGTGGGCTGTGCCAAGTTGATGTTCTCGGGACTGAGTGAGACTTGTTGGGGTTGTTGGTGAGTTAGGTGGTACCGGAAGGTAACATGGTCTCTTCATCTGGGATAGATGGAGCATAACCAAGCAGGGTGCTGAAGCCCGTGTCTCACATGCCCTGCTTCCCGGGGCAGGAAGGCTCAGCTGACCTGTTCAGTCCTTCCTGGACAAGAGTAAGAACCCAATAAGGCCCTCACACTTGCTTTTCTCAAGGGTTGTCTGATTGCTGGGACAGGAACTGGCACTTTGTGCTCCTTGCTAGAGACCTCTCTGTGCTGGCCTCCCAGTACTTCCCTAGTCAAGACTGGACAAAGCACTAAAGCACTGACCCTCTCCAGACTCCAGCAGAGCCCAAAGCCTCTCTTGCACCCAAGCAGCCACTGAAATCATTTTCTAGGCCCAAGATGGAGCTGCTGTTGCCCAGGGTGCCACATCAGTAGACTGAAACTTAGATAACCATCGTGTCCCTATATGGTTCTGCCCACCAGAATGCAATATATCCAGTCAATCCCAAAAGACCAAACTAATTCTGGTCTCTGTACAGATTTCCTTGTTCTTTATTATATTCATTTTTCTCCTCCTTCCTCCTTATTCTTTATCCTATAAACTTCCTGTCTTCTACACCATTCTGCAGTTCTCTGGACCCTGGAGAATGGAGACTACATGCTTTGACATACTAAAGTTTGTTTGTATCACCTAAACTGTCTTAATAGTTTTTTTTTTTTTTAAATTTTCATTTCTTAACAATGGATTGGAGCTAGAAAATGGTGTTTCCTTGTCCCTAGAATCCCTTGTTCTCCAACATTACTTTGAGTTAATTTTATATGCATTCTGGTTTGGGCTAATGGAGGAGGAGGGGGTTTATGACATTTATAAATCCACAGAGGGCAGAGGTGGGGTGATATTGTCCGTGGTCCCCTCTAACTTCCCCTTTCCTCTCTCCACAGAGATAAACTTTCACACTGGTCTCCTTCATAGCTGAGGCTGGGAGGGCACTGTGTGGGTTTTCCAGGTGACAGTGTGACATAGTAAGGGACAATGATTATCCTAAAGTAGAAACTCAGACATTTGTTTCTGCAGTTTTTCACCATGGAATGATATATTAGCACATAGTTGTAAACCTGCATGTCCAACACTAAAACATATTTAAATTTAAATATAAATATTTAAATGTCCAAATTTGTTTATCCATATGAATAGAAATGGGTTTTGAAGATTTGATGACAATCATTTTTATGTTTAAATAATTATTTTATAAAATTTAGTTAAAATTTCCAAATACAAATTGACTCCAGGTGACTTCTGGGAGGATGAGGAAGGAGGTAGCAGCAGGGTGACAGAAATACTGTTGTGGCTGTGTTAATGCAAACTTATTCTTACCTGTAGCCTATTGTGTCCTTGGAAACACAACTCTGTATACTGACCATTGTAAAATTAAGGGTAATTATCTTGATTGTCATACTCTCCAAAGTTCTTTCTCTTTTTTGCCCTGGGTCTTTGAAGATTGAATTCCCTTTTCTGACCCTCAGGCAGATTTAGGCATGTCTTCTACTGTGTCCTCCTAAAACTTGTTCTCATCTCTTTTACAGCAAGTATTCCATTTTGTTACATTATTTTTGTGTCTCCCCACTGAGGGCAGAGAGCAAGGTTTATTACTTCTATAACCCCAATGACCAACATTAAGTCTGGCACATAATAAGCATCACTAAATACTTGTAGAATAAATGAATAAAACAAATTATCCAGTACCTGGTTTACTCCCTCCAAAGGATCCCAATGATTCTTGATGAATTTATCATGCTCAAAGTGCCTCATGGTAATTATCCTGAAGTCATCAATTTATTCATGAACAAATGCTTACTGAGAATCTACTCCATGTCTGTTTTAGGATCTAGGAATGGAAGTCAATAGGAAAACTGTCTTTCTCTACTTCACACTTACTATTCACATCAAACACATCTGTGACCAGATGCACAGGCAATTCCCCCACACCAGCACTTCTCAGACAACAGCTGATCATCTGATAATTTAACTCACTTCTGACACTATCTCACTACTTACTTGGAGACAGTGTTAGATCCCAAGGTTCAGGGCTGTTTCACAGGACTGTCTCAGCTCCCTCCCGTCTCAGAAGACAACTCAAGTCCAGGTATAGTCACCTGTGCTTCTGACTAACCAGCAGTGATTTGGAGATTCCATGAAACCCATCTTGAGTTCAATTAATTTGCTAGCGTGCCTGGCAGAACTCAGAATAACAGCTAACTTAACATTACTGATTTGTTATGAAGGACTTTAAAGGATGAATAAACAGCCGGGGTGAGATCTGAATTCTTGAGCCCTGAAGCCTCTGTCCTGGACTTTGGCGGGCACCACCTTTCTGGCATGAATGTTGTTCCTGGTTGTGTTGTTTACCAACCCAGAAGCTTCCAAAACTGTCCTTTGGGCTTTTTATGGATGCTTGATTGTGTGGGCACAATCGATTAAATCACTGGCTGTAGGCGACTAATTTAACTTCCAGCTGCCTCTCTCCTCGCCAGTGGGATGGGGCTGAAAGTTCTAATAGGTGGTTGGTTCACTTGGCAACTAGCCAGGTGGGGCTTTGCAATATTACTTCATTAACATAAACTGGTGTATGGAGCAGAAAAAGCACAGAAAAGGAGCAACTGAGGAGGCAGGATGAACAATCAGGTGAGTGTAGTGTTATAAACTTCAAGCCACACACAAAACCTCCCAGACACATTCTGATGGTTTTAGCATTTGCACAACCACACACAAGGAGAATGTGTAAACACACGTTAGCACAAAAACAAACTTGTGTACATATAAACAAAGGCTGCAAAAAGCACAAAACAATCCAGTCATCCTTTCTGAGTCTCCCTAAACATAAAGGAATGTGCTTTCCCTGCCCATCTCCCTGTTCTGGAGTCAGGACCAACAAAGCCAGTGGCGGACATGTTCTCTGAACCTTCGCACAGGTGTTCTCTGCTGTCCTCTTTTCTTTGCGTCTTCTCTTCTCAGTCATAAAGCCCAGCTTAGATTCCACTTCCTAATGGGAGGCCTTCCATGACCTCCAATGCCTCTGATTCCCAATGGAATAATTTACCTGCTTGTCCTAAGTTCTAAGCGTTAACACATATTTTGACATTTGATAAATACTGCAAACAAGTGGATAACTTGACTTCAGCCTTTCCTTAAAATATTTGGTACAGTCCCACAGCTTATCACAACTCACAATTAATTTAGTTGTATTTAAGACCTATTTGGTCCCAATCTACCCCTCTGAACTTAACTCTGTGCACCTAAGCTTCCACCTCTCTGGCTTGGCCAGGGGTTCCATATACCACCATCCCTTTAATCACCTTTATCAGAAATCATTTACATTAATATAGAGAACTGCCTCATTCTTAACTGGATAGTCTTGTTTCATGGATAGACTGTCTCCTGGCAACAGTCATTTGGGTTAACTCTCTGCTATTATAAGTAATACTGCAACCCTTACCTAGGTTGAGTTCTGTGCATTTGTATTTTGATCCTCAAATTAACCCCCTAGAAGGCTCTAACAATTAAGGTACCAGCAGTATACACCTATGTCTTACTTTTCCTTACTTTGGCCTCCAGGTGTTAACTTTCTTTTTGTTTAAGGAAAGGTACAGGCAGGAATGAAGGTGAGCAGACAGGCAGGGAGAGGGGAAGAAACACTTTATTCATTTTATTTAGTTGTTCATCTTGGTTGCTTCCCCTGGCCCCTGGCCCCTAAACTGGGAACCTTGGGATGTATGTGAAATACACCCAGTGAACTAAACCACTAGGCCAGCAGGGCAAGCCAACACTTTTTTTTTTCATTTGCTAATATAAATAAAAAAGGCATCTTCTAGTTTTATTTTCATCAGTGAGATGAAGCATCTTTCCATGTTTAAGAGACATGTGCCAGTGTGTAAACTGTCCATATTCTTCATGCATTTTACTATTAGATCATTGGTCTTTAAACAATGATTGTGGGAACTCTGTATGACAAATGTACAAATCCTTTTCTTGGGATATGAATTGTAAATATTTCCTCAATTTTACTATTATATTGTGATGGCTTATGTGTCTATTTTGCCATTCAGGCTTTTTTAAAAATGTAGTTGAAATTTATCAATATTTTGTTTCTGATTCCTTATTCTTAGAAAATTCCTTCTTGCACAGATCAAAACATGTTTGTCCCCCCAGTATTGTTTTCATTTTCATATTTAAGATTTTTTCCACTAATATTTTGTGCACAGCATGAAGGATCCAATTTTGTTTCCAAATGATCACTTAAGCAACTACCCTTTACTTGCTTGAAAAAATGTTTTGATATTTTCCATGTATTTTGGATCTATTCTATTTGATTTCATTATTTTTATGAACCAACACCAGATGTTTTCATGACTGGTAGGGCTAGTTTCCCTCTCAGCCAAAATTTTTGGAGAAAATTTTGTTTCCCCATATAAATATTTAGAAATAGCTAGCCTAGCACACCCAGAGCCCCCTCCCCACAAAAAAACCTTTGTCTTTTATTGTAATTATAACAAGCATGCTGTTTAGGGAAAACAGATACCTTTTAAAATTCTGAATCTTCTAAAGTTACTATTCTTTCAAATTATTTTATATTATCTTCCTCATTAGCATTTTAGTTTTCTTCATATGGATTATACACATTTATCATGAAGCATATTCTACTATCCTTTTTGTTGCTAATGGAAATGAATTTCCTATTGTTACTTTATCAGTGTGTACTTATTATGAAGGCTATCACTTAGTTTTCTTAATTTTGTACACAACCACCTTACTGACTTTTGTTAAGTTTTTCAGATAAAACTTACATACACAATCATAACTCAGTAAAACTAATTTAAAAAGAACCTCCTCCTTTTCACCTTATTTTTAGTTATCTATATATTTTTTCCTGTTTAAATACAATGGTTATTAAGTCTACGATAAAACTAAACAATAATAAGTAACACCAAACTGTCATCTTTAATTCCTGCTTGGCTATTTTATTAATAATATAATCCATACCCATAAACCCACTGCCTAACCTCAGACTAGATTATTAATTACATACATTTACCTGTTCCACTGGCCCTGCCTCTTCCCACCTCCAAGGCTAAGCACTACTGTGATATTCTAGCGTGTACACACACACACACACACACAAATGTTCAATCCTATTTAGATTCTACAGTGAATTCACCTACTCACTCAAGTTTATTCTAACCCCCTGACCCCAACATCAAATCACAGCACTTTCCCAGTCTTCCATGGACATGGCCAGAGTGGTAACCAATGTCTCACCGCCGCCCATGTTCTCAGTTGAGGTGCAACAGGGTGATGACATGCCATCTTGTTTCAGCTCACGCTGTAAACAAGTGCCCTTTTTAGTCTATTTAGAACCATTTACTTTTTATTTTTGTGCTTTTGGTGGTTATTTTGCTGCCCCAAATGGCCCCTACATGTAATGTTGGGATGCTGTGTGGTGATCCTAAGCACAAGAAGGCTGTGATGAGCTTTAGAGAAAACATGTGAGTTAGGTAAGCTTTCTCCAGAAGTTATAGTGCTGTTGGACGAGTTCAGTGCTAAATAAATCAACATTCTCTATGCATATAAAGTAAGGTGTCTTTAAACACAAACAGATGTAAAACAAGTCTGTATATTGACTGGATGAAGAAAATGTGACTAGAGGCTAAAAGAAAACTAACCTTGTGTTTCCTCTAGGAGTAATGACTGATTATTTGCTGCTTCAGTATTTCCAGTGATAAAGAACATGATCACAAACAACGGTCTGTGCAGCACACACCTAGATAACATTCTGTTTATGTGCTATAGGACAACTTTCTGTGTCCTTATGTTTTATTAGATATGACTCCTACAGAAAAAATATGGGTAAGGTTTGTTTTGCTTTAAAATTTGATCTTCTTTGTTTACTTCCGGTTTAATCCTTTTGTTTGTTATGATTATTTATATATGTGGATTTGGTTTTTGTCACCTTTATTATTTTGTCTTACCTACTTTTCCCATGCTTATTTCTTCATTTTTCTTGTTTTTATTTTTTCTTATTTCATTTCTCATTTGTAAACTACAGATTTCCAGTGACAGTGAAATTTTATCACGCATATTTAAAAACTAAAGTTAATATTAACCATTTACCCCAAAAGCACTGAAACATTTTTACTTTGATCAAGCCTCTGTCCAGGTATGCTATTTTTCTCACAATTTGATATAATCATTTTATATTTTCCTACATGTAAGAATTACAATCTACATTTCACGACCCCCAGAAGTCCTATTTCTTAAAATTATATAACTCAGAACCAGATTTAAGGTTTCAGGCTGGCATTCTTGTTTATTAGTAGTAGTTTTTTTAGAATTTTATTACAGTAACTCTTTTACAAATTAAAATATATTCACGTGTCGGTCCCCCACACGTGCAGTTACCCTATTTCTCAGATATGTCAACACACCCTGCCCTACACCAAATCAGCAAGTGTTCTTTACCACTGTCCAGTGGGTTCTGCCACCACTTGCCTCCTCCCCGTCCCACCTTTATTTATTTTATGCTGTATACCCAGCACTATGCTCTGCCAGCGTTAACCTGACATTTGTTAATTCATCAAATTATTTTAATACTCTACTGGATTATGTATGATTATCCACATCTTATGAACCTAGAATTTCTCTACTAAGGTTATGTATCCCAGAAGCAGAATTAGGATCCAGGCCTTTCTGATCCCCACCTGCCTTCACTTGCCTTTTTACAATATGTAATATACTCCTCAGTCCCTGAATAATGAACCACTTCTTTCCCAATCAAGACATCTCACAGTGCTCAGGCCAAATTCCAGGATATCAGATGAAAGGGATATATATCTAGGTCACCAAAGCAAAAACTTTTTCTCTTACAAGGTCCCTGGGAAATGTCATCTTGTCTTTGCTTAGATTTAGCCATTGGCAGACCTTGACATAATTCGCGGCTGCTCTCATGTTAGACAGTACCAGAGACCTGTCTGAAGTTTTGGGAAATCACCTTTAACTTAACCCACAGGTCCTAATTCTGCCTTATTGGACCAAAGTGGCCAACAGCTCCCTCCTGCTGCTGTATTTGAAAACAAAGACAATAATAGTTTACCTCTTTCAGTTCAGATTAATTATCCAATCTATATTTTCCCTTCATCAATTCTCATTTTAATTTCTCATGGAAACCAAATGACCCAACAAGAAATGATTCGCAGTATTGCAGTGGACAACTTTCCAGACTGAAAACCAGAAAGAAAAAAATTGGTACAACTGTTAATCCTCACCAGAGATGGCTCTTTCTAGCAGCATGCACACATGGGTGTGGGACTGAGATGAGTATACCTCCTTCTTTCCTCTCCTCTTACTTACCAGAGCACATCCTCCAGGGACTTCAATTGTGCAGTGCCAACCACGAGATGCTAGGAAGAGAAGTGGCGAACACCTATTTCTCTGTAAGTCCTAAAGTTCTTGAACACAGGCAGAATGTACCCCAGTAAAACCAGTGTGCTAGGGCAGCAATTGGGTCTGTGGTCAGGTGAAGCTAACGTGGCTGGGCTTGTGGGTACAACTACTGATGACAACTCAGACCACACACACAACCAACTTTGACACGGAGTTCACTTTCTGCTTTCACGTGAGTTCTAGGACAGTTTTCTCCCTACTCAGTAGTCAACTCAGATGAGATGGAATTCATTTATAAAAGATAAACTATATTTATTTAGTCACAAGCAGTTGACTCAGTGTGACTCAAACCAAAAAGGAATCATTTTTAATTCACTCTATTCTGAGTCCGTGTTAGGGCCATACTGGCAGGAATGCCATTTAGGGTCCCATTCACAGGTTTACAAGTTTTTCATTGAGGGCAATCTGTGACTGGGTGAGGTTGGCCAGGTAGGTCACCATCAGCAGGTCCTGGAAGAGACAGAAACCACTGTTGAGTGAGGGGTCAGATGGAAAGGGGACACAAAGGATGGTTATGGTCAGGGCCAGCTCCTTAGTGGACACTGGGTGTGAGAATGGTCCTGGTTAAGTGACAGCTGGGAGAGGCTGATCAAGAATTGAAGACAAAACAGAAATCCTGGAGAACACTTTCTCATTTCAACTGATGCACTGACAGACTTGGGGTGATTTAGCTGAGATGCCTCGGCAGAACAGAGGGGGATCTATGAACTCAAATTACATTTTCTTAAATTCCTAAATTTTAGTATTTCTTTAAACCATCAACCTAGGTAACAAGACACAGTAATACCAACACCAACCGTACTGAGGAAGAAGGAATAGGCTTTCTAACCATGTGTACTATCTCCTCCTTCCTCCCAACCTAGACGGCAAGTGGCCAAAGGCGAAGTCCTGTCTACTGAGCACTCCTTCAGACCTTCGCCCCAGTTCCCTTCACAGTTGTGTGCACAGAGGTGTGAAAAGGCACAGGCCCCAGATCCCCAGAACAGTACTCACATTGATGTTGCTGTTGAGCATGGTCTCGAAGTCGTCAGGGATTATTTTGGGTACTTGGTTAACCAAACTCATCAAGAAGCGGCCCACGGTATTGTCAGCTGACACCTTTCCAGACTGAGCATCAGACAGAGATTCAAGGAGGCACAGTTAAATCCCACCAGAAGTCTCATTTCACCAGCATCTCTCTCAGTGACGTCAGAGCACATGTCTGTGCCCTCCCTGCCCTCCCTGCCCTCCTCACCAGCACATCCTCTGCATACTGCAGCACTGTGCTCAGGGCGTCCTGGATGCGGGCCGATGCCCCTCCTACTTGCTGCAGGTCACTGGAGAGTCCGATTACCCGGTTGGGGCTAAAACAGGTCTTCATGATCAGGTCGACTGTGGGAGTGCGTTGAGGGGTATAAGAAACAGAGAATTCAGTCATCTCATCAGGAAAGAGATGACCCTGACCATCCTGCTCACTGTCTTTGGACTTAGTCAACTTTGGCAAACTCTCCTGCTCTCTGCTCTGCCTTTATTGACTTTTCTTCCTCCTGGCAGGGTTCAACGACTTTACCTAATATGCTAATCACTAGTTAGGGTCTCATATACTCTCTGGTGCTCATAATTTCCCACCTCTAACAATTTCTCAAATAATTCTTTGAATCCCATTAATTAGGAAAACGAATGACTTCTAATCATCATAAACCTTGGATTAATGGTTCCTCTCTAAATCGCCCAAGGCCCTCTGGCCTTGTAACCAGGTAGCAACCCTCTTTCCTGGAAAATGTCAAGGACTTCTACAGAAGGTATGGGAAAGTTACTCACCTCCGATGCGTTCAGTGTCGTAATAAGCATATTTCACTGTCAGAGGTGTGAACATCACTCCCATGGTCCTCCCGGGGACGCCCATTAAAGTGCTGGGGAGAAAGAGGTCTCGGTAAACAGATGCTCTTGGGAAAGGGCTGTCCAGGTTGGGATGATTTGAACCCCAGGCCTCACACTAGCAAGTCACTTTCTTCCCTTCACTCATTCCACACACCAAACCTCTGGCCTGAGAGGAGAACTCAGAGACTAAATCTGGTCTGATCCTTTTAAAGAATTCACACATGGTACACAGGAAACTGGATTACTGAATTTCCCTGTGGTGATCACTGCGACACCTCCCCAAGGAAGGAAGAGATAGGACAGGGACTGTCCAGAACAGAATCCTCCATCAGAACTGAAAAAACATTGTGACTTTTGTTTACCAATATTGTACTGAGTACTAGAAACAATCTTGCTTGTCTTTTCGTTGACACTTTCAACTGGATCTTGAGAAGTCTGAATCTCTGGAAAGGTTGGGAAATCAGGCAATGGCCAAAGCTTAGTGGCACATCAATGAACCCATAAGGACTTGGCACCTGTCATCTGTGTCTTACTGCACAGTTAACCTGTACCACCAGAGTCAGATGCTGCAACGGCAGTGTAAGAGAGGGACTGAGCAATGCCTAACCAAAACATAATCTCTCCATTTCCCATAGCAGCCCCATCCTCAGCACGCCACAGGGCCTCTCCCCACACGCCCTATCCACAGGCATTCTAACTGCCTGCAAGCTCAATGTGTCAACACTGTTAACATTAATGCCATCAAAAGAGCACTCTACATGTGTTCAAAATAAGGACAGCCTTACTGTACTACCCTGAGTCCTGTGCTCAGTTCCAGGGATAATGACAAAGGACAGCTCAGAAGAGCATTGAACATGATAATAGTTCATGATAAGAATACCAGGTGAGGATTGGCTTAGGAACTGTGGGAATTTTCTAGAAAAATGAACACAATAGCTTGTTCAAATACTGAAAGGGCTGCCATTTGAAATTGCTTAAGAGCAAGGAGTAGACAACTTTGGTACAACTAGAATCACTCAGCAGAGTGGGGATAGGTATTGTTTTAGAGTAAAATCTATCTAAAGATAACGCCTGAAACCAAGGAATGGGCTTCCTTAGTGGGCAGTGACTTATTACAGCCGGTAACATTAGACTTGTTTGGGTGGTGGAGTGTCACCCAGGCATGGGAGTACTAGATACGACTTTTACACCCTTTTGGTCCCAAGATTCTGGTCACCTGACATAGGCCTTGATGCTCATGCGGCCGTTCTGAAGGCTGGTGTCCACTGTGAGGTGAATGGGGCTGGGGGCTTCCCGGCTATAGTACTCGTGGATCAGCACAGAGTGCTCTGTGATGTCATGGCCTGTAGCGTACCTGGAGAGGAAACAGAGGTGAGGACTCATCTGTGCATGTGACATCCACACCAATGACAGTGGTGGCGTGAGTATCTCTAGGTACCTGACACCTCTATGGTCGTGATACCCAGTGACTCCAAATGCCAAAACCAAAAAACATACTGAAGATTGTATCAATTCAAAGGCTGACCTAAAATTCTTGAAAAATTCCATGTCATTAGCAAGGCAAAAAAAAGCTACAATTCAAAATAAATATTCTTAGTTTCACAGACTCAGAATTGCCAACAAAACACAATGAAGTCATAGCTTCTCGAGGTCGTGTATTTTTAATAACGTCTCCTGAAGAGGGAGTATGATATTTAATCTGGGGGCAAAAGATCTTGGCAATCATTCCATTCTCTTCCAACTTACCAGCCTAGGATGAGCTCATTTGGAGAGACTTTCTTGTGCAGTTCATACATGTTCTTAGCAAATTCCATGTCAACAGCAACCTAAGAAGGAGGGCAGGAAAGGAAGCTAAGAAACCAGAGTTCCTACAAAAAGTGGACAAAAAGGACAAAAGACCACCCCCCACCCTCAACAGACAGAAGAGGCTTGGAAATGTGTGTACAGAGGTGAAGCTCTTGTTACTGCAGAAAGTTCCAGCTCTGAGCATAACACAGTGTGTGTGGGGCTTCAAGGGGAGCCAAGCGAAAGAGCAACTACAGAGCTCTGGGGGAAGCGCAAATTCTCACTCACCTCATCTTCTGACTCATTGTGTGGCACTGAAAAGCAATTGGTGACTTCCACTGAGTGCTTGTCAATGGTTCCTGTGAGAGAGAATCACGGGTTACATAATCCCAGGCTCCCAATAGCCTCCAACCTCCTTCCAATGCTCATGGAATTTTCTTCAAAATCAACGAACAGCAAACTGAACTCGCTCGCTCCAAGCTCTGCCACAGGCATCAATGGGACCAGGGCTCTCCAGAGAACTGAAACCCTTCCGTTAACGACAACAAATAGGACCTATTCTCCCTTCAGAAGGTCTCTTTTTGCCTGTTACTTCCAACTACTGTTCTACTTCAGATCTCCACTCTATGAACGTCATAGACTTTCTCCCTATAATTTAATCTAGAGAGCTAGATGGAAGATTTTAATATCTATACAGACCACCTATTTAGCAGTCTAGTCTCAGAGGGTAAGTTTGGGAAGCTTTCTCAAGATCTCCCCGCAGCAATCTGGTCCCAAGGTCATAACCTTAATCGTATCATCATGCAGAGACTTTCTAGCTGTGAACTAAAACATGAATGTCAGTCTTTTACCACAAACTTCTATTCTTCACATTCTGATACCTTTATCCCCATGGCATTTTTTTTTGGACCCCAAACCCCTAGTCCCTGGTTTCTGTATTTTTCCTAATCTACTGGCACCTCCCACCCCAGATTTCAAGTGCTTCCATCTCCATCAGATCATGCTGCCTATACCCAGAGTGACTGTCATATTCTACTTCGGTACGGTTTTGCTCCTTTCGCTCAAGCTGTAGCCCTAAGCCCAATGGAAACACATTCTTATCTGATTAGACCCGCCATCAGCATTCACAGACATGACCACTTCAAGCTTCTGAAATCATTTAGTCTTCTGAATTTCCATGCCACCCTTCTAGAAGAGCATGCATCACATTCCATCCTAACTATCTGCCTATAAGAACATACATTCATCTTGAATTTAAAGTTAGTACTTGTCTCATCAGACTTTGAATGATTAAGTACTTAACAGTGTTATGTCACATAAAAGTTATCAGTGACTTCGATTTAACCAAACACATTTCCTAAATTAACATGTGAAAGTCTGCAAGATCCTAGCAAACAGTCTACACTTCATCTTCTGTGGACACTGGCTCTGCAATGCCTAGTGCTCTGACTCCGTGAG
The DNA here is from genome assembly GCA_004363575.1 of Solenodon paradoxus. NCBI lineage: Eukaryota > Metazoa > Chordata > Mammalia > Eulipotyphla > Solenodontidae > Solenodon > Solenodon paradoxus. Next base: position 246,471 of record RJWH01001782.1, on the reverse strand, counting down.
AAGAGGATCAGGATCAATCCAAAGACCTGGATTACGGCTGACTAACAAGGGCCACTGTAACAAGTGGGCACTTAGCGCAAACCTTTGATGGAGAATTTTCTTTAAAGAGCCTCAGTGCGCATTACTTGAGAGCCAAGTTAATGATGCAACAAACATTTATTACCGAGGTGTGAAGCGGGGCACGGTGGGAGGATGTTCTCACTCTGCGAGGTTGAGAACAGGAGTAACGGTGGGATAAGGGGCAGAGGACTGATGTTTAACATCATTCCTGGGAACCTGGAAGATCAGCAAAACAAACCAAAGTGGGAGAGCACAGAAGGCACTTGAGGGAAAGAAAAGACAAAGGTTTGGTTTGAGGAAAAAAAACTCGCAAAATTTGGAAGGGATCAACTGAAGTTTCTGTAAAATGCTGCACCTACAGCTAAAAACAGGGAGTAGGTATGTGCTAGGTGGTTCAGACCTAATGTGGAAGATGGCCACCAACAGCTTTGTACCCAACGTGTACCAGTAGTTAGATGCTTCCTTTGATAATTTACTTTTCACGAAAACGAAATCTAAAGTAACCCTGGAAAAAACTAGGCTTTAGGTAACTAGTCCCAAGGCACATGGGTAACAGTCCCAAAAGAAATATATTATTAATATTCCTTTCGTTCTTTTCATATGTACACATTACTTTAACATGAAGTACCCGAATTTGGAACACGGGCAGAGAAAAGTTTATTCTTCGGTTTGAAGGTTAAGCAGTATCGTAGAGAATACAATCGTTTGGGTTCAAATGGAGAATGAGAACAGCATGGAAGTGGGCATGTCCACCGCATGAGGGACTGGTATTTGGGGAGAGAGAGTAACAGGCTTAAAAGATAAGGAAAGCAAGAGTGTTATTGAAGCCAGAAATCGCTTCTAGCGAAACCAGAAGTTATTTGTTGGGAGGAATTGATTATTACAGATGCCCCGACTCCTTGGCTGACTGCTTAAGCATTTCTTTGTAAACAGCTGGGAAACAGACAAGCGAGTGGTTGGGAGGGGAAAACGTGGTCACCGAACTTAGGGAGCCAAGGGTTTCTGAACTCCTAGTTAGCGTTTGGACTCATTTTTGGTAATTGGGGCTGGGAAGACAGAAGATATACATCACCCGGTGCACAGTAGCTATTTGTTAAGCAATTACTTTGTCGCCCAAAGCAACGACAATCCTGGAGGAATGTTCCACTTTCTGTGGAAGGCAGGTCACCGCAGGAAGGTGGCTGGCGAAAAGGGTTCTAGAGGTCAAAAGGGATGAGCGGGAAGGGTAGAGGAGAGCGCGCGGAGGGTTGGGCGACGAGAACCCACTCGGCTCGCTCACCCAGCAGGGTCCCGATAACGCGCGCGGCGCCCTCATTGCGTCGCTCGTAGCTGTCCACGATGGAGGCCAAAATGACCGGGTGCAGCCTGACCACACGGCCACCGGGGAAGGGGCCTGGGAGAGCGGGTCCAGGCAGCGACGGCGCGGGGGTCTGGGCTGGGGCTGGCGCTGAGGCCAGCGTCTGGCCCGCAGCCGCGGTGGGAGTCGCTGCTGCCGCTGCTGGGTCTGAGGACGCCAGAGCCGGCGTTGCAGCTGGAACCGGCGGCGCGGGAGCCGGAGATGGCGCTAGAACTGGCCCCGAGGCTGGAGCGGCGGCGAGGGCTGCAGCCGGGGCCGGGTCTGGAGCGGCGGGAGGAGCACTCGCCGGTACTGTCGGTGTGGCCATCTTGTCGAGAGAGAAGGAGCCAGGAAAAGAAGGGCGTGAGTTGAGGCATATTAGGAGCACGATAGGCTGAATATAAGCCACGTGAGTTAGGTCTTCGTGCTTATTGGCTACTGGTGACGCTTGTAGGGGCACTACAATTTCCTGCTCCGGGTGTAATTTCTTCCGCACGTTGTGCTCTCTGATTTAGGTCCGATGCACACTCAGTGAAAATCAGACTAAATAGTTTCGAGTAAACTTGGGACCGCTCTGGAAGAAGAGACGCAACCCAGTCTGCAAAGTTACCGCCAGATGGAGCCAGAGAACCGCACAAGGGTTACAATTCGTGTTTCCAGACTTCAATGAAATAATGGACGTCAAAATCCCCAATCATAAAGTGTCATACGGTGGTAGATTCGTTCGACAGTTTGAATATGTGCTAGGAGCTCTTTTAAACGCTCGGAATATGTCAGTACCTAGACCAAAAAAAACCACTTGCCTTTGAAGAGTTTGCATTCTAGCGGGGAGAAGCAGTAATTCTATAGTGAGTAAGAAGGTGATAAATGCTAAAAAAAAAAAAAAAATAAAAAATAAAAAAGAAAAGAAAGAAAAAAAATATAGCAGAGAGCAAGAGAAAATCAAGAGTAGGGCAGGTCACCATGAGAATGTGAAATCTTGAATGACTTGAAGGAGGTCATGGAGGCGGCCATTATAAAGGATGGGGAAAGAGACCTCCAGCTTGAGGTCTAACCAAACTGAACAACTAACTAAAGAAATAAATGCTTCTTCTCCTTCCCCTTTCCTCCCCTCTCCTCTCTTCAAATCTTTCTATTCCTTCTTGACAACTTCTTACTGTAAGCTTATCTTTATAATTGTATCTTTTATTTCTTTAAACATTTTCATACATAGCTGACAAATCTGACATTACTGTTTCTAGTGGTCTGAATCTATGTTTTTTCTGTTAATTTATTTTTAGATTTTCTAAGCAGTTGATTTCTTGACTTGATACAGTCAGTGGTAGTTTTTAAGGCCTGTTTTGGAAAAGCTTTCCTCCTGAGACAGTTGCTCTGCTTCTTCTCTTGGATGGGGTCACTTTAGACTTTTCAGACGATTTTGACTGAGAGGGGTCAAACTATATATATTTAGTTTCATCTTCTTTCTGCAGTCCTGTAGTTTAGCATACTGACTAACATCAGTGCTGTTAGAGGAATCTGGCCTCAGGCTACTTCCTCTCCTCTCTGCTGCTCTGTGTGGTTCCCAGTCCTAGGATCTCTACCTCTTCCATTTTAGCTCCTGGCCACCTTGCCCTGGCAAAGATATTTCTGTCCAAGCTCCTGTGTGATCTCTCTCTGATTCCTGTCTGCCTATGTAATATGGCCTTGGGCCTCCAAAACTAGCTCACAATGATCTCTCTCACTGGGGAATAGGGGGTCCTTGAGGACTTCTCTTAGGTTTGGGAAATCAGCAGTGATTCAAGAGAGTATCATCTCCAACATCTTTGATAAATGTGAGGTTCCAGATTCACCTGTTTTACTGGGAACTATACAGTTTATAGCTCATTCTTTAAAACATTATTGTGTTACAATTTACATATCATAGGCTGTCTCTATTTCAAGTATCTAGCTTCATGAGTTATGATGTGGTTCTGGCCTGTGTACCTTTAATCATATACAAGACATAGACTATTACCTAACCTCAAAACACCCTATGTCCCTTTAATTCCCTATATCAGCCTGATTTCAGACATTAAAGCATTACCCTGCAACATTACACATTAGTTTTCATATTCTAGAATTTCACATAAATGGAATTACACAGTGTGAGATCTGTATCTGTTTTATTTTGCATATTAATGTTCTGAGATTCACTGGTAGTTGTTGTATATACCGATTGCTCATTCCTCTTTATTTCTGAGTAATGTTTCATTGTGCAGACATGGCATAGCTGCTTACCCACTCGCCTGTTGATGGATACTTGATCTGTTTCCAGTTTTGTGAATAAAGCACTATGAAATATGTCTTTGTTTGAGCATACATTTTCTTTTTTCTTGAGTAAATACCTAGGAATGGAATTGGCTCAGCACAGTCATAGGGTAGGTAAGTGTTTACCTTTATAAGGAACTGTCAAACCATATCATTTTATGTTCTCACTAAAAGTGAATGAGGAGTGCTAATTGGTACAACCTCAGTGGAAAACAGTGTGGAGATTCCTCAAAAAGTTGAATATGGAAATCCCATATGATCTGATCCCATCATTCCACTTCTGGGCATCTACCCAAAAGATACAAAAACACTCTGTATGCACCCCCATGTTTATTGCAGCCCTATTCACAATAGCTAAGAACTGGAAATTACCTGAGTGTGCAATGTCAGGTGAATGGATAAAGAAGATGTGGTGCATATACACAATGGAATACTATAGAAGAGATAAAATCCTGTCATTTGAATCAACATGGACTGATCTAGAGGAATTATGCTAAGTGAAATAAGTCAAAAGAAATATATTTAGATACCAGATGATCTCACTCATAGGTGGAATGTGAATAGAAGAAACAACAGAACAGATGAAACAAAACCAATCTTTGGACACTCGAAACGGAACTGAGGTAACCAGTAGGGAATGGGGGGAGGTCAAATGGTGGTGGAGCCCAGTGGGCAATGGGGAAGAACACTTGGTGATTTGGTGGAGGACATAGTGTGTTGAAATATATTTAAGGAATGGGGGACCTATACATAGGAAGCTATTTTAATGTGTAGAATAATGACTACAATAAAAAAATTATTTAAGAAAGTGAACGATAACTACATTCGGAACTCTTTCTTAAGGTAAAGGAAAGACCAGAGAAGGAACGTGTTTGTCGGGAGCTGGACCAAGAGGTGGACTAGCGTGTAGATCACACGGCTGGATGTTGTTCCTCCTGTTGGTCTACACTCCTGGGCCAGCCCCCTGAGATTGAACTGACATCAGGCCACTTGCTCATGCCTTCTGTGCATCTGGGAAGTCATTAACTGTCCTACATCTCACCGTGGCTCTGCCAGACCTTGAACAACCTGTCCCAATCCCTGCTTTCTTTCCCTGGGAGACTGAATTCTCTCTCTCCCATTGAAATTCCATTTCTCACTTAGGGTGTTGCCCCTGGGAGGAGGAGCCTGTCAAACTCTGATCTGACCTCTAGCTTCTCATAATCAATTTCTCTCTCACTCTCTTTCTCAGAGGAAGGAAGCAGGCAGGAATGAGGGCCACTAAGTAGGCAGGCAGCAAAAATTGTGGAGGAACAAGCATTTATTTATTTGTTTATTCAGTTGTTCATCTTGTTTGTTCCCCTGGCCCTGGGTCATGGACCTGGGTCCTTGGGCTGTACATGGACTATGCTGGTTGAAGCCAGGGACTTAACTGCTGAACCAGGGTTCTCCAATAGCTCCACTCTTTGACTTTCATACTCCTCTTGTTGCTGCTGATGACTTGACCACTTTGGGGAAACCCCTCTCCTTGTTTCATTCAACAAAGGCCTTTTTGTCACAGTGCAGTTTGTACCTTCATTAAGTTCCCCTAAGTCCTATGAGCAAGGCTCAGTAAAGCAGTCTGGGCACATCACAGAACCACTTTTTTGCCTGAACTCAAACATCTGCTTGAGGGTCTAAGGCTAATCCTCAATCCAGGGACTCGGAAACATGCTGTGGAAGGCGAATGTCTGAGTTTCCAGCTTTAGGGATGAGCACTGCCTTTGATCATGCCCTTTACCAACCTGTGCATTTTTCTGTCTACCATCTTATCAGATCACTGGGTTATTGCAGGTCTCCTCCTCCCAGGCCATGTGACATTACTCTTGAGAAAAGTCAGCCTCAAGGAGCAGAGATAGATATTTAAGTGATCATGGGGGCCCTTTTCTTCAGAAAACCTGTACACTTAACAATCCTGAACTCCATCAGAATTGACCAAGGTATGAAGGAAAAGATAGTGACCACTGTGGAAATCTGTGGACACCTTCTCAAAGGACTTCTTGCATGGGATGGGGGTAGGGTCAGGCCTCTGCCTGTGTTGGCCAATAAGAATCTGTAAGCAGGAAGGTAAACCTGTAAACACAGCTGTAAACATGATTGCAGTCCACATGATTAGGGCAGAGGTGTGGAGTGGGGAGGCCAAGGTGGGGAGAAGGCAACCAAAATGAACAACTAACTAAATAAAATTGCTTCTTTCTTCTCTCTCTGTTTGTCTGCTTTCATTCCTGACTTCTTTTTTCTAAGAAAAAGTAAGATATAGACTCAACTTTGCCTTGTATCTGCTTCCTTGGGTGGGGAAACTCTGGTAGGTTGAGTCAGAAACTCCAGTTCCTTTATATATGTTTTTGGTTAACTTTGTTTCTTGAGAATTTTTTTTTTGTCAAAAAGAATTCTGTAGAATGAGTCTATATATGTGTGAGTAGCGTTTGTATGTGCATGAGAGAGAGAGAGGGGAGAGGCTCATGCATACCCATCACTAGCTTGTTTGATCTGCTCATTTTTCTCTTGTGTGTCTTTGTATGTCTTCTCTTACTGTTTCTGTCTGTCACCTCTGCCTCCTCTGTCTCCACCCTTGGGATTCAGCTTTGTTCCAGTAGTCAGTTCTGCCCACAGCTAGGACAGTGTTGACAGGGAGGGAAGTCTCATTTACGTCCTGCCTCTGCCCTCCAATTAGAATGAGTTCTGCTGCATCTCATTTCTACTTCTTCTGTTGTGACTCACAATCCCTGTCCCACGCTCTCTGGACCTGCAGTCTTCCAGGGGAAGCACACCTGAGAGTCTCTGCAGTAAGTAGATGCTCTGCTCTCTCTGTCACATCATCTGTGTGGCTGTGTCTCACTAGTTTCCCATCTTGGTCTCTTGAACTTGGTTCTTTGCTGTCTAGGTTCTCTCTTTAGTCTGTGTTTGGTGAAGGCTCTGGGAGAGACCACTTCCTATTCCTGCTGCTCCCTGGACTCGGAGAGAACTCTGAGTAATGATCACAGGAGGTTTTAGAGGGAGAGAGACTCCCAACAGCCACCTCATGGCTCTCTCCTTTTCGACTAGGCTGCTCACCTTTAGGAGATGCTTTTATTCATTCTTCATAGAGACTGCAGGGACCACCAGGATAATTGCCCTCATCTTCTAGCCACAGAATCCTCTGACCTACCTTTTCTTTTGTCCAAACCTCTCTCATTTTCCTCAGGCATGGATAGAAAAAGTTCCTCCATTTGTTCTAGCTGTATCAAAGGGTCAGTGCCTATGACCCTTTTAATACCAGTGTCACCAAGAGGAAGTGAACTAGTGGGTTTGGCCTAAGTAGACCCAGGTTTGGCTTGGGGAGCTGTCCCACCAGAAAAATGGATCTGTTTCAACTCAGTATCTCAGACCTCACTTTAGGTTTCTGCATCAGAGAGCTGAGACATCCTGTCTCACCTCCAGCTCGCCAAGTCCTGTCACACATATTGTGGTTTGCCTGAGGTTCCAATCCTACCCCAGTCCATATTTCAGTTCTCTCCTTTGATACTTTCCTTTCTTGCTTCATATCCAACAGGATGCTTTTATTGGATGCTTTTTGTCAGCATTCAGCTATTTCCACCCTTCCCCAAGAATAACAAACAAAATCTCTTGACCCTAAATCTCCGACATTATTACCTCAGGACCTCTCTGCATGTTTTTGGTGCCAGGCTTCTTGAAATATTTGTCTATACATGTTTATTCCCTTTTTGTGTTTAAACAAGATAACTCCACTTCTTTACTTCCTTTCTTTCTTTGTGAATTTGATTTTATCATAGTAAACATACTCCTAGTTTTTAAAAATATTAGGCTCCACACTCCACATACAGTAGTTATCTGGTTTACCCCTTACTCCCACTGCTCCCAGACCTTTTCCTGATAACTGTTTGAGAATTTTAACTGTTTCTTCTTCCATCTCCTTTTGGTTCTCAGCCAATGCATTCCACACTACCCTTTCAATATGGTTGTATGATATATTTCATTAGACTAACATTCAGGGCTGACATTACTATTTCTATGCAAACTTTACTCAGACTTAGTGTTGTCGCTTGCAATCATGTAGTAAACTTCTGCCTTTCTTATTTTGCATCAGCTAATCTGTGAATCCTGGTTTATCCTTGGACACAGTCTTCCTGGAGACCCCATTCTCCTCTGGTAGGCTACCTGGGCCTTCTGATCAGCTGCCTTGAAGGGTTTGTTTTTTCTCAGTTTGGATTCCTGTTTCACAAAACTCTTGCTTTCCTTTTCTTTCACTTTGCGAGCACATCTACAGTGATTTAAGTAGCTTAAAAGAAATGGTGATGTGGCCAAGCACATGGTGATAAGAACAGCTCAACTCTTTCATCTCTAGTCACACTGCCCCATCTTGGACTGACGTCAAGGTATAGAAGAGGGCTGGGTTTCAGAGAAGGGGATGCAGAGTGGCTGAGCTCTTTCTCTTGGTAGCCGATAAGGTCATCCCTTCAGCTCCTCCCTTGTTTATCAACTGTAACGTGTGGAGGAATGAGGTCAGGTTCTCCTCTGGCAAGCAGTTTCATCAGCTGACAGTCAGAGGAAATGTGTGGGCGCTTCTCCTTCTCTGAGACTTAGGGTGGTCCTTCATCTGTTCTGCCCTGCAGTGCCAGGGCTGTTAGGTCTCAAAGGGCAGTGGTCTGAGGGTCACACCCATGAAGCAGAAGTAAACAGTGGGTTTGGGCTAAATGGATTCACACATGGTTTGTCTGAACAGAAAAATAGATCTGTTTCATCAGTCTCCAGGAGCTTGTTTGGAGTAAAATTCAAAACAGTTTCTGTGATGATCAAAATGATTACTATATGACTGGACAAAGTGAGCCCTCAAAGTGGCCATTTCTTCTATTATCTTTTGAACTTGTGTGCTTATTTGAATTAGACTTCCAGCTTTGAAATCAGGTATGTGACTGAGTCCAGGAGGCTAATGGCTGATGAATGTACGCTTTCGCTATGCCATACCTCTGCAGTCCCAGTAAGTGCGCACCAGTTTCATGTAGGTTCACGCAGTCTACAACTGTCCACTTTTAAAACTTTAAAAAACAATATTTTTCATAACCCGAAGTGTCTAAGAAGGCTGACAGAGCCTGATAAACTGAGTGAGGGGGAGGAAGGGAGGAGATGATACGTCCATTAACAGAGAGAGCAACACACCCACATACCTTTCTAGCTGTTTGCCAGTACAGATAATCACAGGTGTCTGAGACACAGAGGCAGTGAAGGGAATGACTAGGTAAATTCCTCTGCTGTCTCAAATGCTCGCCTTTCTTAGAACTTTGCTTCATCGACCTGGCCCACACCCGGCAGCTCACGGAGCCTCCAGAAAGCAGGGCAGGCTGGGTGCCTTCAGGTTGCTCTCAGCTCAATAGCACAGCCCTCCTTTCATCTCCCCCTTTCTCTAGGTCACCTGAGCTTGACCCTTCACCCAAGCACCATGGCCCAGACCCAGAGCCCCCGGGAGGCATTGCTCTGGGCCTTGAATGACCTTGAGGAGAACGACTTCAAGACATTAAAGTTCCATTTACGAGATAAAAGTCTGCTTAAGGGTCAGCGCCAGCTGGCCCGAGGGAAGCTGGAGGGCCTGAGTCGGGTGGACTTGGCTTCTCAACTGATTTCAATGTATGGAGCTCAGGAAGCTGTGAAGGTGGTGCTCAAGGTCTTGAAGGTCATGAACCTGTTGGAAGCCATGGACCAGCTCAGCCATGTTTGTCTGAATGGTGAATGTGGATGGGGCCACGGGGAGGTCAGGGTGGCTGTGGGCTCCCCTGCTTCCCTGCCATGACATTTCCAGAGAATGGAAACAACCAGTTTGTTTATGCCTTCTCTCACTTATGCCTTCTGCCCTTGTCTGGGAGTCCCAGTGTCCCAGGGTCTTCGTGGTGTCCAGCTATAGGCTCTGACAACTGTCAGGTGAGGGCCTGAAGTGAGGGTGGGATTTACCATATTTGTCTGATCCTAAGCTATACTTACGTATTTATTTTTGCCATTTTAATATCTATGAAAATTGGGTACGTCTTATATTTGAAGATGGCTAAGTTTTACCTGAAAAGATAGTTACTAAGTACAATCGATCCCTTATCAAATTCTTAATATTCTGTTTATTTTATTAATCCCTTATTATGTATTTTTAAGATTTTTAATAGATTAATTCTTCACTCCCTACTGTTTCCCTTTTTTAACTTTTTTGAGCTTTGTAAATAAATCTTAATATTTTTTATTTTTTTACACAAACTGAGAAATTGGGGTGCAGCTTAGAAGTGAATGAATACTGTATTTACAGAAAGAAGACATGGGCTAACTTATGACAATAACCCCCACCTCCGATCTCTCGCTGTAGTGCCAGCAAAAGTGAGAGAACAAAGGGGCTTAGAGATCGAGGATGGTGTTGGTGAGGGGCTTCTGTGGAAAGAGGGACTACCATCGGGGTGGGGGAAGACTTACCCCCTATGCCCCTATGGCAGAGGACTGCCTGCTCTGGTGCTCTGATCTTTCAAAGAGCTCCCAGACTGATGCTGCCCTAGAGAGCTGGGTGGGCATGGACCCTAAATGGCCTCCTCTCCCTGCTGGTGGGAGCCAGGGAAAGAGCTGGGTTTGTTGGTGCCTGTGTGCCCTCCATAGGTCCTTCCACATCTGAGAGCCTGTCTGACATGGGGGTGCAAGGGTCCTAGTGGTGACTCTGCTTGGAAGCTGGTTCAGCACCTGATCCAAACCATACAAGAACAGGCTCCTGTCACACTGCCCTCTGCCAGCTTCTCTTTCCTTCCTGTACTCTCTGTCCTCACCACTTCAGATGCGAATACTTTATATGGACATACAAACATGCACAGACACACTTTTGCGCAGATGCTTCCATGAGGGTACGCCAGGTACTCACACCCCACAGACACACACACAAACACACACACACCCTCGCACATTCACATGATGTCCACATACACACCATGCATGTACACACTCAGATACAATTACGGTGGTCTCTCCCTAGCAAGCTAGGAGTATAGCCTTTATGGAGATACAAATTAGAGACCATAGATGATGCACATCAAGAGCAGGGTCCAGATTTTGAAGGACCTACTTTGTCTTTTGTTAAATTCCCATCTCATCCTCTAACGCCCACTTATCTGGCTCAGATTACAGAGAAATATACCGGGAGCGCATGCGCTGCCTAGAAGCACCGCAAGAAGCAACTGTCCCTGCTACCTACAACCAGCTGCTCCTGGTAGGCAAGCCCGGCTGGAGTAGCTCAGAGTCACCCAACTGCCCTATCCTGGAGCAGGAACTTGTCTCTGTCACAGTGAATGCTCTATTTGACCCAGAGGAAAGGCCCTCCCAGGTCCCACCCCTGGTGGTGCTACAGGGGTCTGCTGGGACTGGAAAGACAACGCTGGCTAGAAAAATGGTGGTAGACTGGGCCATGGACACTCTGTACCAGGACCAGTTTGACTATGTGTTCTATGTGAGCTGCAGAGAGGTGGACCTGCTGCCAGAGGGCACACTGAGCCAACTCCTCTTTTGGTGCTGTGGGGACAACCAAGCACCTGTCACAGAGATTCTGAGGCAGCCAGAGCGGCTCCTGTTCATCCTGGATGGCTTTGATGAGTTGCAGAGGCCCTTTTCGAATGGGTTGAAGAAGTTGAGTCTGAGCCCCATGGAGGCCAAGCTGCGCTGTCTCATTAAGAGAGAGGTGCTTCCCACGTGTTCCCTTCTTATTACCACTCGACCCTTGGCTTTGCGGAATCTGGAATCCTTGCTGACAAAACCACACCATGTCCATGTCCTAGGCTTCTCTGAAGATGAGAGGAGGAGATATTTCAGCTCCTATTTCAGAGATGAGGAACAAGCCAGAAAGGCCTTTGATTTCGTCCAAGGAAATGACATTCTCTACAAATCATGTCAGGTTCCAGGCATTTGCTGGGTGGTCTGCTCCTGGTTGAAGGGCCAGATGGAGATAGGCAGAGAATTTTCAGAGACACCCAGTAATGACACTGACATCTTCATGGCCTATGTCTCCACTTTTCTGCCACCCAGTGATGATGGAGGCTGCTCTGAGTTTTCTCGGGACAGGGTCCTGAGAGGTCTGTGTTCCTTAGCAGCAGAGGGGATTGAGCACCGGAGGTTCCTGTTTGAAGAAGCTGACCTCAGGAAGCACAATTTAGATGGGTCCAGTCTCGATGCTTTCCTGAGCAGAAGTGATTACCAAGAGGGACTTGGCATCAAGAAGTTCTACAGCTTCCGCCATATTATTTTCCAGGAATTTTTTCATGCCATCTCTCATCTGGTGAAAGAGGACAAGAACCATCAGGGAAAAGAGTCCTTCAGACAAGTGGATAGATTGCTGGCTGAGAAGAAGCAGTTAGGGGATGAGGAGATGACTCTCAGTATGCAGTTTCTATGGGACATACTGAAGAAAGAGAGCTCTTCACATTTGGAGCTGAGGTTATGCCTTAAAATTCCTGCCTCCATAAAGCAAGACATGAGTCATTTCAAAGACCTAATGGAATCTGTAAAGCATAAAAGGGCCTGGCAGGTGGAACTCTCCCTATATAACTCTAAAATAAAGGGTCTGGTAAAGAGTCTTCAGATGAGTGACTTATCGCTTAAGTTGATGCATTCAAATGAACAGAACTCCTGTACCAAGAGCTCATTCACTGTCAGAACCAGTTTGAACGATGGACAAAAAGAGGAGGAAAAACATCGTGTTGTGGGAAAAGACAGTATTTCAGGGACACAGAAGGAAGTTTCTAATGGAAAGAGGGACAAAGGAACTAGAGACAAGGAGGTTAGGAGCTGTAGGATGGGAGGCAGAGACATGGGCAAAATAGAACTAAAGGGTCAGAAGGATGGTGCAGGGGAGAGACAGGAGGATGGGGAAACAGAGTGAAAAGGAATGGCAAGGTGAGAGATTAGACTAATGGGTACAGATGGAGTGGAAGGACATAGGATCAGAGAGAAAAGAGAAACAGATAATAGAGGATCAGCAGGCCTGGAGCACGGGACTTGGTGAAAGGCCTTGTGTGTGTCAACCTCTAACAGTATATGAGTTCTCTTCTTTGCACCTCCGCTCCAGCACTTGTTGTTTCCAATCTTTAGGATAATAGCCATTCTCACAGGTGTGAGATAATAGCTCATTGCTGTTTTTATTTGCGTTTACCTAATGATAAGAGATGATTTATCTGCTGACCATCTGTACATCCTCTTCAGAGACGTGTCTGTTTAGACACTGCACTCATTTTAAAATCAGATGTTTTTGGCATTGAGATTTATGAGTTCTTTCTAGATATTGGATATTAAGCTCTTGCTTAATGTATATGTACAAGTATCTTTTCCCATTCGGTCTTTGTATTTTGATGATAGTTTATTTCCTTCTGCAGAAATTCTCTCGTTTGATGTAGTCCATTTGTTTATTTTTCCTTTGTTTCTCTGATACTGGACATTTCTAAGGCCAATGTCAAGGAGTTTTCTTCATTTCTATTTTATATTTCCAAGTCTTACATTCAAGCATTTAGTCCATTAACAATTTTTTGTGTGTGTTTGTGTGGTGTCTGGTTTCATTAGTTATCATGTGGCTGTCCAATTTCCCCAAGACCATTTATTGAAGAAACTATCCTTGCTTCATATACTCTTCATATACTTTCTTCATCTGTGTCGTTACCTGACCTTCTTGGAAAGACCACATAGCTCCAAGCAAGCACTCACTTATAATCTGTTTTTTTGTGTTAGTTAACTCTGTAGAGAAAAGAAGTGGGAAAAAAGGAATTCTAGGTGTTGGTGTGGTCCATTTCCAATCCTCATTTCTTAGATGTGGAAATTAAAATTTAGTCAGAATTCCTGTAAGTTTCTAGGGTTCCTCAGAGAGCTCTATTAGTTCCCACACCTCAATCAATGGTATGGAAATCCTCAAAGACTGTGTGGCACTGCACAACTATCCAATCCTAGCTGTTGCTGCTGACTCCAATGCCATTGAATGTACAGAAGTTTCCTTGAACCCTTAGTGCCCCATAGAAAGCTTACAGGCAACCCTATTTTAGTTTTTCACATATTTTTGTTGCTGTTATGACTCCTTACACATTGATTCTACATATACCAACTTCAGCATACAGAGGGCCATTCCCAGATATCTGAATCCAAGGGAACTCAGTCTTCAGTGCTCATCCCCATGACACTGATTTATCATTCATTCTTCTTCACACAGCAAGTATGGTGGCTCCACATTTGAGAATTACATGCACATAGATGTTGAATACATAGATTACATGTATATACAGAATATATGTAAGAAATGGTATGAATATGCATTTACTTAAAGAGCAATTTGTTCTGGATTACTAAAGAACCATTGGCACCCACTGAACAAGGTTGTGTTTCTCCCTGAAGAGCTTGTATGTTCTCAGAAGATCAATTCCTACATGTCATTGAGAATTTGGGAACAAGGAAACTGGTGCCCAGCCACATCACTGGATTTTCATGGAGCCTGTTTAAAACAATAATTGATCTAACATTCTGTTTAGCTATGTTATTTTACTTACATAATGGAACCCATTCTGTAATTAAAATAAACTTACTTAAAACTTAAATTGTTCATTGTATTTATTAAAACCCCCCACTCTTTTCTAATTTGCAGGTGTTCTCAATTTTTCCTAATGTGATTAAGTCTCTCAATTTCTCTCTTCTCTGTTTTTTTTTTTTATACTTTCGCTTTGTTAATTTCAGAGTTTCTCTTACAAGAGAAAATAACCAAAAGCAGTACTAACTTAAACCATTCTTATAGTCAATAATCAAAGAGAATAGTCTTTGTCAATAACTCTAGCAGAGAAGTTGGGCAAGACTTTGGGTATGTGTTAGTATTTGGACAATCTCTGTGGTGTGAGACAAACTTCTCTGTCTAGGCCTAAGACTCATGTCCTTAGCAATGCCTCAACGATTGAGAAAGAAAGAAACATTGTCTGTTTAAATGTATGGAATGGATGGGGGAGTGGCTCCCCAAAGGAAATAATTCTGAGCAGACAAAACATATCATACATATAAATACATGGGTACAAGTATGTTGGTTGGATGAGGGTTTCCTGAAGTGCCTGGATAGGAGAGAGAGGCAATGACAGCCAGTGTGGAGAATTTTGGAAAGACGAGCTCAATCAGGCTGTGGGCCTGTGGGTCAAAGGACCCACTGAGTCCAAGAATAGAGAGAGGCTGGGCCTCTCTGTATATAAGGCCAAAGTTCCTTACTTAGTCTTCCTTTGGGTGGGTGGAAGGTGCAAACCATGGGATAAAGAAGGCTGTGGTAAAAAGGAAAGAGCTTTGTCCTAAGAAACAGCTGTGGGAACCCCTTCTGAAAGAGTGGATTTTGAGAGTGCTTGGTGGAAGAGGGAATTAGATAAAATGCAAGATGTCCAAATACCTGTGATTTTCAGATAAACTGTGAATAACATTTTTGCATGGGACTTATTTTTACTAAAAAAATTATTTGGTGTTTATATGAAATTCAAATTTAACTAGGCATCCTGTATTTTCATTTGCTCCATCTGGCAACCCTAAGTAGAAGAGTGTGGCAACAGTCGTGAGTCACATGGAATAAGACATCAGCTGCTGTAGCTCCAATGATTTCTGAACTCCTCCCTCCTTGCCTCATTTTCCCTGGGATTCTAATGAGTGACCTCTTGTGGGACTTATACAGTGGCGAGACTCCTATTGTAGGTAAATATGTGAACACTACTGAGTATCATGGGAATGTTTGGAAAGGGTTGCCAGGAAAAGACTAAACATATTTTAGTAAGTCCATGGTAACTTTGTGATTGAATCCATGTGCTACGCATTGACATTCTTTACACTACCATTGAGCTGAAGATGTGGTTAACTGATATGGTATGAAAGGGAACTCAACAAATTGTTTATGTGTGAGGTGATTTAAAAGATAACAGTCACCCAATCATGCCTGTTTTCTGCTTTAATATGTCTTTTTCACATCAATATGTGAACAGATGTGGGCAAACGGGAACTAAGCTCACTAGACCCAGGGTATAGAGGTAAAAAATTAGATACGTATGTTTGATTTTCTCCACATTCACATGGGTACTAGCATATACTTTTTCCTAAATACTGTGTGGGGATAACCACTTTTCACTTTTACATTTTCACCCCAGAGACCAAGATTTTTGTTCACTTTTTTGAAATGGGTTTGTATTGCTGCTGTCATTCTTAAGGTCACTTTTGATTTCCGCTCACTTCATTCCTGGGACTACTGATTCTCTTTGTCTAACTTTTGTGCTTGGAAATGGGCCTTATTTGTCTGCATAATGCAACTGCAAGGTTTCCCTTGTGGTTAAATTTCCTGTGCAAATATATAAAAAGTTCTGGGGGAAACTGGGCTCTTCTTTTCACATGAAAGATTTTTCGGTGCGTCCTGGTGGAGAAGCAGTTGAGTCAATAGCCTCCAAAAGTAGCAAGGTCACATACCCCTGGGCTCCAGAGGACACAAGCAATGTGAACAACTAAATAAAAATGAAACAAATGCTTTACAAAATAAAAAGGCTGTTTTTCAGGGTTCCTGGAGGGTCAGAGGCCCTAACTTTGTTCTTTCCTTCCTTCTTTAAACTTCCTGCAACTTCAGGAACACTTCATTTTTAAATAATCAACTTTATTGAAGGAACATTACATCTTAACAATATATGGGTTTGAGGTGTGCATAATTGTAATTTCACATCAGTATATAATACGTTAAAAGTTCACTGCACACCATTCCAGTTCTTCCTTCACGATGCAATTGATCCCTTCTGCCCAATTTGCCTATCCTATCCCCTTCTTAAAATTTCATTCGATTTTATAGACTAAAATCTACTTTTGCTTTATTTAGCTCATTTCTTTGTTTGGCTTCTCTGTATACTGTCCTGTGTACTTTACCTCATGTTTCTCATCATCACCTTCCCGGTCTTCTTAGACTTAAATGTTAGCATCTCATATGATTCTATTTTTGCTTTCTTTTCTTTATACTTTCAAACATTAGGGTATGCTCCTGTTTATAGTGATATAACTGGATTTATGTGCCAATGATTCCTTCAAATCTGGAGCTCAAATCCTCTTCTGAGCTCCAAATCTATTCTAGTTGACTATTCCTTCTGGGAATGTCTAAGAATCAACAACTGGCATAAAATATTCTGAAACACTTAAGGAATAGGGAATTTTAAAAGCAACAAGCTTATATATTTTTCTCCCCTTTTTTCCTGTTCAAAGAGTATTATAATGGAGAATATTTTCTACATTTTCTTGCTAATTTCAGAGAGGGCTTAAAATTTTTTTTATAGCTTAAAACTGTAGTAATATATACATGTTAAGAAGGGCAGGGACCATGCATGTTGAACTGATCATGATATAACCAGAACCATGCAACGTCTTGACAGAGAAGTGACAGTAAAGTTTTATTAATGCATTAATGTCTAATGTATGTTTCTTGAATACACAATTGAAGATCATTTTGTCCTCAGTCATATACATTAAAGTCATATAATTGTAAATTTGATACAACGATGCAGAAAATTGAGCAAGTAAATATAAAGTTGGAGTTATAGACATACTTTTTCTAGATGGAAATAATCCCTTTGTATGAATTTCTAATTTAGCAAAAGCAATTATAACAAAAGCTAGTGTTAAAGCAAATTAAAACCAAGCAAGAGATAATAGACCATTTATGATGGGCTAGAAAAGACAAGTATAAATTACTTATATATATTATTGCTGATTAGATATAAATAAAATATTATTGATGTGAGGTCATTGTGACTTATTTGAAAGATCAAGAACACTTAAGAGAAGAATAATCCTGGATTCACATACTAGATCTCCATTTTCTACCTGTATGCCTTTGCCAAGCTCATGACCCTTTCTGAGCATCAGCTTTAAAAACTATAAAATAGCAATTTCATATATAACACATTTATAAAATTTAAAGATATTTTAATGGAATTTATACTGTAGGGTATCATAAGGCATGGGACTGCTATTCTTACGGATATAAATATAAAAATAAATATAGAAAATAAATATATAAATCACATATAAAATAAACAACTGTTCTATTTAGTATATAATGTACCATATTCACAAAATGTTGAATATAATATACAATGTGGCAAAAGATGCCAGCCCCAGCCAGACCAGTCAAGAGCATGACCCATGACACTACTCACAGTGAATCAGGCAAGAGCACCTGTGCTCTCAGTGCTAAGGATCAGGAAATGCTCAGAAAAGCTACTGCCTAGGAAGTAATAAAGAAAGAAGGAGAAAAATGAAGCCACAATTCTAACTATAAGGCAAAGAAACAAACCATGCCAATATCTAAATGACTCAAAGAGAGGAAGACACCAGGAGCTCCCCAGAGAAGAATCCTATTGACACTGACTGGGACAATTGAGAGAGAAAGAACTCAAAATAATAGTTATGAAAAAGCTGAACAATATGAAAGAATCACCACTAGCTACTCAAGGGCAAATTGAAGACCTCAACAAAAGAAGTGGCAGATTATAAGGACTACTTGACCAAGGAAATTGAGGCTATACAGAAGACCTTAAAAGAAAAGCTACATAAAAAAAATACAGTCAATGAATTGAAGATATACATGGAAATCTCCATGAACTGATTCAATTTCATAGAGGAATGAGTTTTATAAACACAGACAACTCTCATGAAGAGGAGAGAGAAGCAAGGCTGAGGAAAAATGAAGACATTCAGAGAGAAACATCAGATACCATGGAAAGACTAAACATAGGATAACAGGTATCCTAGAAGATGAGGAGAGGGAGATAGGGGCAGAGGATTTGTTTAAAAAGATAATAGTAGAAAACTTTTTTTGTACCTCTCACAAAAATGACCATGGAAATCCAAGAAGCTGATTGAATAGCCATTTTTTAAATGAAAAAAAAAAAGACCTAACTAAGACACATCATGGTAAAATTAGCAAAAAGAAATTATAATGAAAAACTACTGAGGCTGTTAGAGAAAAGAGAAATATAGACTACAAAGGTACACCCATGAGACTATCATCAGACATCTAAACAGAAACCCTATAGGCTAGGAGAGAGTAGAACAACATATTCAAAATACTAAAAGAGAAAAACCACCAGCCAAGAGTATTCTACCTTGCAAAATTATCATTCAAATATGATGCAGAAATACAGGTATTCAATGAGAAATGAAAGTTAATGGAATTTTCCTTCTCCAAATCTGCCTTCTAAAAATGTTGAAAAAAGTTCTACAAAAGGGAAAATGAAAACAGAGTTTCACTAAACCCTGAGACTGGTGAGATACAGTAAAATAATTCAGAAACAAAGACAGGACTAAGAAGAGAGAACAAACAAACAAAAAACACTAAAGGGGGAACAAATAACAGGGATTCTCTGCCAGCATGTATGATATGGTGTCAGTTCATAAAGACTGTAGTAGAGTGGTGAAGTTATAGATAATTCACCCAGGAGCCACAAAACCCAATCCCAAAGACAAATAGCTGAGAAGAATTCTATCTGTTAAATAGAATTAATACCAAAAACCACCCAAGGTAAAAAAGCAAACATAAACAAATGCTTCTTTTGAAGCAACAGAGACAGAAAACAAGCAGAAAACAGGGGCTCAAATTGCTGCAGCAAAACCCTACATATCAATGAATACCCTAAATGTGAATGGAAAGAACTCATCAATCAGTATACATTGGCTACATGGATCAATATATAGGCCTGATCAATATTATGCCTTCAAAACCACACATTAGATTCAAAGACAGACAGAGATTGAAAGTGAAAAACTAGGAAACTATATCAAAGTAGCAGGGATGAATGGAAATCAGAAACTGCAATATTAATATCAGATAAGATAAACTTCCACCTAAAAAGTATAAATTACAGTTAAAGGAGTTATAACTATCATTAATATATATGCACCTGATGCTTGAATACCTACATACATAAGCAAAAACTGACACAGCTAAAGGGAGACATTGACATTAGCACAATAGTAGTAAGGGATTTCAAAACCCACTTACCTCAATAGATCCTCTAGGCAGAAAATTAATAAGGAAATAAAGGCCCTAAATGAAGCAATCGATGGTGTAAGACTAAAATATATATTCAGAGCTTTCTACCCAACAAAAAGGATCATACATTCTTCTCAAGTGCACATGGACCATCCTGAAGGATAGATCACATCATGGGACAAAAAACAAATTTTGGTAAATATAGTGAGACTGAAATTTTAGAAAGCATCTTTTCTGAACAGAAAGGGGTGAAACTAGAAATGAATTAAAAAAAAAAGAGAAAAAAAACTAAAACAAAATCCAAAGAACCAGAGAGGTAAAGATTCGGCAACATGTTCTGAATACCTTACAGATTATTGATGAAACTAAAATTATCTGAAAACAAACAAAAACGAAGGGATGAGCTTCCAGAACAGGTGTGATGCAGCAGAAACAGTTCTAAGAAGAAAATTTATAATGACACAAGTGCAAAGCAAAACTCCAGAGATACCCCAAATTAAAAATCTAACCACATCTGAAGGAACTATAAAACAAGTATGATCAAAATAAAAAATTAGTAGGAGAAAGAAGCAATAAAAATTAAAGCAGAAATAAATCAAAAACAAAAAAAATCCAAAAGATCATTGAAAACAAGAGCTGGTTTTTCAAAAAAGTTAAAAAAATTATAGTTTCTTATCCAGACTCACAAAAAAGGAGGGGATAAACCTAGTAACTAGAGTCAGAAATGAAAGAGGTGAGCTTATCAGACACTATAGAACTATAAACAATCGTGAGAGGTTGTTAGGAGATTTATATGTCAACAAATTCACCGATCTGAAGAAATAGATTTTTAGAATCTTACAACCTCCTCAAATTGTACCAGGAAGACATAGATAACGAGCAGGATATTCACAAGCACAGAAGTTGAAGTGGTACTCAAAAGTCTCTTAAAAGACTAGATCCTAGGATTGGATGACGTCACTAGCAGATTTTGCCAAACATTTAAAGAAGAGCTAATGCACATTTTCTTAAAATCTTTGGCAAAAATCGAAGCAGAGGGAAAACCACCAAATACATTCTATTAAGTTAACATTACCTTGATTCTAAAATCAGACAAGGACAGCACCAAAAAAAAAATTGCAGACTGATATCATTGATGAATATTGATACAAAAATCCTCAACAAAATCTTGGAAAACCAGATTCAACAGCACATTAAAAAAGCCACATATCATGACAAGTGGGATTCATTCCAGGGATGTAAGAAATGTACAACATACACAATTCAATCAATCCACAAAGCAAAAAACATGTGATACATGCAGAAAAGGCGTTTAATGAGATTCAACATTCATTCATGATAAAGAACCCTCAATAGAAATGAGAATAGAAGGTATATATCTCAACGTAATAAAAGTACACATGACAAACCCACATCAAATATCATACCCCAAAACTGAAAGCTTACCCCCTAAGATCTGGGACAAGACAAGGCTTTCTACTCTCACCGCTACTATTCAACATAGGAAACGCTGGCCAGAGCAATAAGGTAAGAATAGAACAATAAAGAAACCTAAGTTGGAAAGAATAAAATTATGATTACTTGTAAATGACATATACTTAGAAGATTCTAAAGACTCCAAAAATCTGCTAGAAATAGTAAATGAATATAGAAAAGCAGCAGGATATAAAATCAATACAAAAATCAGTAGCAATTGTATATGCAAAAGATTAAATAGAAGAAAGAAATTAAGAAATTCCATTCACAATCACACCAAAAAGATAAAATGCTTGTGAATAAACCTGACAAAGGAGGCAAAATACCTTTACATTGAAAAATTATAAAATATTAACTAAAGAAATGGAAGGCACAAAAGAATGGAAGAATATTCTGTGCTCATGAATTGGAAGAAAACATAATTAAAATGGCCATCCTATACAAAGCAGTATACAGATTTGATAAAATTCCCACTAAAATTCCAGGAACATTTTTCAAGAAAATTGAGCAAAAACAAAACAAAAGTTTTCATGGAACCTCAAAAGTCCTTGACTAGTCAGTTAGCCTCAGAGGGAAAAAAAGAATAGTGAGGAATCATATTCCATGACTTCAAAGAATGTTTCAGAGTGATTTTTATCAAAACAGTATGGTATTGGAACAAAACCAGGCATACAGACCAGTGGAATAAATTGAGAGCCCAGAAAAACCACAATTATATGGGCAGTTAATCTATAACAAAGGAGCCAAGAGAATACAATGGAGGAAGGAATGCATTCAACAAGTGGTGCTGGGAAAATTGGACAACTAATTGCTAAAAAATTAAACTAATTATTAATTATTGCCACACACAAAAAAGTAACCTCAAAATGAATACAATAATCCAAAACATAAAATACATAGAAGAAAATGTAGACAAAATGCTTGATGATATCAACCTCAAAGATGTCTTTGGGGAATTTACACCTATGGAAAAAGAAACTAAAGTAAAACGAAACAATTGATACTATATCAGACTACAAATTTTCTATATAGTGAAAAAAACACCATGAAAACAAAAAGGCAACCCACAAAATGGGAGAATATATGTGCACAACAAAAAAGCAAATGAACCACTCAGAAATGATTCATCAGAAGAGTTGAACAGGCACCTCTCTAGAGAAGATACAGATGACCTACAGACACATGAAAAAAATGCTTTTTATCACTCACCATCAGAAGCATGCCAATAAAAACCACAATGAGATATCAACTTAGAGCAGTGAAAATGGTCTTCATCAAAAAGAGTAGAAACAGGTACTCAAGAGAGTGTGGAGAAAAAGGAATTCTCTTTCACTATTGATGGGAATGCAAATTAGTACGACCTCTTGAAAACAGTATGGGAAAAAAGATGGATATATCATTAGATCTAGCAAATTTACTCTAGGCATATATTCAGAGAATTCAAAAACATGAATCATGAAAAATATATGCACCCTTGTATGCATAGCAGCACAACTCACAATAGCCAATGCATAGAAGCAATCTAAATGCCCATCAAGAGATGACTGAATAAAGAAGCTTTGGTATATATACTCAGTGGAGTCTATGCAGCCTTTACAAAAAAAGATGAAATCATGCTGTCACAACAACATGGAGGGAGCTAGAGAGGATCATGCTAGACAAAATAAGACAGAAAGAATAAGTACAGGATAGTTCATTTTAAGTGTAGTAAGAAACAGAACAGTGAACAGACACACAAAATCCACTGAATGCAAGTCTGTGAATACCAGGGGGAAAGAGGAAGGAAGAAAGGACGGAGGGAACAAGCTGGTGGTAAAGGGCACTAGAACTTGTGGTGTGAAATACATATGTGTGAATTCTATTTTTAAAAATACATATATTGATACAAATAACATAAAATAAAGGAAAATGTGCGTATACTATATTAAAATATAAGTATAAAATATAATATAAAATGGAATTATGTACTATAAATAAAATTAATAATAATTTTCAATATGTAATAATAGTAATGATGATGTAGTTTTTACGCATGAAAGGATTTGTTCTTTTAATTTTTTTATGGCAGTACGTTTGATTTACTATATGTATATATTATATATGTAATATGTGTTTTGATGTAGAGATTCACCATTCATCAAATATACGAATTACTAAATTACCAATAGTCTTCCATCACTATTCTTTAAACTCTTGCCATCTCATGCTCCCACCTCGCATTCCCTTCCCCCTGAAAACCTCAGTTTTATTGTCAGTGTCTAAGGGTTGGGTTTGGTTTCGTCTTTTCATTAGCTTTGTTTCTTTATGTTCCACAAATGAGTAAGATCATTCAACATTTATCTTTCTCCTTCTGACTTATTTCAGTTAGCATAATCCTCTGAAGTTCCATTCATGTTGCCATGAATGTCAAGATTTCATTTTTTAGGGTTGTGTAGTATACCACTGTGTATATATACCACATCTTCATCTATTCATCTGTGATGAGCACTTTGGTAGTTTACAATTCCTGGCTATCACAAATATACATGGAATATGCACCTATTACTGCAAATAAGTGGGGTGTGTGTGTGTAAAATACCTGGAAGTGGAATGATAGGATCATATAGAATTTCCATGTGATTTTTCCTAGTTTTATTGAGATGTAATTGGTAAGTATCACTGCATGCAGCATGACTTGATCTACATATATTGTGAAATGATTACTGCAAAGTTTAGTTAGCATCCATCATCTCATACAGATACAATAAAAATAAAAGTAAAAATTTCCTCATTAAAAATAAGTAAAAGAAGTTCCTTATTAAGACGGATCTTAGCATTTACTCTTTCAACAATTTTCCTATATATCATACAATAGTGTTAACTATACATCATCATGGTACTTATTACATTCCTAGTATTTATATTGCAATTAGAAATTTGTGTCTTCCTCCAATTTCCCTTCTCCCATCTTTCCCTCATAACCACAAATCAGATCTGTTTTTCTATGGATTTATTTGTTGTTTTTTAAGATACCTCATGTAACTGCAAACATACAGTAAGACTTATCTCACTTAACATAATGCCCTCATATTATCGCAAATGGTTAGTTTTTGTCATTTTTATGGCTAAATAATATATTCCATTGTATTTGTACTACAATTTGTTCATTTATGAATTGATGAATACATAGGTTGTTTCTGCATCTAGTCTATTGTAAATTATGCTACTGTGAACATGGGGGTGCAGATATCTTTTTGAGTTGGTGGTTTTACTTCCTTTGGATATATTCTCAGTAGTGAATTGCTGGATGTAGAGTAGTTCTATATGTGATGGTCTGAAATCATCCATTCTGTTTTCCATGGTGGTTGTACCAGTTTAAAATTCTACTGACAGTACACAAAGACTCCCTTCTATCCACATCTTTGACAGCATTTGTTATCTTTTGTGTTTTTGATAACATTATGACAGGTATGAGGAAATATATCACTGTGGTTTTGACTTGCCTTTAGGGACTAGCAATGCTGAGCATCACTTGTACCTGTTGGTCATTCATATAGCTTCTTTGGAAATATGTCTGCTCAAACTATTTGCTTACTATAAAATTGAATTATTTGTTTATTTCTATTGAGTTAATGAGTTATTTATAAATTTTGAGTAATAATACCTTCTCAAGTATTTTTTCCTATTCTCTAATTTTTTTTCACTTTGATGACTGTTCCTTGTGCTTTGCAGAAGTGTTTTAGTTTGAGTAATTCCACTTGCTCATTTTTTATTTTGTTGCTTATGCTTTAGGTGTTATATCCATTAAATCATCGCCATAACCCCATGTCAAGAAGGCTTTCTTTTATAGCTTCTTCTAGGAGTCTCCTGATTTTAGGTTTTACATTTAAGTCTTAATTTTTTTCTTTTTTCCCTTTAGTAAGACATTATTGACACATAATATGTATAAGTTTTATGAGCTATAACAATGTGATGATATTATAAACATACTCACTGTAAAATTTTTGCAACATTAGTTTAATCAGCAACACCCTCTCCCCACATAATTACCATTTTTTTCTTTAATAGATAAAATGTAGATTACATTTTAGATTTGCTTTTTAAAATAATTTTTATTGTAGTAATTATTCTGTACATTAAAATAACTTTCTATGTGTAGGTTTCCCATTTATTAGATATATGTCAATACACGATGTCCTCCACCAAATCATCAAGTGTTCTTGACCATTATTCAGTGGGCTTTGCCACCATTTGCACCCCCACCTACCCATTCCCTATTGGTAAACTCAGTTCTGTTGCAAGTGTCCAAGGATTGGCTTTGTTTTGTCTATTCCTTTTGTTTGGTCTATTCACATTCCAACTATGAGTGAGGTCATCTAATATCTATCTTCTTTTAGCTCATTTTACTTAGCATGATCAGCCATGTTGATTCAAATGACTGGATTTCATCTCTTCTAAGGGCTGTGCAGTATTCCATCATGTATATGTACCACATCTTCTTTACCCATTCTTCTGATGTTGGGCACTTAGGTAATTTCCAGTTCTTAGCTATTGTGAATAAGTCTGCAATAAACTTGGGCGTGCATAAATGTCTGCAGATGTGTGTTTTTGTATCTTTTCGGTAGATACCCAGAAGTGGAATGACAGGGTCATCTTCAACTTTATGAGGATTCTCCAAACTCTCTAAACTGTTTTCCATAGGGGATGCACCAATTTGCACTCCCACCAGCACTGCAAAAGTGCTCCCTTACTCCACATCCTTGCCAACATTTGTTGTTTCTGGACATTTGGATAATAGCCAGTTTTTCAGGTGTAAAGTATTATGGCATTGTTGTTTTGATTTGCATTTCCCTGATAGCCAGAGAGTAGGAACATCTTTGTATGTGCCTATTGGCCATCTGTATATCCTATTCGCAAAAGTGTCTCTCCAATTCCTTCTCCCATTTTTTTGATCGGATTGCCTGTTTTTTCTCTTATTGAGTTTTATGAGTTCTTTGTATATTTTAGATATTAAGCCTTGTCAGACAAATGCACTGTATATATATTCTCCCAGTTAATAGGTTTTCTTTGAGTTTTGGTGAAGTATTCTTTCACTGTAAAGAAACTCCTTAGCTTGATGTAGTCCCAGTTGTTTATTTTTGTTTTAGTTTTCCTTGGTGGAGTTGAGTCCCCAAAGTCTTCTCTATGACTGGTGTCATGGAAAGTCTTTCCTATATTGTTTCCAAGAATTTTATATTTTCTGGTCTGATGTCCAAGTTTCTAGTCCATTTTGAGTTAATTTTTTTTGTAGAGAGTGGGTCAGTTTCTGGTGATACGGTTCTATTCCACTGATGTGTCTCTGTTATTCTAGTACTATACTGTTTTGATGACTATTGCTTTTAATATAGTTCAGTGTCTGGGAGTTTAATCCCCCCAGATTCATTATTTTATCTAATAATTGCTTTGGCTATTCAGGGTCTTTTGTTGTTGCATATAAATTTTAAGATTTTTTGTTGTATTACCTGGAAATAAGCCTTGGAACTTTAATGGTGACTGCATTAAATCTGCATATTGCTTTGGCAAGATGATCATTTTATGATGTTATTTCTTCACAGCCAGGAGCAGGGCATGTCTTTCCATTTCTTTGTTTCCTACTCTATTTCTTTTAAGAAGGACTTGTAATTTTCATTGTACAGGTTTTTTATTTCCTTTGTTATGTATATGCCCAGGTATTTTATTCTTTTTTAAATGGTGTGATTTTCATAATTTCAGTTTCTTCTAGCATGTTGTTCACGTATACATATGCAGCAGATTTTTTTGCATTGATTTTGTAGCCTGCCACTTTACTATGTTCATTGATGAGTTCTAGAAGTTTTTGACAGTTTTTAGGGTTTTCAATATAAATAATCAATGTCATCTGCAAATAATGATAGTTTTACTGCCTCCTTCCTACCAGGTTGCCATCTTTAGATTTGCTCTCCTAATGTTCAAGAATGTAATGCCATACTGCTAATTATAGTTAGTATGATGTACATTAAGACCTCAGAATTTGTTTATCTTGTAGCTGAAGTTTGTACTCTTTGACAAACATATTACCATTTATCTCACCCCCAGGTCATGGCAAACACCATTCCACTCTGCTTTTATGAGTTTGGCCTTTTCAGATTCCACATATAAGTGAGATGATTGATATCTGTCTCCGTTAGTATGATTCATTTCTTAACATAATGGCCTCAGGTCTATCCATGTTGTGAAAAATGGCAGGAGTTCAATTTTTAATGTCTCAATAATTCTCTATACATGTACATATATATGTATATACCACCCTCCACACACATATCCATGATGGATACTTAGGTTGTATCCATATCTTGGCTATTGTAAAGAAGAACAGATATCTCTTAAACATAGTGATTTTATTTCCTTCAGATAAACACCCATAATGATATATATATATATATTTATATATACATAATAGATAATATGATAGCTTTATTTTTAATGTTTGAAAAACCTCCATACCATTTCCCATAGTGACTGTACCAGTTTACACACACAGCAACATTATACAAGAGTTTCTTTTTTCCATTCTTGACAATACTTGTTACAGCTTGACTTTTGAAAATCATTTTAACACGTATAAGATGATATCTCAGTGTGGTTTTGATTTGTATTTCCTTGATAATTAGTTATGTTGAGCACTTTTCATGCACATTTTGACCGCTTATATGCTTTCTTTGGAATAATGCCTATTCAAGTAATCTGCTCATTTTAAAGTTTGAATTGTTTGCTGTTCTTTGTTAGTAATATGAACTCCTTATATCTTTTGGATATTAAACCTTTATCAGATATATAATTTGCAAATTTTTTTGCAATTCTTTAGGTTGTTTTTAATTTTGTCATTTCTTCTTTTACATGCCAAAGATTTTTTAGCTTGATGTAATCTCACTTTAGTCCATTCTGAGTTAATTTTTGTGAATAACATAAGATAGGGGTCCAGTTTCATTCTTTTCTTTGCAAATATTTTCCTGGTACCATTCACTGATGAGATTGTTTTTATGTATTGAGTTTTCTTGTAAAATATAAGGTGATCATTTATACTTGGGTTAATATCATTCTCGGCTCTCAATTCTGTTCCATTGATCTGTTTGTTTGTTTTTATTACTATAGATTTAGTATATAGTACTAATCAGGAAATCAGGAAGTCTAACGCCCCTGGATTTCTATTTCATTCTCAGGATTGCTTTGATTTAAAACTTTTGTGCCCCCCTACAAACTTCAGGATTTTTTTCTATTTCTGTGGAAAAAATATTAAGAGTTTTGATAGGGATTGCATTGAATCTAAAGATCATTTTAAGTGGTATGGACATTTTAACAATACTAATTCTTCTACCCCATGAACATGGGACATTGTTCCATTTATTTTGTGCATCTTCAATTTATTTTATCAAATCTTATAGTTTTATTATACAGATCTTTCACTTTCACTTCCTTGGTTACATTTACTACTAAGTATTTTGTTTTTTATACTATTGTAGATGGAATTATTTCATTTATTTTTCAGATATTTCATTGCTTGTCTATAGAAATACAACCAATTTCTGTATGTTGTATTTCTTTTCCATAATAGAACTGAATTTGCTGTTTTTGGTTGAGTCTTTAGTATTGTTTTTCTACATAAGATCATAATATCTATAAACAATGACAATTTGTCTTCTTTACTTTTGATTTGGATGACTTATTTTTCTTGCCTGGTTGCTCTAGCAAACTTTTAGTTCTTTGTTGAATAAGAGTAGTAGGATAGTTATTCTTGTGTTGTTTCTGATACAGGAAAAATGTTAAGCCTTCACTATTGAGTATAGTAAGAACTGTGGGTTTGTTGTATATGACCTTTATTATGCTAAAGTATTTTCCTTCTATAATCATTTTCTTGAGGGTTTCTTCCCCACTCTGGTCCCTAGCAGGAGGGACTCAACACCTACCAACTCTAGTAATATCATAGCTCATGTCTCACCACATTTCTCTGGCATTGTACTCAGAATTTTCTGCATCTTCTTTTATCATGCCAATGCTCTATCTCAGATAAATTAAAATTTATTCTTCCTTTTACAGAACATTGACAGAAATACAAATACTTCTTCAAAATAAATAAACAAGAATGACTACTGATTCCACTGCCTACTGAGTGCTGATGGAATTTAGTCTATCATTTTCCTTCTTAGAAAGGAAGATGTTAATTTCATAATCTCTGTTTCACACATCCCACTCCCTACTTTAAGATCTCAGTGATTTTTCACCATTATAGAAAAAGATTGGGGTATCCCTGTAAAATTCTTAGCAATATCTGTCAGACTCAGACTCAGCCTTTGAAATCAAAGAATGGTCACTTCAGGCAGACCCTTCATTAATAGGATGTGTAACTATTTGCTCTTTGATTTCTTTATGTCCTTTTCCCTTTAATTTTTGAATTTGTAAGCCAGTCCCCAAATTATGATAAATCTTTGAGGTGATTCCTGCATGAATGTTCTTTGCCTGTTTTTATTTATTCTCCATTTTTGCTTTCACCAAGATTAGAAATCCTTTCTTCCATCACATGCATGTCCTTCCGGGTTTCTTTTCTCTTCTTCCTGACCTTCCAACCACCCCCTGCACTGCTTGTTTTGTTAATGCTATTCCACCCTACTTATACTTCCTTCCAGTCCATCTTGCAAAATGACTAATGAAATTTTAGTGGGTTTCTTTGTACCTCTACAGTAGTTAAAAGTAGATATTGTGCCTTCTCATGCGTATAGGAATACTGAAAGGACCGACTAATACTAATGTCACTCAGTGGCTTCCTTCCACTGCCAATAATAACTTCATTCTCTTGTGAAATTCTTTCATTGAACTTTTTCAGACACAGATAGTTGAGATTGTTACTACCGTTGTGGTGTAGGACCCATGAAAAGTATGCATTAGGCAGTACTTCCTATCTTAATCCAAATCATGTTACCTAGTTCATGGTTTCACATGTGATACAACTACAGTTATAGACATTGGAGGAGTTCTTGGATTGCTTGTTATGAATGAAAATTTTTTCACAGGATAACTTGTATATTTTCCACTGGAAATTAGAGAGGAAATATCTCCGAGTATTGTTCGTAGACTAACTGCTTTTAGGATTGGAGAACTTGCTTGAACATAGACCTACATTAAGAAAGCAGAGATGAAAAAGAAAGAAAGGGGACCCAGGTCCTATTCACCTCATCTGGAGGATTAGGATTGGGGATAAATTCAAGTCTGCAAATTCATTCATCCCTCTATTCTGCTGAGACTGAGTCTATTATTTAATTGATTGCTCAAGTTAGTATAGACTGAGCTCTGAGTTCCCTAGTTTTTACATATATCTTGTGAGATTAATTTCAATATCTTTAATTTTGTAAGGAGTAATAGAGCCAGAGAACTTAAATATTTGCTCAGAGTTATTCAACTAGTTCACATTTTTTACTTCAAATTAAAAATCTCTAACTATAAAATCATCTGAGTGACTTCCCTTCCCCCTAAATTTTCAGTGTTTCCATCTTTATACTAGATAATAGATAAAATTGTAGTGTGATATCCAGGCTTTCTACAAAGTCACCTCACTCTACTTGTCTTAACATACTTAACATGAAGTATTTGTCCACTCCATGCAATTAGACCCTCCTTTTAGATGACCTTGCCTTGGTCACACCTTCATTTCTTTCTCCCTTCTTCCATCTATTTACTAATATTCACTCAGCCTCTGCTTTCTTTTCTTAATGGAGTTCATGGTGGGACTGAGTCTCTTGAATAAAGAAGTATATTCCCTATAGAAACTTGAAGGAATGTTGCTCTAAATTTGTGCCCTTGAGCTTTCTTAAGTTCATACAGGAAAGTCTACATAAATTGAGTGTATGTTCTCCAGAGAAGGATTCTCCTAGGACAAACAATTCAGTGCCATGCTATAATGCCAGTTCATTAAACCATGGAGTTATAATTATGAGTTTTTCAACTTAAAAGGCAAAACATTTGTTTAAGGGGATGAAAATAAGAGGCAGTCATATGTAAGGAAATGAAGAGTCTCATTATGTACCTCTTATAAGTTTACCATTTAAAGTTCTCACCGATATTTGAAGTGATAACTCAGTGCTCAGGTAAGAATATCAACTACTTTGGCTTTCATATTCACATAATCATTAGAGCAATAATTAGACCTATAAGTTATTTACTTGCATTAATCATCAATTTCTTAGCATTGTGGTTGAGGTGGAAGATGGTCAGAAATAAAGGCAGTCTTGGAGAAAGATGAAACCTAGAAAAGTGAGCGATTTGCTCAAGGTGATAACAGAAAGTAATACTGGAGCCAGAAGAGCATGTTAGTGAAACATATTAGTCATTACTGATTTGCCAGCATTAAGGTAGTTCATGTTAAAATGAAAAGCTGGATTATTCAGAGTTTTTTAATCATTCATGAAAGCATTGACTTATATTTGTTTCATAACTTTATTGTCCCCCTTATGCTTCTCTGTGTTTAGTAGGATACTCTAAATTTTCTTATTTAAAAACTTATTTGGTGTTATTTACTTGGAGTTTAATGTATATTTTGTCTACTAGAAATGGTACACAAATGTCTTTTTTCCTTCCACTTTACTTGTTTTAGATGTTTTGATATCCCAAACATAATGATCTAATACAAACTTTTGACTTTGCTGTATCTCTATGATGAAATGATATGAAACAACTTGCTTTTACTCTCTGCTATTGCCCTGAGCTAAGTATTACATGTCTTTGACTTCTTGTCCTTCTGTCCTCCTTGTTTCTTCTTGTCTCACAGTGAAATTCTCCTGATTTAAGTATATCATCCAAAGACCAGTTGACTTCCATTCTAGTGCTACTATGGAGAGGTGTCTAATATTCTTTGATTTGAGCATGAACTTTTTCATCTGAATCCTTCCCTCTTCCACTAAATGGCCCTTCTACCCATGACATACTGTGACATGTGTCTCTCTCTTCATTTAGAAGCCATTTTTCCATCTTTAAACCACTATTACCACTCTGGTTTCCCTTAAAAGTCAGCCTGAGAAGAGGGAACTTTATTTTACCAATAAGAGTAGACTCTGAAGCTCTGGGAGAGACAATGATAAGGGCAGAGATAGGAGGAGTGTTATTTGAGGAGATGGTAGCACATGTGACATCAATTAGTCACTACTGATTTGTTAGCCTTAGGGTAGTTCATGTTAAAATGAAAAGTTGGATTATCTAGATTTAGTTGTTGCTTTAAGAAATCACTTAGTGATGGGAGAATTTGAGGGGGAGAAAAAGGGGCAGTGAGTTGGTACAATGTCAGTGGGATGAACATGGGTAGGCCAGAGGGACTCCAGATTTTAAAGATTTATGGTCCCAGCAGTACATTGGAGGCTGGGGACAGTAGAGAGTTGGTATGGATGATTTGGGCAAAAAAAGGGGGAGAAGAGAGTTTTTCTGCCCAAAGAGCATCAGGGAAGAGCAACTGAACTGGGAGAAGATGGTCAGTTGCTTTGGGATTAGCTGGTCTAAAGGAATGATTACTTTTTCCTTTTCTTTCAGACTCTATATCCGTTAAGGGCAGATCAAGATTTTCTTAATTTAATATTTATTCCTCCATCTATTCAAGAAATACTGGCTTACCACCAATTATGTCATTTATTATTTATTCTAGGTGTTGAGAATATAGCAAAGAACAGAACAAAGGCCTGTCCTCTGGAGCTACACTCCAGAAGGGAGTATCAGATAATGAGCATAAAACCCCAATAAATATGTTATTTTAGTTGATGATGAACATTATGGTAAAATATAAATCAGGGAGATGGGAATCAGAGAGTGCTAGGGTAGGTGGTAAGTGTTGCTATTTTATGCTATCTGGACAGAAAACTGTCTACTGAGTTTGTGGTTCAAATGTATCTGTGAGGGTACACAGGCACCTAGGTGGTAGATGCTCAGTGTGTATTGAATGGTTAGTGGCTAAATGTATTTCCTTGTGTGTGTGTGTGTGTGTGTGTGTGTTTGTATGTGTAGGAAGGGAGAGAGTGGAGCAGGAGAGAGAGAAGAGACACGCAGAGAGAGTCAAAGACAGAGACTATTTAAAACACACTGTCAGAATGATCAAAAATAGCATTTTCTATAGAATTGAAAACGTATTCATGTCACAAGGGTGGATGATGGAGAACTGACCTCTTAAGTTCCATTAAGGCAAATTTCAGTGGAATTAGATTCACTCTGACTGGAAACCAATATGCCTGAAGCATGTAAAATTCAACCTTTTTATGTGTTTCAATATTTGGTTGGGTATAATATGTGTATACACATATATGGATATATATGTATATCTTAATTTTAATAAAGTAATAGAAATGAATTTTGAACTTTTGCATTTATAGTACAGATTCATCAACATTTATTTAAATTTTGATTTATTAGTTATATCTTTTCTGGAGTTTTTTCAATTTGAAAAACTTAATTTGAAAATTAATATTCAAATGCACAATTGAAAATGATAGAGATGCATACATTGATAAAATGGAGAATGGATTTTAAATATTAAATCTATGTGCTTTTTTAAAGGAAAGGTGTAGGCAGGAATGAAGGCATTAGTAGGCAGGCAGTCAGGCAGGAAAAGAGAAGAAGCAACCCATATATTTTTTATTTACTTGTTCACATTGGTTGTTCCCCCTGGGCCCAGGACTTCAACCCAGGGGTGTGTGAATTGATCCAACAGCTGCTTCATCAGGGCGTGTCTGTATTTTTATTTATTTATTTTTTCACTTTTTAAAGGAAAGGTACAGGCAGGAATGAAGATGAATGAGCAGATTGGGAGAGAGAGGAGAAAGAAGTATTTATTTATTTTTATTTAGTTTTTCATCTTGGTTGTTCTCCCTGGTCCCAGGTCATGAAGCCATCCAAGTCCTTGGGATACATGTGGGCTATATCCAGCGGACTTAAATATTAAGCTATCAAGACACACCTTTATCTGTGTTTTAAAGAAAAGATTAATATTCAACCTAGAAAACATTAGTTGCCAGAGAATATGTGATGTTACTTTTTGTACTTTAAAAATGCTTATTTTTAGATTTTATTGAAGTAACATTCCATTGTAACATTATATAGGTTTAAGATGTGCATTATATAAAACATCTGTATGTCATTAAATTCATCACTAACAATCTAATTCAATCTTTTACTATATAATAGAGCCCTTTTAGCCAATTTTTCCACCTTCCTTTTATTTTGTACTTTTAAAATAAGATATGTCACCAAAATTCTTCACTTCTTCATCTGTATTTGAAGATTTACTGTTCCAATATGTGGACCATTCTCAAAATTGAACTTTGAGGATCCATCAAAAGAGCTAATCATTACATCTTCTGCCAAGACTTTCAGACTCAAACTCACAACCTTAGGATTTAGACTTCATAAATTATCCACAATGTCAATACACACAATATGCACTCCACTTCTGAAATGAAAATGCTAAATCAGAGCTCTTTGGTTGAATTCATCCTCTTGGGTTTTTCTAACTATCCTGAACTCAGACAGCAACTCTTTGGGGTTTTCCTGGTTGTTTACCTGGTCACTCTGATAGGAAATGCCATCATTATAGCTGTCATCTCCCTGGAAAAGAGCCTTCATGTTCCCATGTACCTGTTTCTCTTGAACTTGTCTGTGGTGGAAGTGAGTTTCAGTGCAGCCATTATGCCTGAAATGTTGGTGGTCTTGTCCTTTGAAAAAACTGTGATTACTTTTGTAGGATGTTTTGCACAGATGTATTTCATTCTTCTTTTTGGTGGGACTGAATGTTTTCTCCTGGGAGCCATGGCTTATGACCGATTTGCTGCAATCTGCCATCCTCTGAGCTACCCGATGATCATGAACACGCAAGTTTTCATCAAATTGGTAATGTTCTCATGGGTCTCAGGGATCATGGTGGCCACTGTGCAGACCACATGGGTGTTTAGTTTTACTTTTTGTGGCCCCAATGAAATTAATCATCTCTTCTGTGAAACTCCTCCAGTACTAGAGCTTGCATGTGCAAACACCTTTTTATTTGAAATCTATGCATTCACAGGCACCATTTTGATTGTCATGGTCCCATTCTTGTTGATACTCTTGTCTTATACTCGTATTCTGTATGCTGTCTTGAAGATGCCATCAACCACGGGGAGGCAAAAGGCCTTTTCCACCTGTGCCTCCCATCTGACTTCTGTCACCCTCTTTTATGGCACAGCAAATATGACATATTTACAGCCCAAATCTGGCTACTCCCCAGAAACCAAAAAAATGATGTCATTGGCTTACACCATGCTTACACCTCTGCTGAATCCATTGATCTACAGCTTGCGAAACAATGAGATGAAAAGAGCTTTGATGAAATTATGGCGAAGAAAAGTGAATTTACACACTTTCTAATGGTGACGAGAGTCATGATATTTTGCCACTACCCAACTAAACTTCATTTACATTTAGTAAATGGCAAAAAAATTGCATTTCTTGCAATGAGCATATTTAATTTGTTGAGTTTTCTGAGTTCAATACCTCTGATAGTATGCGACTGTCATTCAATTTTAATAGATACACGAGTTTTCATGGCATGTAGCAAAACAGTTTTTCCATTTCTCTATTATGATCATCCAGGTTGTTACCGGATTATTGTCATAATTGTAGATTATGTTTAAATAAACAACCATGTGCATATGTACTGATATTTTACTTCTGTATGTAGATTCCTCAATATGGGCCTGGTAGAGTTTTTGTGTTTATAAATATTAACATATTCTGCAGAATTATTTTTCAAAATCATTGTGACTTCTTCAGACTGATTTCAAGACAAGGAAGACCTAATTCTTCTTATGCCATGGACAGACACAGACAATCATTTTTCAAAACTATTTCTCTTGGTACTTTTTCTAGATTTTCATCCAATCCTGATGACCAGAGAATTAAATGAAAACTTCTCTGAAGTCTCAGTTGTAGTGCAGTTATCTCTTTCATTTATGCAACACTGTTTTTAGAATCACGTTAAATTTCTCTTTGTAGGCCCAAAATGCTCCAGATAGTTTGATTATAGAGGTTAATTTATTTTTATTTTGCATTGTGGGAAACTGATGAATGAGTCATATATCTCTTTTCTCTGATCCTTGAGTCACATCATTAACTGTGTGATCGTTCTCCCCCAAAAATGTATCTTCTTGCTTCGGAACATAGATGTTTTCTTCCTATTTTAATGTTGCTTTGAGTAGAAAGAATGCTTCCCTTTTATTTAACTTACATCAAATTAGTACCTATTTCCCTTAGCTTCTGTTCCAGGACTATTAAAAGGGTAAACCACTATTTCATTGTTAATCAGGTGTAGGAAAATAATGATTTAATTACTCTGTGTCAGTTAAAAAAGAGAAATCCAGATGAAAAATGGATTCAATATTCACAAAAGGAAATTTTGGCATCAGATGGTTAAAATCAGTTTGAGAATATTTTAATATTGAATATGCTTCCTTTTAATTTTAAATACATTGAACAAGCATTTAAAAGTCCTTACATCAGATGTTGTCTTTTGGTGTCCTGAAATTTCCTCTAGTAATCCTTAGAAGGACCCATTTAATTAGGTCCCTCAGGGAGAGAAATATCTAAAAGCCTAAATTTCTTTTGATAATTGTTCTTTGTTTCATTATTCATTATTCATTAATGCAAAAAGGTTTTTAAGAGTGACTATTAATATGACTGTGCCTGGGAAATAGTTTGACGTTAAGGAATCCACAAATTCTTGGAAAACCACTAAGTTTGGGAGATCTTGAATTCATACCATACTTATGTCTCTCTTAGGGGAGGAATGGAAGGTGCACTGGCAAGTTTCAAGTCTTGGTTGCGTACATGATTTCAGAATTACACTGATTCTCCATTGAATTACAGCTTTGACAAGAACAACCTGTTCAAAGGATCTTGTTATGATTCTACTCTAAATGGCAGCATTTCAGGGAATCCCAGCTGTGATTCATGGCAGATCCAAGGACTGATAGTGCTTTCCTAGCTTTGAAGGTGACACCAAGATTTCCAACCACAATCAACATGGACCAGAAAATAGTGAACTTTTTACATGTTATATTATGAGATCTCTCCATTCATACATTTCAATGGGTTTCTTCTGTATCTAGGGACAAATCTCACATAGCCCATGGGGTCCCATTTGATTGGCTTCTGTCTATATTCTTATCATTTTATGCTGTTCCTGACAACTCACCTCCCCACCCTGTCTCACCTACTGAATTCTGATGCAAGGTGTGCTGTCAGTGCATGAAATCACTATCCCACTCTGGCCTGGAGTTGATAAAACATGCCTTCCTCTTCATCTGATATGTTTCTCACTTTGCTTTTCAACTGATTTAATTCTAACTCTTCAGACGTCCTTAAAATGTCCTTTCCTTAAGGTGAGCTTCCTTGATCTCCCTGCTCCATGTTTCCTTCACAAATTATTCTCCATCTCAACATCCTTTCTCTTCTTCATAGTCTGTTATTAAAATTTTATTTTATGCAGTAAAATAGGCCTTTCTTTGCCAAGTTACGACTCATTCCCAGTTGCTAAAATAACAAACAGAATTTTTTGTCATGTGACATAAGGTGGAGAAGTGCAGACCTTCTTAGATTAATAGAATAAAGTGCAAGCAGATCCTTCAAAGAAGTTAACTACACAAAATAAACAGTTGTTACAATGACATTATCCTTAGACCAGGTCATCTTCCCTACATTCCACATGCCCCTGCTCCCCAATAGAGTAAATGAGAGAGAATGTGGGGGAAAGAAAAAAAGCACATACTCTAGCAAATGTGGCGAAAACGTTGAGCAATGAGAGCAAAAGTAGAGGTCTTACATGTCCTTATTTAAAACTATGTTGCTAAGCTATCACAATCAAAAGAGTATGGCATTGGTATAAAACAGACAAATGGAATGGAATAGAGAGCTTAGAAATAAACCTACGCATATATCATCCATTAATTTTCAATAAAGACACCAAGAATACACAATAGGGATAGGATAGTTTCCTATACAAATGGATTTGGGGAAATTATATATCAACATGCAAAGAATGAAATTAGACCTTATACCACACATAAAATCAACTCAAAATGGATGAAAAACTTGATACAATACCTGAAACAAAACTCTAGAAGAAAATATACATTGACATTGACATTGTTCTTGACAATGATATCCTGGAGTTGACACTAAATGCAAAATGGAGAGAGCAGGAATAAACCAAAGATATAGTAAAATTAAATGATTTTGCACAGCACAATAACCCATGAACGGAATATGCAATGGGAGAAAATATTTGCAAATAATATCTGATAAGGGGCTAATCTCCCATATAAATATAGCAATCATACAACTCAAAATACAATAAAAATACAACCTGATTAAAACATGGATAGAAAAGCTGGAAAGGCATCCATGTGACCAGCAGGTAAATAAACACCTGTTTAGCCTCATTTATCAACAGAGAGCTACAAATCAAGCCCACAAAGATATATAACTTCACACCTGCTAAAATGAATATTGTCGTAAAAATAAGAGATATATATATATTGGTAAGACTATGGAGAAAAGGGAACACTTATGCACTTGGTGGCAACATAAATTGATGAAAATTTGCATTATGAAAAAATTAAACCTAGAACAACCATATGAGTTAGCAATCCCATTTTTAGGTATATATCTGAATGAAATGAAATGACCATCTTGAAGCGATACCTGAACCCCCAAGTTTATTGCAGCATCATATGCAATCATCAGGACATGGAAACAACATAAATCTGTCCATTAATAGATGAATGGATAAAAAATGTGACTCAGAGTGGAATATTTATTATCCATAAAAAAGAAGGTATTCCTGCCATTTAGAAAAACTTGAATGAACTGAGTGCTTTATGTTAATGAAATAAATCTTACAGAGACTCTTACTCTATGAACCCACTTATATGTGGAATTTGAAAAAACTGAAATAGAAACACAGATGGTGGTTGGAGGAGGTTAGGGATGGTGAGTAGAGGAAATGAGTGAAATTGGTCAGAGTAGAAACTTCCACTTATAAGATAAATAATTTCTGGGGAAATAATAAATAGCATCGTGACTATAGTTGACCATATTAGACTCTATTGTGTATTTTAAATGCTAAGAGTAAATCTTAAGAGATCTCATCACAGGAGAACCTATGTAACTCTGTAAGGTGACGAATGTAAACTAAATTTATTGTAGTGATTATTTTATAATGTATATATTGTTAAAATGTCAATTGTTTCTCAAAACACCTGGAAACATGGACTAATTTAATAAACATATTTAAATAATAAACATTATTTAAAAAATAAATAGAAGACAGAGAGATGGGGGAACATTCCATGCTCATGGTTTGGAAGAATTAACATAAATAAAATGGTCATTCTATCCATAGCAATATATAAATTTACTATTATAATTCTTATCAAAATTCCAAGGACATTTGTGAAGGAAATTGAGCAAACATTGGACTTTGTATGGAACCACAAAAATCCATTAGCAGCCAAAACTTTCCTTAGAGAAAAGAACAAGAGTGAAGGAATCACACTCATTAACTTTAAACTATACCAGAGTGATTGTTACCAAAACAGTACTGCAACAAAAACAGACACAAAGAACAATGGAATAAATTTGAGAGACCAGAAATAAAAAGACACTTCATGAGCAGTTAATCTATGACAAAGTTGTCAAGAGCATAGGATGGAGGAAGGAAAGCGTATTCTACAAATTGTGCTGGGTAAACTGAACAGCTTATCAGCAGAAAAGTTAAACTAGATTACTCAGTGCCATAGACAAAAATAAACTCAAAATAGATCAAAGACTTGGACATAACACCCAAAACCATAAAATATATAGAAGAAAGTAAAGGAAAACCATTCGATTATATTGATCTCAAAGATGCCCTTAGGGAAGTGACACCTATGGCAGAATAGACTAAAGTATAACTAAATATTGGGACTATATCAATTTAAAATTTTCTGTTCAGTGAAAGAAACTACCAACAAATAGGAAACTCACTGAATGAAGTAAGATAGTTTGCACAATATACATGAGAGAGGAGCTTAATCTCTAAAATATATAAAGAGCTCACACACCTCAACAAACAAAAAGCAAACGACCCACTAAAAATCAACAGGAGAACTGATAGACACCTTTACAAGGAAAGCACACAGATGGCCTACACACACATCAAAAAATGCTCTACATCACTCACCAACACAGAAATGCAAATAAAAACCACAATGAGATATCAACTCACACCAATAAAAAAGGTTTATATTAACAAGACTAGACACAAGTATTGAATAGAGTGTGTTGAAACAGTTATTCCTTTTCACTGATGGAATGGAAATGTGGGAAACACATATGAAAATAATATGGGGATTCTTTAAAAAAAAAGAGCTGTTATTGGATCCAGCAATCACACTTCTAGACATTACTAAGGAAATAAAAAAACATTTATCAGAATAAATATACATTTCCCTATGTTCATAGCAAGCATAATTCACAATAGTTAATACATAGCAACATAAATGAAATAAATAATAATGCAAAAAAACTCAGTGAAACCAAGAACTGGTTTTTTGAATAGAAAAATAAAATAAAACTAGCCATTATCCAAATTACAAAGAAGAGGATAATGAAAGCATAAATAAAATCAGAAATGAAAAAGATGAAATTTTATGGATATTATAGACATACAAAGGATCATGAGATTATTATGAATACATATGACAAAAATTGGTTAACCTAGAAAAAATAAATATATTCTTAGAAACATACAATATTTCAAGACTAACTCAGGAAGAAATACAAAACTGAATAGACTGATTACAAAATACAGATATTGAAGCAGTAATTTAAAAAGAACCTCCCCCACACATGGAGCACCCTGGTAGAGTAGTAGTTAGGTGAATTGTTTCTGAAGGGCATAGCCCACCTACTTCTGAGTTTGAGTCCTGGGACTTGGGGTTAAAGAACCAATATGAACAACTAAATAAAACTTAAAAAAAATAAAATTATTCTTCCTCTCTTCTCCCCTTTCTGCCTGCCTACTCACCTTCATTCCTGCCTGCACATTTCCTTTAACAAAAAATAACTACAACTCTCCCAATCAAAAGTTCCAGACCAGATGGTCTCACTAATGCATTTTACCAACCTTCTTAAGCTTTTCCAAAAAATTGAAGAAGGTAAACTTCCAAATAGTTTTGCTGACACTAAAATTACTCTGATTCCAAAACCAAAAGAATTCATCACTAAAAAAAGAAAATTACAGGCAAATTATCTCTGATGAATACTGATGCAAAGATATACAACAAAATACCTGCCAACCTAATTCAATAACTCACTAAGGGAATCATACATCACAATCAAGTGGAATTCTTTGCAGTGATACAAGGATGGTTCCACATATAAAAATCAGTAATGTGATTCACCACATCAACAAATGAATGGACAAAAATGATCTGATCATCTCAATAGATGTAGAAAGAGCATTTGATAAATTTAATAACCTTTTTTATTGAAAATCCACCAAAAATGGGTATAGACAGAATGCACTTCAACACAATAAACTCATCATCAACATCATATTCCATGGGGAAAAAACTGAACCTTTTTTTCTCTAAGATCAGGAACAAGGCAGGGATGTCTACTCTCTCCACTATTATGC
The DNA here is from genome assembly GCA_004363575.1 of Solenodon paradoxus. Taxonomy (NCBI): domain Eukaryota; kingdom Metazoa; phylum Chordata; class Mammalia; order Eulipotyphla; family Solenodontidae; genus Solenodon; species Solenodon paradoxus. The sequence goes on along the minus strand of RJWH01001782.1, from coordinate 204,570 downwards.
AGTGTTGGAAGTTCTGTCTGGTGCAATTAGACAAGAAAAAGGCATAAAATTTAACCAAACTGGAAAGAAGAATTAAAACTATCATTACTGCCGGCTCCAGTAAAAGGTTGCTAGAAATAATAAATGAGAACAGTAACGTGGTAGACTATAAAATTAAAATTAAAAAAATTATTCATTTTTATATGCAAGCATGGATCTAGCAGCAAGAGAATTCAGGAAAATAATTGTATTTTACCTCAAAAAATGAAATACATTAGAATAAATTTAACCAAAGAAGTGAGAGACTGAAAACTATGAGGCATTGTCAAAATAAATAGACATAATGAAATGGAAAGATATTCCAAGCTCATGGATTAGAAATAACAACATTGCTTAAATGTTCATATTACCTAAAGTAATATATAGATTTAATGTAATCCCCATCAAAATTTCAATGACATTTTTCACAGAAATAGAACAAAATCGTGAAATTTATTTGTAATTATAAATAAACCAGAAAAAAGAACAAAAAAGGAGATCTCATGCTCCTTGACCTCTAACGATATGACAAAGTAATAGCAATGAAATCAGCATGACAGAATAAAAACAGACACACTGATTAATGGAACAGAATTAGGAGCCTGGAAATAAGCTCACACAGACATGCATAACTAACCTATGACAAAGGAGTCAGGCACATACAGTGGGGCAAAGACAGTCTCCTCAAGAAACGATGCTGGAAAACTAGACAACCACATGAAAACATTTGAAACTAAATCACTACCAAACATCAAACAGAAAAATTAATTCAAAATGGATTAGAGACTTGAAGGTAAGACCTGAATCCATAAAATACATAGACGAAAACAAAGGCAAATACTCCTTGACATTCACCTAGGAGATGTCTGGGAATTTGAATCCAGTGTCAAGGAAAATAAAAGTCAAAATACACAAAAGACTACATAAAACTAGAAAGCTTGTGCACAGCAAAAGAAACTGTCATGAAGACTAAAGGCATTCAACTGAGGTACAATATTTGCACATAAATCATTTGACAAAGGTTAATACCAGAAAGTGGAAAAAAGAAACTCATAAGTCTCACTAGCAAACACCAAAACCACAGAACACACAATCTAATTTTAAAATGGACAGAGGTCTGAACAAATACTTCTCCAAAGAAGATATGTATATGGCTAAAAGGCACACTTAAGATGTTTTACTTCTTTTTTCACTAGGGTAAAGGGCTATTATCCAAAAGACTGTAAGCAATAGTACCGGTGAAGATGAAAAGAAAAGGAGATTCTCATATACTGCTAGTGTGAGTGTAAATTGGTAAAATTATTATGGAAAACAGTATGGAGTTTCCTTAAAAACTTTAGACTGGAAATTCCAAATGATCCAGTTATTCCACTTCTGTGTAAAGATCCTAAAAACTTAACACTAATTGAAAAAGACATATACACCCACTTGTTCTTGCAAAATTGATTATAATAACTGAGAACTGAAAACAATCTAACTATGCATTGGCAGAGAGTGGATAAAGAAGTGATCTATCTATCTATCTCTCTATCTATCTACCTATGTATCTATGTATCTATCTATCTATACATACAATGGAAAACTATTTATATTTCTAAAAAGTTGAAATTCAACCATTTGAAACTATATGAATGAAGCTTGGGGGTAATTACACTAGTGATATAAGCCAGAAGGAGAAAGAGACATTATATGATTTCGCTCATATATGCTATATAGACAAACCAAGCAAACAAATTAGCTAAAATCAGCCAAAAATCGATTTTAGTCTGCAAAATCAAATTAGCAGCTCCAAGAAGGGAAGGTGTAGGGGATGGCAAATAGGGTACAAGGGGTCAATTATATGGCAAAGGGAGAACTGAAATGGTGGTGTTAATATATTATATTCAGATATTGCTTTATGATGATTCATATGTTAAACCTATATAATGCTATGATGACTTGTTCATTCAATAAAATTAATTAAACAACAAAAACAGGGGCTCTAGACCTCTGCTAAAACTGACAAAAGTTCTTGGATGTGTGTAGTGTGTGGGGTCAGAATCCAAGCTTTCTAAAATGATATTTCAATCCACTGTCTGAACTGGTTTCCCACCATTGCACAACCTGCATTCTAGCCAATCATTTATTTACCTTGATCTTACCTGCCCTTGCTCGTATGCTTCATTACCCCAGCACTGTCTAGTTTCCCCATCTAATACCTTTATTTAGCCTTTGTCTACACCTCCTATTGGAAGAGGTCATTTAAAATATTGAGTCTCTTGTATAAAGAAGCATTTATTCCTTATAGGAACGTGAAGTAGCAATGTCTCAGGTTTGTGCTCTTGAGCTTTCTCACCTGAGGAGACAAGTTTAAGCCTCTTTAGGGCTTAAGAAGTGATTCTGAGTTCTCTAGGGATGAATTCTCCAGGGCATATGATTCAATGTCATATGTTGTTCTAGAATCACTGGACTGAGTTACTGAGTTATATTTATGAGAAGGTTGCTTTTGTCTAAAGGTAAAACTTCTGAAAAAGGAGCATGACATTCAAACAGTCAATAGGTAAGGAAGTGCAAATTCTATTGTGTGCTGTTAGTGGGTATTCATTTGCTGCTTCACTGATAACTGGAAATGTTAAAATGATGCATCAGTGATCAAAAAGCACTAGATGACGCTGAAACAACTGAATCAGTAGGCTCCCTGGTTTCGAAACTAGTCAGTTCTTTTTATTTCTTTTCAGAGAAAAGTTCAGGCTATTGTTTATGCCACCTTCAATACAAGATATAAGTACTTGGCCTACAATAATCATAGAATCTTGGAAATTTGCATCTGGAAGAGAACTTGGTAAGTCAGTCCAATTCTTATCTTTTTAATAAGAAGAATGAAACTTAGAGGAGGTAGTGATCTCTACCTACGCATTCCTTGTCAATGAGTTATCCAAGAGAGCGCTAGGGTATTCTAAGAGAAGAGATGGAGCATATATGCTTAAGTTCGCTTGTAATTATGAGTTTGTTGTTCCATGACATTCTTTTAATTAATCCTCAAAGCTTTCCCCTTTTAATTATATGATAGTTAATTTTCTATTTTAACAAATTAAAATTTATTTAAAAATGCATTTAATAACACTGATGATATCATTATGAAGTTTCAAGGAGAGCATCATTGTAAATAAACATCTGTACATACATTAAGTCACACTAACAATTCTATCACATAATTAACAACTTTCACTCAACTTTATCCCTTTACTTCCATTCCTTCTTCCAACTGGTAGTCACTAATTTTGGTTTTCAGACTAAAGTCTATTTACTAACTGATAAATCCACTTGTTTAGTTTCATCTAATTATCTACTTCAAAAACATCCATTTTCAAATATTTGCTACTGAATACAAAATTATCCCTTTTTCTCTTAGAAATGGAATTAAAGGTTTGAGCCTACAAATTCTATTTTTCTTAATTTGTGAGATATTTTGACAACCAACGACATTTGATTTTAAGAAATGACTATTTAAACTCAGAAATAAGTCAACCTGACTTTATGTTTGTTCCTATTCTAATAATCTGTACTCCAGATAATACTGCATTTTTCATCTTGCCATCTGTTTTCCTCTCTTCCCATCTCCCACAGCTAACTTCACTGATTTTGAAAATCCTCACTCAAGCATCAGTAGGTCTTCATTCTAATGCTAAGTTCCCTTAAATACTTTTGAATGGGAGCAAGCTGGATTTCCTCCTTATGCCTTCTTACTATCAAAAAGTCTTTCCACCCATGACTTCTTGTGACCACAGATAGTAACTCTTTCTCCATTCAGAAAGAATTTCCTTCTCTGAATTTTTTAAAGCACTTGCTATTTCCCTACTCCCCAATTGTGTTGTGTTCTGGCTTTACTTTTTATTTAGACACTGAATTTCTCAAAGATAGAGCCTGAAGTTTCCAATTGTTGTTTCCTTTTCTCAAGAAATAATAGCTTAGCACTTGTTATGGACCAAATATTGCTGCAGGCATTATGAGGACAGTGAAGAACAAAGGAAAATCTGTTGTGCCCTGGTGGTTCTGTGGTTAGGATGCATTCCAAGTAAAATGCAAAGACCTGGGTTCAGGACACAAGGGACAAACAAAAAATTAATGCTTATTAAAAAAAGTAAAATCTTTATCATCTGGGTCTTATATTCTATTGATGGAGGCAGTTTATATTTACGTCAATATAATTTCAGTTGGAGATATAGAAAAAGTAGTAAGGCAAGATATAAGAGGGAAGAATTAGAAATAGCCAGTTAATGAAAACAAAAAGGATTGGAGAATTTTTAAAATACAGATGTATATAATCACTAAAACAAGGTGTTTTCTTAAATCATCGGTGGTCATAAATGTGCACTGGAGTATTGGCCCACCAATTTCCCGACTGGGTCATTTCAATATATTGGACCAGATGGAATCTAGGCAAAGATCAATGAGTTAAAGTACATTCATGTAGTATATGAATCACCTAAGATGGGAACATCTAAAATACAACCCCTCCTTTCTGTGTTTCTGTTTAGTACTGTCACTTTTAACAGTCAGACAGTCATTTTGAACTAATGAAGTATATTTTCATTGTGCTTTTAATTATTATCAATTTTTGTATGTTTTCTCTTTTATTACTTTTAACTTTTTGACTTAGGTTTCATATTTATATAAAATTGGGAAAAATAGATACCTTTAACTAAGTTATATAAATTGGATCTAACTTATACAATATTTCCCCTGTTTAAGGATATATTTATTTTCAAACTACATAGTTACATGCTGCAGCATAATTTTGATAATAATTTATACTTTTACGACAAGTACTGAAACAGAATTTATTTCGTCTTTTTTTTGAAAATTAATGAGAAATTGGATATTTTTCAGTATTGCCAAAAATTTTCTGCCAGAATGGGTTCCTCTTCAACACTCTTGCCAAGACTATGTGAGACAAATGCAGAGGCTGACTCTGAATTATGGGATTGTGACTTTATACTTTATATTCCATGTTCATAAAAATAATAAATGTACAACCACTGAAATGGAAAGACATAATCAGAGCTCTGTGGTTGAATTCATCCTCTTGGGCTTTTCTAACTATCCTGAACTGCAAAAGCAGCTCTTTGGATTTTTTCTGGTTATTTACCTGGTGACTCTGATGGGAAATGCCATCATCATAGTCGTCATCTCCCTGGAAAAAAGTCTCCATGTCCCTTTGTACCTGTTTCTCTTGAACTTATCTGTGGTGGAAGTAAGCTTCAGTGCAGCCATTATGCCTGAAATGTTGGTGGTACTGTCCAATGAACAAAATATAATTACTTTTGCAGGATGTTTTGCACAGATGTATTTCATTCTTCTTTTTGGTGGGACTGAATGTTTTCTCCTGGGGGCCATGGCTTATGACCGATTTGCTGCAATCTGCCGTCCTCTGAGTTACCCTATGATCATGAACACGCAAGTTTTCATCAAATTGGTAATGTTTTCATTGGTCTCAGGCATCATGGTGGCTACTGTGCAAACATCATGGGTTTTTAGTTTCCCCTTTTGTGGCCCTAATATAATTAACCATCTCTCTTGTGAAACTCCAGCAGTACTAGCACTTGCATGTGCAGACACCTATTTCTTTGAAATCTACGCATTCACGGGCACCATTTTGGTTGTTGTGATTCCTTTCTTCTTGATACTCTTATCTTATATTCGAATTCTCTTTGCCATACTGAAGATGCCATCAACCACAGGGAGGCAAAAGGCCTTTTCCACCTGTGCCTCCCATCTGACTTCTGTCACCCTCTTCTATGGAACAGCCATTATGACTTACTCACAACCAAAATCTGACTACTCCCCAGAAACCAAGAAACTGATGTCATTGTCTTACTCACTTCTTACACCTCTGTTGAATCCTCTCATCTACAGCTTGCGAAACACTGAGATGAAAAGTGCTATGATGAAATTATGGCATAGAAAATTGGATTTAAATACTTTCTGACTGCACTACAATGTCTTTTTTATTTGGTTACTATTCAACTAATCTGTGTTTAAATTTAATAAGGGTGAAAATAATTTACATTTTTACATGAGTATATTTAATTTGTGAGTTTGCCAAATTAAAAATATGATCAGGTATTTCTCTCTTTCAATGGTATACTATAATTTTTTGTAAATGTGTAATTTTTGAGGATATGTCATCTAACAATTTATTTCTATCTTCCTCTTTTGTGAACCTCTAGGTTCTTATTGAATCATGTTAAGATGTAACTTCAATAAACACTTAATTTTATAATTTTCATTTGTACTGATTTTTATTTTTCTATGACAGAATTTTCAATGTGGACCCATTGGGATGATTACTTGTACATATACATTTTAATAGTCATTACAGAATTGATTTTCAAATTAATTTTAAGTCCTTCACACTGACTTGAGACCCATTCTGCTATAGAAACAGGGCAGATCATTAAGAGAGCAATATATTGAAAATTTTAGTTATAACTTTTTAAAGTTTTTATTTAAAAAAATAATTTTATGATTTCTTTTGCTTACAATGCTTTATTTATTTTATGATATTGAAATTGCATCCCAGTCTACGAGTAAAGTGTACCAATATCCGTTACTGCTCTCTTTTTCTTCTTAAGCGGGTTACAAGTAGTTGTGTTTTGATTAGTTCCCATTTTTGTTTTCTTCTTTGCTTTTTCCCTGGAGATGTATTTTGAGGTTACCTTGAGGTTAGCATTAAGGATTCTATGCTTATCTTCTTTTTTATTTGAGAGCAGATTAGTTTTATAGTCATTCTAACCATCCACATTTTTATTCTCCTCTGTTCCTCCCTCATTTTATTTTATTTTTTTTAGTGACTTAAACCACAGTAATGTATTTTCTCAGTTCTGGAGGCTAGAAGGCCAAGATCCAGGTGGTGGCAGAACAGGTTTTATCTGAGGCCTCTCTGCTTGGCTGTCAGATGGACACCCTATTGCTCTGTCCACACATAGTTTTTTTTAATTGCAGTAACTTATTCTACTCTTTAAAGTAAACTCATATGTCTAGGTTCCCCATATACGCAGCTTCTCTGTTCCTCAGATGTATGTCACCACACCCTGCCCTCCACCAAATCCTCAAGTGCCCTTCACCATTGTCCAATGGTCTCTGCCACCACTTGCACTCCACCCCTTGTCCCATTCCCTATCGGTAACCTCAGTTCTATTGCAAGTGTTCAAGAATTGGTTTTGTTTCATTTGTTCCTTTGTTTTGTATATTTACATTCACCTATGAGCGAAGTTATCTGGTATCTCCCTTTCTTCTTCTGACTTATTTCACTTAGCATAATCCCTTCTAGATCCATCTGAGTCGATTCAAATGGCAGGATTTCATCTCTTCTAAAGATAGTATAGTATTCCATTGTATACATGTGCCACATTTTCTTTATCCATTCATCTGATGTTGGGCAGTTAGATAAGTTACAATTCTTAGCTACTGCGAATAAGGCTGCAATAAACATGGGGGTTTACTGTTTTTGTATCTTTTGGGTAAACACCAGAAGTGGGATGGCAGGATCAGGTGAGATTTCCATCTTCAAATTTGTGAAGAATCTCCAAACTTTTCCATAGGGGTTGCACCAATTTGCACTTCTACCAACAGTGTTAGAGCGTGATCTAACTTCATTTTTTTGCACGTGGCTGTTCAGTTATCTCAATACCATTTATTGATAGGACTTTCCTTTCTTCACCATATGATATTGGCTCCTTTGTTGTAAATTAACTGCATACAAGTGTATCAGTTTCTGATGATTCAGTTCTATTTCACTGGTCTGTGACTTTGTTATTATTTCAGTACCATACTGTTTTGATCATTATTACTTTGTAGTATAGCTCAATGTCTGGGAGTGTAATCCCTCCAGATTTGTTCTTTTTCTCATAATTGCTTTGGCTATTTGAGGTCTTTTGTTGCTCCATACGGATTTTCAGATTTTTCTGTCCTATTTCCTGGAAATAACCCCATGGGATTTTAATAGGGATTGCATTAAATCTGTATATTGCTTTAGGTAAGATGATCTAATGATATCAATTCTTCCCAACCATGAGCATGGGATAGCTCTTCATCTCTTTGTATCCTTCTCTATTTCTTTTAAGAAGGACTTACGGTTTTCATGATACAAGTCTTTTACCTACTTTGTTAAGCATATTCCAAGATGTATAATTCTTTTTACTTCCACTTTAAATGGCTCAATTTTCTCAACTTCATTTTCTTCTAGCATGTTATTTTGTGTATAAAAATGCAACAGATTTTTGTGCACTGATTTTGCAGGCTGTCACTTTACTGTATTTGTTAATGAGTTCTAGTAGTATTTTGACAGAATTTTTAGAATTTTAAATATATATAATCATGTCCTCTGCAAATAATGATAATTTTATTTCCTCTTTTCCAATTAGGATTGCTTTTATTTCTTTTTCTTGCTTAATTGCTCTGGCTAAGATCTCCAGTCTCATGTTAGATAGTAATGATGAGAGTGGACAGCCTTACCTTGTTTCTGACCTTAAAGGAAATGCTTTCAATTTTTTGCCCATGATTATCAAGTTGGGTGTGGGTTTGTTTCATATGGCCTCTATGTATGTGCCTCTATGTATGATGTATGTACCTTCTATTCATATTTTATGCAGAGTTTTTATCATAAGTGGGTGTTGGATCTTATCAAAAGCTTTCTCTGCATCTATTGATATGAACATGCATTTTTTTCTCCTTGCTCTTGTTGATATGGTGTAAGAAGTTAATAGATTTGTGTATGTTGAACTATCCATGAGTCTCTGGGATAAATACCACTTGGGATGGAAGATCTTTTTGATACATTGTTGGATTCAGTTTGCTAATATTTTGTTGAGAATTTTTGCATCTGTTTTCATTAGAGATATTGGTCTGCAATTTTCTTTCTTGGTGACACCTTTAATAGCTTTTGGTATCAGTGTGATGCTAGCCTTAGAGAAATTATTTGGTAGTTTTCCCTATTCTTCAATATTTTGGAAGAGTTTGAGAAGAATAGGCATTAATTCTTCTCTGAAGTTTTGGTAAAACTCATTAGGAAAGCTATCTGGTCCTGGACTTTTATTTTAGGGAGAATTTGATTACCTCACAAATTTCTTTGCTTGTGATTGTTCTCTTCAGGCTTTCCAATTCTTCCAGGTTCAGTCTTTATAACTTTATTTTTCTAGAAATCTGTCCATGTCCTCAATGTTGTTTACTTTACTTGTACTTAGCTGTTCATAATAGTCCCTTAGGATGTTTGTATTTCTGTGGTATCTATTGTGACTTCTCCCCTTCTATTTCTGATTCTAGTTATGAGAGTTTTCTCTCTTTATTCTTTGTGAGTCTAGTCAAATGTGTGTCAATTAAAAAAATTTTTTCAATGAACCAACTTTTGGTATCATTGATCTTCTGGATTGTCTTTTTTATCTATTTCATTTGCTTCTGCTCAAATTTTGATTATTTCTTTTCTTTCATTGAGTTTGGCTTTAATTATTCTTTTTCTAGTAGTTTTAAGTGTAGGGTTATATTGTTTATTCATAATATTTCCTGTTTTTGAGGTAGGTCTGGATTGCAATGAACTTCCCTCTTAGTATTGTTTATTCTGCATCCCATAGTTTCCAGTAGATCATGTCCACATTCTCATTTGTCACTAAATATGTAGAGTTCTCTGATTTCCTGTTTTACTGAATAGTTATTCAGAAGCACATTGTTTATTCTCCAATTAATTTGGGTCTCCTACTTGCTTTTTTTGGTTGATTTCTAGTTTTAAGCAACTTTGGTCAGAGAAGAGGCTGGGTATGATTTCGGTCTTTGTAAATTTGTTGAGACGTGTTTTGCGTCCTAACATGTGATTTATCCTTGAGACTATTTTATGTGCACTGGAGAAGAAATTGACATCTACACTTGTTGCATGAAGTGTTCAATATATGTGTATTAAAACTAACTGTTCCAAATGGTCATTTAAGTTGCTGTTTCCCTGTTAAAATTTTTCCTGGTTGATGTTCTCATTGTTGTAAGTGGGGTGTTGAAGTCTCCTACTATATTGTACCCTGTTAATATGTCTTGTTGATTCTAATAATATTTGTTTAATATATTTTGGTGCTCCTTCATTTGGTGCATATGTGTTAATGAGTATTATATCTTCTTGCTGGAATAACCCCTTAATTGTTATATAATGTTCATCTCTGTATTTTGTCTTGCTTTTCAGTTGGAAGCCTGTTTTATCTGATATAGATATGGACATTCCTGCTTTTTTGTGGTTGCCTTTTGACTGTAGGATTGTTTTCCAACCACTGACTTTGAGTCTGTTTATCTTTTAAAAGAAGGTGAGTTTTCTGAATACAGCAGAAGGTTGAGTTATGCTTTTTAACCATTCGACTACTCTGTAATTTGGTGAGTTCAGTTAATGTTTAGGGTGATTATTGAAAGATAGCTGTTTACTTTCCTTTGTAATTTGTCTTCTGTGTGTTGGTTGAGACCGTGACTTTGTTCTTCTCTTTCTCTTCTTATGGTTGTTTTAATTGGCATGGCTTCAATTTTTGTTTTTTCCCTAGAGATATATTTTGAAGTTATCTCGAAGTTAGCATTAAGAATTCTGTTTATTTCCTATTTTTATTTGAAAGCAGATTAGTTTTTTACTCATTCTAGCCATCCACATTTTTATTCTCTTCTCCTCCTCCTCACTTTCATATTTGCTGTCTTACTGTTTTTAAGTGGGATTTCTTTACACTTTATAGAGCATTTTTTTCCAATTGTGTATAGTTGATTTTGTTGTAATGAATTCCTTTAACTTTTCCTCATTGGAAATACTTTTTATCATTCTTTTAGTTCCAAATGATAGTCTCCCAAAGTATTGTATCCTTGGTATCCTTTTATTTCTGTACTTTGAATATATTATGCCATTCCCTTCTGGCCTGTAGAGTTTCATTTGAGAAATCTGTTGACAATATTATAGGGACTCCTTTGTATGTGGCTTATTTTTCTCTCACTGCTTTTAAGATTATTGCTTTATTTTGTATTTTTTATATTTTTACGACAATGCATCTAGGTATAGTTCTGTTTGGGTTTCTGTTATTAGTAACTTTCTTCATTCTTCAGATTAGGAAAATTCTCAGCTATTATTTCTCTGAAAATTCAACTTCTGCTCTCTTTTCTCTCTCTTCTCATTCTGGGACCTCTGTGAAGTGAATGTTGTTCCTTTTGATGTTATCCCATAGGTCTCAAATGCTGTCTTCATTTCTTTTCATTCTTTTATCTCTTTGATGGTTTGCTTGAGTGTGTTCCTTTGCCCTGTCTTCTAATTCGCTGATTGCATTGGAGGCTTCTTCCATCCTATTCTTGAGTCCCTCTTGAGTTCTTTAGTTCAATTATCACATTTGTCATTTAATTTATATCTTGCTTCATTTCTTCTTTCTCTTTTTTTTGCTTTTTTTTCTTCCTTTATTGTTTTCTTGATTTACATGAGTATGTTTATTACTGCTGCCCTAAATTCTTCCTCAGGTAGTTTGCATATGTCTGCTGTATTTAGATTTTCCTCTGGGTTTAACTGGATCCATCTTTTGCATGTATTTCTCTGTGTCTTTTCTCTGTTTTACATCCTGTTTATGATTCTGTGGATTAGGTTTCCCTGAAGTGATGAACTTGTATGAAGTATCAATTTGCACTGAGTAAGCCTGGATCTTGATTTGAACACTGGGATTTCTTGAATTTTGTGGTATCACCACTAGCTGGATTTGTTGAAGTTCTTATATGGGCCCTCTGTTGCGGTCTGAGAGGTCAGCTTAAGATTTGGACATTGTGTGGAGGATGCAGAGCCTTCCCTTGCATCCCAGCTCTGATCCATAGTGACCATGTTGTTGATGACCCACATTCAGCAATCAGGCAGCAATTTTGCCTCCACTCACAGCTGGTACTAGTGGGTTGTATTGACTGTTTCTCCTTCTGGGAGTCTCTCTTCTTCCTTTAAGCCTGGGAGTGGAATTTCCAGTGACTGGGCCCCACTGCTCCAGTGCAATATGGTGTGAGGGGCTGGGGGTGGGGTATTCTACTAGGTGCCTTCCATTTATGGCAGTACCCAGTGTAATTTTCTTGCTGGGGCTCTCGTTTGGTCAGAGGCACTGGTTCTCCTTCTGTCCTGCACCACAGCCCTCTCTGCAGGCTCCGTATCCTATCCTGTGAGGTGGGCTCTTTGCTCCCTTGGTAACCTTGGGTGGCCCAGTTCTTCCCAGAGTTTTGCTCCCTCCACTGTGGCCCGAATCCCTTATGGTGGTGTGGGTCTGAACCCTGATATTTTTACCTACCCTTTGTGGTTACAATTGCTGCTGTGTCTCTATAGTCTCTGTGTCTGCTTTTCCTCAGTGTTTGTTTCTGGAGAGTAGGTGAATTCCTAGTTGCTCTGAGGGAGGATGTGGGTCTTGCTTCTACCAGGTCACCATTTTGACTCTGATCTCCTCATATATTTCAGTATGTGAACTATTTGATGCTAAATTGTCACTCTGAAGAATAAACTTTAGGAAGACAGTGGGTATATTAATTTCTTCACTAATGTGTTCTGTTTGCCTCACACAGTGTCTGGAATAAAGCAGACACCTAACAACACTTCTTGAACTAGTAAGACAGCAGTCTGAGGAAAGATATTAGTCACAAGTCTTGAAGCAGACTCAGGGATGGAATAAGCAATGGCAAATTACAGAAGAGTACCAGGAGAAAGGCTTAGGAGGGATCTTAAGGGGAGTATGTTAAATAGATTTTTTTATCAACTGATTTTCTCATCTATGGAAAGTTACAATGCTGTGTTTATTATAACCCTCCAATGATGTGACTGCTGTCAATAAAATGAATGATCAGAAGAACAACTATTACACATCTCTGGATACATTGGTTGTTTCGAGAAAGGGCTCAGAGTTCCCCTTGTCAAGACCAGATGACCAAAAGTCAGTCTGTGCTCCATGAACTTAAATTAATTCAGTCAGAGTTGAAGATAAAGTCACAGAGTGTTAATGCAAATGGACTGGGCATATTCCAATCTATGAAAGAGCACAGCAAATGGGAACAGAGAGGTAAATAAGTCTCTGACTTTGGATGAGCTTAATAAGTTCAAACATATCTGCTTATGTGGACTCTTTCCTTTCTTCCCATATCAACCCAAGGTTTTCTCAAGTGTATCATTGTCACTTGCTGCTCAGTTATAGAGTTCTGACAGGTGTTTGTGTGCAGAGTTTGCCGCATTTTAGCTCAATAATTGGTGGATCTTGCTGCCCCTTGAAAGTAAATTATGTGTGTGGAGCTGGTAGCTGTCAGGAGCACCAAATGCAAACTTAAAGTGGAGCCAAAACTCACAGCTCAGGGCACAGAATTCTTACTGTTGTTGTGGATGTACTCAGGGCTCAGCTAGAAGAACACTTTCTGGGGGCATACCTTGCAGTCCCCATTGCCTAGCAACTATGTGGCATCTGTCAAAATAATGGTCAGACCTTCCAAGATTCTGGGACAGAGCTTTAGGAGTGTCTGAAAATGACACTTGAGTGTTCAAAATAACTCAATGGTCAGAACAATTTTCTTGGTTCCCTCTCATCAATGGGTGAAGACCAGGGCCTGATTATTAGTATGGAGAGTCTCTAGATTTACCTGGAGAGCCTTTCTTTTCACTTAGTGTAGACTGGCCTAATGTCAGGGGTTGTATACTGTGGTCTTCTTTTGGCATCCTCATTTATCGAGTGGGTTCCCATCATAGTCTGTGATTCAGATCTACCTGAAGACTGTGAACTCTGCTAGTTTAAACACCACTTTTATGGGTCCCACTTGCCAGCTATGCCTTTTTTATTGGTCCTTGCCATTCGGATCATATTCCTACATTTGAGGTTCACCCGACTCTTCATTCTGATATGACCTTCCATTCCTTGTTTATGCCCTCTCATCAGATCTGAAAGAATGAGATGAGCTCCAATTCCTTGTTCTGGTGGGACTACATGCAAGAATGTCCCAATGTATTTTTAAATCTTTCACATATGTTCAATTATGAGGTTTAGAGCATAATTTAAAAAAAAGAGTTTCACTCTTCTTCATAAATTAACAAAATTGGTGTTGACAATTGTAAGGGATATTCCCCTTCTCTTTTATATAAGATATGATATGTTTGTCACAGGTTTCAATATATCAGAGTGAAGTGTGGCTTGAGTGTGATATTGTCATTTATATAAAATATATATTTGATCATTCAGATGGTCACAATAAATTTCTTATATTTTCTCTTTATTCATAATTCTTGGCTTATAACTCCCTAAAGTCTTGGGATTTCATGAGTGTAGATATTGTCAGAAAGATTTCATATTATGTTAATATGGTGATACTTTGAGTAGTAGCTTAGGGTAGGAGCTGGTTACCAGGATTATCCACCAATTGATTACAAGGTTGGAATTTCCATCCCACCACCAGATCTTCTGACCGACAAACTGCTTAATAATTTCTTCCAGCAACCCAGAAGGAATGTTGGCTGGTGCAATGTTGTTGGTGGATCAGAAATGGCTGGATTTCACTTAGTCATTCACTAGTGGGTTCTTGGAGAAGAGTGTAATTTGGTCATCTTGAGAAAGATGAGCAAAGGTGGAGGAATCATACTTCCTGATTTCAAACTATAGTACAAAGCTCTCATAATCAAAACAGCATGATGCTGTCATAAAACAGACAGACAAATGGAACAGAATAGAGAGCCCGTATCTAAAATTATACTCATAGTCTCAATTAATTTTCAACAAAGTCATCAAGAAAATATGATGGGGACAGCATTGTTCCTCAATAAATGACACTGGAAAAACTGGATACCCACATGCCAAAGAATGAAATAGGGCTTCTATTTTACAGCACACACACACACACACACACACACAAACAACTTAAAATGAATTAAACACTTGAATGTAAGGCCTAAAATTGCAAAACGCCTAGAAGAAACCATAACACGATAAGGCTCTTTACATTGCTCTTGTCAGTGATTTCTTGGATTTAACAGTAAAATATATAGATAACTAAAGAATAAAAAAAGAAAATGACTAATAAGAATAAGTAAAGAGTAAATAAAAATAATTCAAATAAAACAAAATTAAAAGCTTTTGCATAGTAAAGAAGTCTATGAGAAGAATATGGAATGGGAGAAAATATTTGCAAATTCTATTATCTGATAAGGGGCTAATTTTAAAAATATACAGGAAGTTATACAACTCAATAGGAAAAAAACAATCAACCTGATTAAATTATTCATAAAGAAACTAATCAGGCCTATTTCTAAAAGACACACAGATGACTGACAGTGGGCTAGATCCTGAGTTCCTCTAGTGTCCCCAATATCTGGCTACGACTCTACAGAAAAACATTTCCATTTTTATTGAGAATGAAAATTGCCCTTTTCTCAAGTCATACAAGCAAGAGTAGAGAACTTCAGAATAACCACAATGGCTCATGTATGGACAATCTTCATGCCTATTGTTGTGAAGCACTCAGACATTGTTTTGGACAGAGCTTTCTTAGTTTTGATGCCAAAGCAAAAAACAACAAAAGAAAAAATAAATATGAAAAGTATTGCACAGTAAAGAAATGCATCCAAAAAATGATGATCTATGGAATGGGAGAATATACCTGTAATCATATATTTGATGGATTTATCCTCCAAAATGGATAAAGAACTCACACAACTGAACATACAAAACACAAACACTGTGATTAAGAATTGGGCAGAATTAAATATATGTTTTCCTAAAGAAGACATGGTTGACCAACAGATACATGAAAAGTTGCTCAATATCATTAATAATCAAGAAACTGAAAATCAAAACCAAAATAAGATATCACCACATATCTGCTAGAATATTTATCATGAAAAAAGATAAGAGATAAATGTCAAGGATATTGAGAGTGAGGAAACCTTGTGCACCGGTAGTGGCAATATATATTGCAAAAGTATAGTAAAAGCATGCAGTTTGTTCAAAAAATTAAGTCAAGGAATAGCATATGATCTAGCAATTCCAGAAATGAAAACACTATCTTGAAGAGCTATCCACGTGCTCAAGTTAATGGCAACATTATTTACAATAACTAAGTCATGGAAACAACTTAACAATGTCCATTAACATAAATGAATAAAGAAAATGTGACACTGACACACACAATGAAATATTATTCAGTCATAAATAGAAGGAACTCAACATTTGGGATAACATGGATAGAACTTGAGGGTATTTATGCTAAGTGAAATATTATATGCTCTCATATGTGGAATCTTAAAACAATTGAACTCATAGAATCTGAATAGATGATGATTAGTAGAGGTTGATTAAGGTGGGTGGTGGAAATATTAAGGATAATAAAATTTGAAAACTTCAGGTTACAAGATAAATAGGTTCTGGGGAATAACATACAGCATGGCGTCTATAGTTAACAATAGTGTGTTGTATATCTAAGTTTCTAAGATAGTTCTTAAAATCTGTCATGAGAAAGTTTGTAACTACATGAAGTGATGGAGTTAACTAAACTTACTATTGACATTATATATATGAAATAATTATGTTGCATACCTTGAATTAAAACAACATTACTTGTCCATTATTTCTGAAAAAAACAGTTTTCACTGAAGTCTAATATACATAAAGGAAAGTGTATCCATTCTGAATTTATGTCTTGTGATGTTACACAAAGTACACATCACCTGTGTCAACATCACTGTTCACAAGAAGTAGAGCATTTAAGTTTTATAGCAGCCCTCATGGGATTTCATGGGTATCAGTCACGGAAAATGCATTCTAGGCAATGTATCCCAGGTCTGGTGCACATTACTGGTGTATGGGGGGGATTATTGCACAATGGTGAAGCATATTGGAGAGATCCTGGATTTGAATCTTTATAAATCGTCCTTCTCCTCAGGGCAACTATTCTATTTGCCAGTGGATGGGAATTATACAGAAAGAATCCCTAAGTTATGCTATCAGGCTTATTGTTTATATTAGCAGTGAATTTTTTGAGATTTAAACTAGGAAGAAAGTAGACAAGTTAACCTGTATTTGACCACATCATTCAGTTTTGGATATAGTTCAAACTGCTGTGCAGATTCATTTAACTCTTTACTCTGCTGAGTTGAGCCAATGGTCTCATTAATTTCTCAAGTCAGTTAAGAATCCTTGACTTATTTTCACATACACTCAATGAGATAATAATATTATGTTTATGTTTAAAGATGTGAAATTATTTGCTCAAATCATACTTAGTTTTCACAATCTATTGATTTCTAGTTGAAAAGTTCTATCCATGAAAACAACAGGAAGAAAATCTTCTCCAATGTATCAGGGATTCTAAATTTCACCTCAAAAAGACAGAATGTTTTTAGATGTGGGTAGAAGTGAGCATCCAGGTTTTCTACAAAGAGGCTTCAATTGACTTACCTTGTTCCTCACCATTGCACACACTGTGCATTCCCTATAATCTCTCCTCTACCTCTAGCTTGCATGCCTTTATCATACTCTCACCTCACAATTCTCTTCTTCCTCACTTTTCAACTTTTTCTGAGTATCTTCACCTCCTATTGGGAGATGTCGAGGTGAAATTGAGTCTCCTGTGTAAAGAAGCATTTATTCCCTATGGGAATGTGAAGGATTAATGTTCCAGGTTTGTGCTCTTGAGCTTTCTCACCTGAGGGGCTGGCTCAAACTTCTTTATTTATTGTGCAAAAATACTGGAAAGAGTTTATGAGTGATTCCAAGTTCTCCAGGGATGGATTCTCCATGGCACATGATTCAATGTTATATATCGTCCTAGAATTATTGCAGTGAATTTCTGAGTTGTATTTATGAGAAGGTGGCTTTTGATGAGAGGTAAAATTTCTGCTAGAGTGACATTTAAAGAGACAGAGTCAATAGATAAGAAAGTGAAGATTCTGCTTGTGTGACTGATGGCGGGGTTTCCATATACAGTTTGGTACTAGAGATGCTGTTGAAGTGACATCTCAGTGCTTAGAAATTATTAGACACAGCTGAAACAGTTGAATCAGTAGATTCTCTGTTCTGGTACTTGCAATTTTCTTTTTCTTAGAGAAAAATTCAGGTAATAATTAGGTATTTAAGTATTCCGCATGTAGTAATCATCAAACCTTAGAGATTTGCCATAGCAAGGGAATTTGGTAAGCAATTTAAATTTTGAAACTTTTTCATTAGGAAGGATAAAAATAAAAAGGGAGTGATCTACCTAATTGTCTTATGACTGTGTGTTAT
Organism: Solenodon paradoxus; assembly: GCA_004363575.1. Lineage (NCBI taxonomy): Eukaryota > Metazoa > Chordata > Mammalia > Eulipotyphla > Solenodontidae > Solenodon > Solenodon paradoxus. The sequence continues at coordinate 186,307 of RJWH01001782.1, read as the reverse complement.
CTAAGATAGCATTAGTTTCTTCTAAATTATAGAGAAAAAGGAGAGTATCTATGGTTAGCTGCTCTTTGCATATGACCATTTTGTTCTGCAGTATGTTTTCACTCACTCCTTTAATGGTTTTCATTTTAGTTATGATACTCTGATTTTTCTGCTTTAAAAATGATTGACCTTTTAAATATTTGTGACTGAAGATATATTAATTATTTGTAATGGAACACGTATTGTTCTTTTATTATTAGAAATGAGCATAAACATGCGATCTTGTGTATTTAGAAGATTTTTTTTTGTATTTAGAAGATTTTTGACAACCAAAATGTAATTATTATGGTCAATACAAATATTTGATTTTAATAAATGATTAGGTCAAACTCAACTTGCCTTTAACTGATGCTGATAGTCTAATGATCTGATGTAACATTAAATGTGCTCAGTTGGGTGAGTTTCTTTCTCTGGCTTCTTGGTTCCTTATTTTCCACAGTTAACGTCCACTGGTTTCCAAAACATCAAACAAAGACCAGCAGGACTCCATTGTGGTGCTAAATTCTCATAAACACCTTTTGACTTAAGCAAGTCTGCTTTCCTCCTTATACTAGATGGTCCTTTCAACCAGGACTTCTTGTGGCAATAGTTATCCACCCTCCCTTCTAGTTCAGAAATATTCTTCCCATCACTGAAGTTTCCAGAACACTTGCTCCCCTTAGTGTTATATGCTGGATTTCCTTTTTACTTAGACACTTCATTTCCCAAGGTAGAATATGCATTTTCTGAAATTTTATTTTCATTTACTCAAGAAATGTTGGTTCAGTATTTTTTTCATGGGCAGAAACTGCTGCAGGCATTGTGAATATAGCAAAAAAGAAAGAAAAATCTTTGCCACCCTGAGATTTATATCCTAGCGAGGGAGTTAGTACATATGTTAATATAATTTCATTTGGTGATAATGAAAAAAATAGAGCAATATTTAAGAAGTAGTAATTAGAAATACTGGGTTAAGGAGTGAGATCCTATTTTCTCTTTCAGTTTGTGGGGTTACTTCTCCATTGAGTTCTGAGATCAAAGGTATACATGAGATGAAGATAGTGTTGGTGTTGTGATCTTTGTTGAACAATTAATGATCTAAATGAACAACTTGGTAAGAAATTTAATAATGAGAAAGATAAGAGAGAATAACGGAGGTGACATTTTTAAAATACAGATTTATAATGACTGAAAAAGGGATTTTCTTAAATCACCGTGATCATAAAAATGAGCCAATGAGAACTGATTACCAGTACTCCTAATATATCGGGCTAGGTATCATCTGGACAAAATTCAATAAGTCTAAAATCAATTCACAGTGATCACTTTCTTAGGAACATCTAAAACAAACTCCTCATCCTCATATTCTGCTAAGTATTGCTTCCTTAATTTTATTGTTTCCAGACAATTGACAGCTATGAATCAATTAATATTTATAATAAACATCATTTGGGTATATTTTTAATTCTTAGATCTTTATCAATATTTATGTATATCTTTTCCTGTTTGTCACATTTTTTAACTTTATTTTTTGTGAACTTAAGCAGTAGATAAAACTATACAAAATTGGAAAAAATAGATGATACCTTTAACAAAGTTATATGAATAGGGCCTGTTATAAAATATTTCTAAATGCTTTAAGGTTATGTTCAATTTTTAAACTATAAAGTACATGTATTGACAGATATTTCTGATAAAATTTGTACTTTTCAGGCGAGAGTGCTGAGCCAGAATGCTTCACTTCTCAATGTTTTATGAAAGAATTATTAATCCAAGCAATTGACCACACTTTTACAAAGAGTATCTGGGATGAATGCAGAGGCTGACTCTGAGTTATTGGATTGTGACTTCATATTTTACATTCTATGTCTGTAAAAACAACATGTTCTTAGTGTTGAAATGAAAAGACACAATCAGAGCTCTGTAGCTGAGTTCATTCTCTTGGGCTTTTCCAACTATCCTGAACTGCAAGAGCAGCTTTTTGGGGTTTTCTTGATGGTTTACTTGGTGACTCTGCTGGGAAATGCCATCATTATAATTGTCATCTCCCTGGAAAAGAGCCTCCATGTCCCCTTGTACTTATTTCTCTTGAACTTGTCTGTGGTGGAATTGGGTTTCAGTGCTACCACTACTCCTGAAATGTTGGTGGTCCTGTCCACTGAAAAGACTACAATTACTTTTGCAGGATGTTTTGCACAGATGTATTTCCTTCTTCTTTTTGGTGGGACTGAATGTTTTCTCCTGGGGGCCATGGCTTATGACCGATTCGCTGCAATCTGCCATCCTCTGAGCTACCCAATAATTATGAACAAAAGAGTTCTAATAAAATTAGTAATGTTTTCATGGATTTCTTGGATCATGTTAGATGCTGTGCATTCCTCATGGGTTTTTAGTTTTCCTTTTTGTGGCCCCAATGAAATTGATCATCTCTTCTGTGAAACTCCTCCAGTACTAGAACTTGCGTGTGCAGATACATTTTTCTTTGAAATATATGCATTCATGGGCACGATTATTGTTGTTGTGGTTCCTTTCTTGTTGATATTCTTATCTTATATTCGAATTCTCTTTGCCATCCTGAAAATGCCATCAACCACGGGGAGGCAAAAGGCCTTTTCCACCTGTGCCTCCCATCTGACTTCTGTCACCCTCTTCTATGGCACAGCATTTATGACTTACTCACAACCAAAATCTGGGTACTCACCAGAAACCAAGAAACTGATGTCGTTGTCTTACTCACTTCTTACACCTCTATTGAATCCTCTCATCTACAGCTTGAGAAACACTGAGATGAAAAGAGCTTTCATGAAAATATGGAGGAGAAAAGTGTACTTGCATACATTCTGATTTTACTGAAAAGCCATGTGATCGATATTTAGTCACTACTTAGTTGGAGGTTCTTAAATTTAATATTGGTTAACATTTTGCACTTCTGAATTGCCGTTTTCCAATTAAAAAAATATTTCAGGGATCTTTCTGTTTGATATTAAACTGTTTTTACTCATTTTTATGATATATATGCTTTCACAACACATTACGCACCAGCTTATTTACCCATTCCTCTGTTATGGTCTTCTAGTTTATTAATTGGATCATTCATTGTCATTTTTGTAGGCAAAGTTTCAATAAACATCTCTCTTCAAATGTGCTGATGTTTTATGTCTGTATGATTGATTCCTCATGTGGACCTGATGGTACGAAGTGCATTGTTCTTAAAATATAGCTTCTGCAGAATTACTCTTCATAATTGTTGTATTTCTTCAGACTGACCAAAAGGTCCAACCTGTTGCACTGACAAATAGATGAGGTTTTTCTTTGTGGAGCGAAATCCTGTTCTATGATGAATCAATAAATATAGTTGGTTTTGGGAAGACCAAACTGGTTCTAATAGGTGAAATCATGTATTTTTTTTCAAAATAGGCATTATTTCAAAATGTGGCATTTGTATTTGAATCATCCAAGGTTGATGATCATAGAACTATATGGAGTCTTCTCTGATGTCTTACTTTACAGTCTAATATTTTTCTACATATAGAACACAGTTTTTACAGATTTTGTTACTTTTTTAATAGATCCACATGACCCAGTTGCTTTGTTTATAAACATAGGATGATTACTTTCTATTTTTTTGTAGGTGGGACTAAGTGATTAAGTACTTGTGCATATTTTATAGGATCCTTGTCTGCATAAGTAACTGTGTGATTTTTCTGAGAATAATTTCTCAACTTGCCGCATTTGGAACATTTGATGTTTGCAACTTTGTCAATGTTTATTTCCTATTTAACGATGTTATTAATAAATAGGAAGGGGTCTCTTTGAATTTTCATGAAATGAATGCTGACTTTGCTCTAAGAATGGTAATAAAGGGGCAAAAAATGATTCCACTGTCATTCAACTGTGGGAAAAATTTTATAAACTACTCCTATTTAACGATGTTATTAATAAATAGGAAGGGGTCTCTTTGAATTTTCATGAAATGAGTGCTGACTTTGCTCTAAGAATGGTAATAAAGGGGCAAAAAATGATTCCACTGTCATTCAACTGTGGGAAAAATTTTATAAACTACTAACTCTGCCATAATGAGAATTGGAGAATCTAAACAATTTAGTTTTCATAAAATGAAATTTTGCTGAATGATTGAGATCATTGAGTAATATTTGAATATGAATATTATATATGACACTTTTCAACAGAGTTATAAATAGGCATTTAGAAATTCTTTAATCAGACTTCGTTAGTATCCTGATAAATTCTCTGACAATCATTAGAAGTTCCATTTAAGGAGGTCATTCAGGAAAAAGACACTATAAAAGCTTAATTCATAAGACATATATTGTTTCGATTTGACTTTTGTTCTTTATTTCATTTACTCATTGATTAAAAAAAGGTTTTTTGATTAAAAATAAAAAGGTTTTTTTGGGGAGAGACTGTTAATATGACTACCCCTAGAGAGACAATGTTTGATAAAGAATAAATAGCTTATTGGAAAAGCAGTGCCTTTGGGAGATCACGGACTCAACAACATACCTATGTCTCTGTCTTAGGAGAGAAATGGAAGTTGAGTTAGCAAGGCTCAAGGCTTGGCTTCATACGTGATGATTTCCGAGTCACACTGATTCTTCATTTAGTTACAACTTTGACAAGAACAACCTGTTCAAAGGATCTTGCTATGATTCTATTCTAAATGGCAGCATTTCAGGGAATCCCAGCTGTGATTCACGGCAGCTCCAAGGACTGACAGTGGACATCATGCTTTCCTAGCTTTGAAGGTGACACCAAGATTTCCACCACAATCAACATGGACCGTAAAACAGTGAACTTTTTACATGTTATATTATGAGATCTCTCCATTCATACTACATTTCAATGAGTTTCTACTGTATTTAGGGACAAATCTCACATAGCCCATGGGGTCCCATTTGATTGGCTTCTGTCTATATTCTTATCAATTTATGCTATCCCTGCCAACTCACCACCCCATCCTGTCTCACCTACTGAATTCTGATGCAAGGTGTGCTGTCAGTGCATGAAATCACTATCCCACTCTGGCCTGGAGTTGACAAAACATGCCTTCCTCTTCATCTGATATGTTTCTCACTTTGCTTTTCAACTGATTAATTCTAACTCTTCAGACGTCCTTAAAATGTCCTTTCCTTAAGGTGAGCTTCCTTGATCCCCCTGCTCCATGTTTCCTTTCCAAATTATTCTCCATCTCAGCATCCTTTCTTTTCTTCAGAGTCCTTTATTTAAATTTTATTTTATGCAGTAAAATAGGCCTTTCTTTGCCAAGTTACGACTTACACTCAGTTGCTAAGATAATAAACAGAAATTTTTGTCATGTGACATAAGGTGGAGAAGTGCAGACCTTCTTAGATTAATAGGATAAAGCACAAGGCAGATCCTTCAAAGAAGTTAACTACACAGAATAAACAGTCAGTTGTTACAATGACATTATCCATAGACCAGGTCATCTTCCCTACATCTGACAAGTTCCACATGCCCCTGCTCCCCAACAGTGTGAATCAGAGAGAACGTGGGAGAAAGAAGAAAATCACATATTATAGAACATGTAGGAGAAAATTTGTCAGCCATGGAGTAGATCACGATGTCCTCTCTGAAATCCAAACTTAGATCTTAGAGATGATAGAGGAGCTACCACTGAGTCTTTCCCACTGTATACTTTCTACTAGGTTCAAATATATAACTTGAATCTGTGATAAAAGTATGCTTTAATAGTCTTAATTGTGTATAGTTTCCTGATTTTTATTAAGTGCATTTTGTAGGTACCACCTCTATTATTTGCATTCTAGGGTTCTTATTAGCTTGAGTTTTCCTCACCCATTTCAATTTTTTTTGCCATTCTTGATAAACTCTATGAGGGCAGTGACTATATGACTTTTTTCACACTGTATTCCATGTGCCTCACAGTGTCTGGTACTGAGCAGACACCAAACGACACATTAGTTTTACTAGTGGGGCAAGATGCTAATTACAACAAGTCTTAGAGCATATTCAGAGGATAAGATACTCATAGAAACTAAGGAGGAACTGGTAACAGAATATTCCCAGGAGGAAACTTACAGGGGTGTCTTAAATGGAGTAGGTAGAGTTTATTATTGAATCAATTGCTTTTGCACTGTATTTCTAAGTAATTTGAAAGATTTTTGTTATATTTAACCCTCTGATGATCTGGCCTGTATTAATGAAGTGATTTGATTAGGGAAATGAAAAGATATTAGGAATCTCTTGACATGATCATATCACCAGTTATAATGGAATTTCCCCTTTGGCATCAAATATATTATGTTTCTCATAAGTTTCAATATCTTTGAGTAAAGTGAAAACTTAATACCTTATATACATCTGATATTTGATTCATCCTGAAATAAACACAATAAGTTGTAATTTTATATCTTGCATTCTTCTGATTGGAACCCTTTCGGTACTTAAGTAGCCCTAGCTATCAACCAGTTCCAATGGGAGTCATCTACATTCTCTTTGAGTTTAAGTTGGATAGTGATTCAAAGGCTTAGTATTTCCCCAGACTGAGAGTCAACTGAATATGTATGTTCAGTGACTTTGAGTATAAGCTTGGTGCCCTTCTTGTTTTACAACTCTGGCTCCAAAATTCACACAATAGATTTTACAGGATTAAGCACTGAAGTATCTTTGTACTCAACTATTCTGACTTTTAAACACTGAATTGAATATTTAGTTTTTTCTGCTTGGTCATTGCAAGACATTAGATTTCTTGTACACTACAGTGAGACTCTCTGTATCTCACAGTTTTCAATGCTACTTGTTGCAATCAGCATTTTTTGCCCTGGTTAGCTATATATAGGAATCTATGCAATATCATCTTTTGCTTTATTGAAACTTATTCTCTTCTACATTTCAAAATGTAATGCCAGGAGATATCTACACTCCACAAAATAGAAAGGATAGAACCTACAGGACCAGATGGGGGGCAAAAGGTGGTCTCAAAACTTTATACTGCTTCATAGTTTCACTGACTGCTCTGAGTAATATTTGGTTGTGTTTTCTAGGAATCAGACATCAAAGTGCAGCTAAGGGTGCAAATCCCTGGGAAAGAAAAACGGTGAAAACTCGGGCAGGAGTAAACATCTGGTTGCTGGGCAGGACTGGCAATGTCTTCAATGGGGAGCTCTGGATTGTCTAATAGTGGTATATTTGTGGGTCAGAAGTGACTAGATCCTTTCTTGGTCATTGACTGGGGACCCCTTAGAGAAAAATGTGGTCTTGGCAATTTTGATCAATGAGAACAAAGGTGGAGGCATCACATTTCCCTATTTAAAACTATACTGCAAAGCTAGAGCAATCAAAACGGTATGGCATTGGTATAAAACAAACATTTGGAATGGAATAGAGAGCTTAGAAATAATCCTACGCATATATCATCCATTAATTTTCAATAAAGACACCAGGAATACACAATAGGGAAAGGGTAGTTTCTTCAATAAATGGATTTGGTAAAATGATATATCCACATACAAAGAGTGAAATTAGACCTAAAACCACACACAAAATCAACTCAAAATGAATGAGAAACTTGATGTTAAGACCTGAATCAATATAACTCTAGAAGAAAGTATGCAAGATAGTCTTTGACATTGTTCTTGGCAATGATGTCTTGGAGTAAACATTAAAAGCAAAACAGTGAGAGCAAGAGTAAATAAAAAATTAAAAGACTTTGCACAGCACAATAACCCTCGAGCAGAATATAGAATGGGAGAAAATATTTGCACATAATAACTGATAAGGGGGTTCATAAAGGTAAATAAACACCTGTTCAGTCTCACTAATCAACAGAGAGCTACAAATCAAACCTCCAATGATATATTACCTCATGACTGCTAAAATGATAGTATCATAAAAATAAGAGGTACAAATTGGTAAGGACATGGAGAAAAAGGAACACTTGTTGGTGGCAATGTAAAATGAAAATTTACATTATGAAAAAATTTATAGAGGTTTCTCAAAAAATTATATCTTGAAGTATCGTGATTTGGCAATCCCACTTTTAGGTATGTATCTGAATTAAATTAAATCACTATCTTGAAGATATATCTGAACCCCCCCAGTTCATTGCAGCATTGTTTATAATTATCAAGACATGGAAATAATGTATGTCCACCAATAGATGGATGGATAAAGAAAAGGTGACACACACATAGAGTGGAATATTTTTCATTCATAAAAAAGAAGATATTCCTGCCATTTAGGAAAACATGAATGAATGGAGTGCTTTATGTTAATGAAATAAGTCTGACTGAGGATCTTATAGTACATGATCTCACTTTTATCAAATCTGAAAAAGCTGATATAGAAACACAGATGGTGCTTGGAAGAGGTTAGGGATGGCGGGTAGGGGAAATGAGTGCAATTGGTCAAGAGTTAAAGACTTCCAATTACAAAATAAATGGTTTCTGGGAAAATAATAAATAGCATAGTGACTATAGTTGACCACACTATATTGTATTATGTAGTCATAAATTGCTAAGAGTAAATCTTAAAAGTTCTCATCACAGGAGAACATATGTAACTATGTAAAGTGATGGGTGTAAACTTAATTTATTGCAGTGTTTATTTTACAATGCAAATTTTGTTACATGTCAGCTGTTTCTCAAAACCTCCAAAAACATGAAATAATTAAATAAACATATGAAATAAAGCATGCACTTCTCATTATGCTTAACTTAATACATATAATGTATAGGCTGGCTTAATGGAAACACTAAGAAAATGAAGAATGGATAACTAAACCTGGGTTCTTACATGTTCTTCCATTTTCTAGGTCTTTAATAACACTAACAAGAACACTAAACATAGCAATACCAATATCAAAACTTAAACTAATACACTAGTGATACCGTAAAGGTCAGTTGTCTTAATAGCAATAGTAACAGACAAGATTTTTTTTTTTACTTTGGGTTGTAGTTTTGTAGTTTTATTGCAAATTACGTTTTCTTAATGACTGCCAGTATTTAGATTTATTGATCTTTTCCCCTCTGACTAGCAGTCAACTTTTGTAAAGATTCCAGAGATATTTTGGTAGGAAAATGTATAATTAATGTCAGAATGTATTTTTTCTGTCTCATATTTATTCTCTCATTGTCATCTGTTGAAAGGAAATGTTATTAAAATAATTCCACTTGCATGACTTTGTTTCTATTTTCTTTTTCAATTATTTATGAAGATATAGAAAGTAAATATCTACTTATGATTTAAAAAATATGTATCAATATTTGTTATGAATAACAATTTAAAATTAAGGTTGCATTCTTTATATTCGCTTCAGCATGTATATAAAGTGTTTCTATTGAATGATAGCCCTGCCCATGCTCTTCAGACAGCCCTCCTCATGATGTTTAGATCAGAAATTCCAAAATATCACTTTGGCACATAGATTATTTGAAGTTGAGGTCAATCAAGACCTGTAGGCTCATATGAAACTTTCACCACTCCCATAACACATAGAAGAATTAAAACTGGGGATATTACCGATAACCAGTGTCTTTACCAGAAACAATCTTTCTATTGGAAAAACTATAGAGTGCTGGACAAACATCTGATTACCAAGCATCTGGTCTTAATCATGCAAATCATCCTTTTTTGGTCATGTGAGGTTCACTATTGTCTCTTAAATTCTTATTCCCTTTATTTTTACTTAGCTCGGGATATATACCCCCATTATTCCTTACTGACCATGGATCCATACCCATACCTATGTGGATTCCATGTACTTATGCAGTTAAATTTGGCCCCACCCCCTAATAATTTCTCTGGTGTTAAATTGATTATTTGATCATCCTGAGAAGAACCAAGAAGTATAGAGCACTCTTTTTCCTCATCCCTAACATTTTGGTAACCCAGTTTGAAGAGTAACTTAAAACTCTTGCTAATTTGTCTATTGCTTCAGAAATTCCTGTGGGTAATCTAAATATAATTGCTAGAAATAAATCACTTAAGTAGATACAAATGGGATAAGAAAATTTAGGTGAAGGATTCAGCAACGGTTTCCTTAGTTTCTGGAAAATAATTGGTAATTTGAAACTTTACAGTTTTTCTACATTAATAAAATAATGTAAGTTCACTGACTATATAGATTGTTTTGAAATTATATAAAATAAATGTATGGAAATAAATATATGGAACAAACATTTAATTACCTTGATTTTTAATTGCAGAGGAACTAAAGAGTTGAGATATGTCAATATCATATCTTTTGTCCTTTTGAAAAATTGTACTATGAGGAAGTTTGTTTCTAAAAATTAGAAAATGCATTCTTTAATCTAAATAATGCTATTTTATAGTACCGTTCACAATTTTTATTTCTTCATTTTCATGAAAACTGTGCTTTTGAAGTGTAAGAATTCTAATTAATGTATGTAATTAAAGATTATAATACTTAAAATATGGAAATAATAAGTAAATGTCTTGTATAAAGATAGACTGAGATGTTTTCAGCAGGAGAAAGTATAATGAATAGAGATGCATTTGGTGGGGAAAAAAGGTAAATTTTCTTCTAAGACAAAACTGGTTATTTTGGAATGAGATTTAGGAAACCACAGAATTACATCTGAATGTAAAAAGCAAAGTCACACTTTTGTGGAAAAGTTATCCTGGGAAAAGAAATTTATGTATGGTCTAGTTGGATAAGATTTAATGAATTTAGTGTAGGATTATACAATTAAACTTCAATACTGTTAGGCTGGCTCAGAAAGACGGGACAGCGGGCATGCCCGGTGGGCATGCCCTGCGGCCAAGCCCGGGAAAAAGGTGGATGACATCAGAATAAGGGATGCGACCCCCACACCTGGATTCACAGGGCCAATCCCCAATTGCGACATAGGAAGCCCGCGAAATTCCTCTGCTTAAAGAGCCGGTCCCCCTTTGTTCTAGCGCGCGACTTCCCCAGGCCCATTTTTCGGACTTGGGAGTTTCGCCCAGGTGCGCAGAGTCCAATAAAGCCCTGACTATTTTGCTTTTTTATCTAATTGAACTTTTTCTCCTCGCAGAGCTCAGAAAAACCTTACAAATACCAATGATATATTCATGTAAAGCTAAATATTAATTTCCTCAAATTTACTAAATGGATAAAAGTTTCTTGGACTATTGTTTGCTTCTGATAAGAGACTGTGAATGAGTTTTCTTTGCCTTTTAAGTAATCTACTTAGAAAGGAAATATTTAGTGCAACCAACATGCTATCTTTATCATTAGGTGTTTGATTTACTAAGCAAACCTAAACTTCTCAATAATAAGAACGCTATGCTTATTTTACAGTTAAAGCCAAAGATTTGGAGAAATTATGGATTGGCCCAGTTCACACTAGCTAGTCTAGATTTATTGATTCCCAGTTTAAAAGCTCTATGAATTCAACATTTAAGTCTCTTTTTTCTCACACATAACAAGGGCTCTATATAACAAGATGGTGTGTAAGAACATTCCTTGCTTTGCTCCTAAGGGAGACAACTAATCTCTCTCCACTGAAGTGAAGCTGGTGGAATGCCTGGCAGCATGGTGCTGAGGAACCTCAGCAACTTGGGGGACAACAGAGATTCATTGGAGAGATCATCAGAGGAATTCCATGCATTTGTATGACTAATGATGGTTGAAGAGGGATTCAAGATGTGAAGAATACAATATATAGAAAGTTATGGAGGAAGAGCTGATCAAATGTAGTGAGGGATTAGTGACCTGGAGTTTAGAAATATAGAAATAAATGAGGTGGACGAAGAGAGAGAAATTAAGTGATAAAAATGAGGAGACACTCAATAGCTAACTGACTCCATTAGAAAAGGCAACATAAGAATAATGAATATCTAAGAATGTGGAGAACAAAGAATTTATTCAGATAAATAATAGCTGAAAGCTTCCCAGCCTGGGAAAGTGATTGAATATACTAGACGTAAAGACAAAAGAACCCATGGTTATCCAAATGTAAAGATACTCACACTAAGAAATACAGTTGTGAAACTTTAAAAAGTCAAGATAAGGATATAATATTCAAGGTGGCCAGGGATAAAAAGAAAGTATCATTAAAGGTACTCCCCTTGGTAGTAAGACCACTTAGCAGAAAGCCTATAGACCAGGAGAGAGTATAACAACATGTTCAAAATACTACAAGACAAAAAACTGCCAACCAAAAATACTATATCTGGTAAAACTCTGCTTTATATTTGAGGAAGAAAGGAAGAACTTCATTGACAAAAAAATCTAAAGGACTTTTATACCATGACTTCTTTTGCAAGAAAAGTTGAAAAAGTGCTCTATGCTAATAAAAACAGTTTTAAAAAAGTAATAGAAAAAAACCCAGAAAACAAGTCAAAATGGTCATAGCAAGTCCTTATATATCAATAATTATCCCAATGTAAATTAATTGAATTCATCAATTAAAAAGCACAGAGTGGCTGGATGAAGAAAACAAAACTCAACTATATTCTGCTTGAAAGAGTCTCACTTAAAATATAGAGAAAAAAGAGACTTAAAGTGAAGGGAGGGAAATGATACTCCAAGCTAACTGAGAATTTATAAAGGCAGTAACCTCTATGCTCATATTAGATATAATAACTTCTAGCTTCAAAAAGTAACCAAAGACAAAAGTGGTCACTGTATAATAATAAGAGGATTAATTAAACAGGAAAACATAATACTTATCTATCTATACACTAAACATAGGAACAGCTGAATATGTCATGCCAATATTAACATATCTCTAGAGAGACAATGATAGCAACACAATAGCAGGGAAATTAACACCTTACTCATTCTAATAGACAGTTTACCTAACCAGAAACTTCAGAAGGAAACAGTGGCTTTAAATGATGAATTAGATTAGATTAATTTAATAGAATATCGTGGATGTCACCTGTCAATAACCATTTACATGTTCTTTTGAAGTGCTCAGGAAACATCATCAACATTAGACCCTATGTTGAGACACAAAACAAGTTTCAATAGAGCCTTATAGATAGCTGTGAAAACAGAATTGACAAAATGGAGCAAAGCATTAATGACATGAAAACAGGAAATACAGAAAAAAAAAAAAAACAGGTGGAAGCATGGAGAGAACTTAAATATTTCAAAGAGCGAGCAGACACTCCAATAGCTATTTGACTCTTAGAAAAGGCAACATAAGATTAATGTATATACAAGAAGATAAAGAGAGATGAGAACAAAGAACTTTTTAAAAGAAATCAATGGAAAACATCTTAATATTTTGTTTTAAAAAGAATGAAATCATATCTAGTGTCCTTTTATATAATAATGACATAAACAAAGACCTCAACCAAAAGACAAAGGAAGGGAAAACTATTGGGTCAATGAAGCGAACAATTTTTTTAAATACCTGGAGTCAAATGAAAATGAAGACAAGATTTGTCAAACCTATGTGATACAGCAAAAGCAGTACTGAGGGAAATTTCCAGCTGTATAGGCCTACATTGGGAAAGAGGAAGAATCACAAAAACCTAAGCTTACTCCTAAAAGAAGCAGAAAAAGAGGAAAAATTAAACCAAAAGTCAGAAGAAGGAAAGACATAACAACACTTAGAGAAGAATAAAAATAAAAAGACTATAAGGCTCTCCCAAAGATTTGGAGGATTTGGGGGTTCAGATGGAGGTGTGGAAGGAGTGACCCCAAGAAACACTTTGTATATCCAAAAAGGGTTTATTTGGAAGTTTGAGCCAGATGGCTCAGTAAAGGAGTAAACCAGCCTAGGGAGAAGGGTTCTCAGCTATTTTACAGGGGGTTAGAAATATTTACATCTTGGAGGAAAGATGGGCTTTCAGATTCATGATCTAGCACTGCTGCCATTCACGCAGAGCTCAGAAACAAAGAGCTTGTTTAGATTCATTAAGATGTTAATACAGACATGGTCAAAACAATGAGGATCCCTATCAGAAGAGTCAGGTAAAAGTGACTAGCACCTGCCTCCCTAGCCACCAGGAAACACTGAGACAAGTCAATGGAGAATCCATTGGCAGTCCAATGACCACACACAAAATGCATCATCCATGACTTCGGGGGGCCCTTGTCTTATCAATACCTTTACAAAGCTCATATTGGAGCTAAAGACAAATATGATTTGCAAGTGAAAGGTTATGGAAACATATATCAAAGTAGCAAAGATGAAAGGACATCAGAACTGAATTACTAATATCAGATAAATAAATTTCCACCTAAAAGCATATCATGAAGCAAGGATGGTCATGACATTAAAGTCAAGGAAATAATGCAGCAAGAGAAATAACTGCCATAAATACATATGCATCAAATGCTGGACCACCTAAATATATAAAACCAATACTAACACCTACAGGGAGACATTGACAGTAACACAGTAAGAGTAAAGGACTTTAATACCCCATTTATATTAATAGCTAGATCATCCAGGCACATATCAATCAAGAAAACCCTAAATTAAACAATGTATTATGTCAATCTAGCAGATATTTACAGAGATTTGTACCACCCCAACAAAGATCACACATTCATCTCAAGTGTACATGGAAGATTCTTAAGAATAGATCATATCCTGATATACAAAACAAGTCTCAGTAAATATAATATGATTGAAATTATAGAAAGCTGCTCTCTGCCCAAAAGGGGGTGAAACTAAATATAAACCAGAAAACAAAAAATGGAAGAATCACAAAGATTCAGAGATTCAACAACACTCTTCAGAAAACTCCTAGATCACTGATGAAATTGAAATGATCTGTAAACAAACAAAAATGAAGAGATAACCTACCAGAACATGAGGATACAGCAAAAGAGGAAACTTTATAGCAATGGAAGCGTACATCAAAACCCAGAGCCACCCCAAAATAGATAGAAAACCATGCATCTGAAGGAACTAGAAAAACAGCAATTGAAACCACGAATCAGTAGACAGGAAATAATAAAAACCAGAACACAAATAATAAAATCAAAACCAAAAAGACCATTAAAAATATTAATGAAATCAAGAGTTGGTTTTTTAAAAAATAAACAAAATTGATAGATTTATATACAGCTCTGAAAATGAAAAATAAATGAGAAAAACAAGAATCAGAAATGAAAGAGGTGAGATTACTACAGACACAAAGGATCAGAAGAGGTTATTATGAACACATATATGCCAACAAGTACACCAATCTTGTAGAAATGGACAGATTTATAGAATCCTATGACCTCCCAGAATTGAACTAGGAAGACACAGGTAACTAAACAGACCAGTCACAAGCAGAGCAGTCATCAAAATTCTCCCCAAAACCAATAGCCCAGGAACATTTGGTTTCAATAGTGAATTCTACCACACATTTAAAGAGAGTTAATTCACATCCTCCTTAAATTCTTCCACAAAATCAAAGGGGAGGGAAAACAACCAAATATTCATGTGACTAACATTACCCCTGATTCCATAATCAAACAAGGACAATACCAGAAAAGAAAATTACAGACAAATATCACTGATGAATAGAAGAAAAAAGGTCCCCAACAAAATATTGGCAAATCATATTCAATAGCACATTAACAGTTTCATACATAATGACCAAATAGGATTTATTCCAGAGACACAAGGATGTCTCAAGATAGTCAAAACAATGTGATATACCACACCAGAAAGAAAAATAAAAAATTGCATCATATCAAAAAGTACAGAAAAAGTTTTTGACTAGATTAAACACCATTCATGATTTAAAAACTAGACAAAATGGGAAGAGAAGGCATGTATTGTAACAAAATAAAAGCCATAAATGACAAACCCACAACCAATATATTCAATGACAAAAAAATGAAAGTTTTTCCCTAAAGATCTGGAACAAGATAAGAATGCCCACTCTCAGATCTACTATTCAACATAGTTCTGAAGTTTTTGCTAGAGCAACAGGCAAGACAAGGACACTGAAAGAATAGAAAATGGAGAAGAAGAAATAAAGCTATTATTATTTGGAAATGATATAATATTAAATCTAGAAAATTCTAAAGACTCCACTCTAGATGTACTATAAACTATAACTGAATATAGTAAAGTGGCAGGTTATAAAATGAATACACAAAAATCAGTAGCATTCCAACATGCAATCAATGAGCTAAAAGGAGAAATCAAGTAAGAAAAACCATTCATAAATCTACCAAAAAAAGATAAAATACTTAGGAATAAACTTAATAAAGAAGGTGAAAGACCTCTACATTGAAAAGTACAGGACCTTAACTAAAGAAATAGAGACAAAGAAATGGAGGAAAATATCATGGTTTGTAAGAATAAACAAATTAAATGGTCATACTCTCCAAAGCAATAGATAAATTTATTGCAATTCTCATCAAAATTCCAGGGACATTTATAAAGCAAATTGGACAAACAACACTGAAGCCATATGGAGCCACAAAAAATTGTGAGTAGCCAAAAATTTCCTTAGGAAAAAGAACAAGAGTGGAGGAATCACACTCATTAAACTATACTGGAGTTAATTTCTACCAAAATAGTATGGTATTAGAACAAAACAGACACACAAATTATGGAATAAAATTGAGAGACCAGAAATAAAAGGACACTTTATTGTTGCTTAATCTATGACAAAGGAGTCAAGAGCATATGATGGAAGAAGAAAAGTGTATTCTACAAATGGTGTTGGGTAAACTGGACAGCTTGCCAGCAGAAAAGTAAAATTAGATTACTCAGTGCCATAGACAAAAATAAACCCCAACTGGATCAAAGACCTGGACATAAGATCTAAAATCATAAATATATATAGAAGAAAATATAGGAAAAACATTAGATTATATCAATCTTAAAATGTCTTTGGGGAAGTGACACCTATGGCAGAAGACACTAAAACAAAACAATTGGGACATTGTAAGCTAAAAATTTATGTTCAGTGAAAGAAACCATCACCAAAACTAAAAGGAAACTCACTGAATGAAGAAGATATTATCCCAATATACATGAGAGAGGAGCTTAATCTTCAAAATATATGAATAGCTCATATACTTCAACAAACAAAGAGCCAATGACACACTGTAAAAATTATTAGAATAACTGAATGGACACATTTTTAGGGAAGGCACAAAGATAGACTAGAGAACATGAAAAAGTGCTCTATATCACTCACACAGAAATGCAAAAAGTCCATAATGAAACACCAATTTACACCAGTGAGAAAGACATATTAACAAGACTAGACACAAGTATTGGAGAGCGTGTGTAGAAAAAGGTATTCCTTTTCATTGGTGGAATGGAAATGTGGGAAACCCACATGGAAATAGTATGGAGATTCCTTAGAAAAAAAGGAGCTACTATTTGATCCAGAAATCCCTCTTTTAGGCATATACTCAAGGAAATAAAAAACACTAATTGGAATATATATTCCCTTGTGTATATAGCAGCACAATTAATAGTAGCAGATATAGTAATGTCAATGAAAAAATAATAATGCAAAAAAACCCCAAAACAATGAAATGAAGAGTTGGTTCTTTGAGAAGTTAAATAAAATAGATTAATTATTATCCAAACTTACAAAGAGAGGAAAGAAGACATAAATAAAATCAGAGATGAAAAAGAAGAAATTTCAAGATATATTATGGACATACAAAGGATCATGAAATTATTATGAACAAATATGACCACAAATTGGTTAACCTAGAAGAAATGGTCACATTCTTAGAGACATACAACATTCCAAGACTAACTCAAGAAGAAATAGAAAACTGAATAGACTGATTAAAAAAATACAGATATTAAAATAGCGATTTAAAAAACCTCCTCCAAATCACAGGGCACCATGCTGGAGTAACAGGTCAATTGTCCCTGAAGGGCGTAGCCCATATACTCCTGATTTTGAGTCCTGGGTCTGGGGTGAAACAACTATTGTGAACAACTAACTTCCTTTCAGTCTACCTACTTCTCCTCATTTCTGCCTAAACTTTTCCTTAGGAAAAAACCCCCAAACTCCCCCAAATCAAAAGCCCCAGACCAGATGGTCTCACTGATGAATTTTACCAATCCATCTAAAGATTTTTCAAAAAACTTAAGAAGGCAAACTTGCAAACACTTTAAAAAATTATTTATTTATTTATATTTTTTATGGAAAGTTTTCATATAATTGTGAATTACATTGGGGCAATAACTATAAAAGGGTTGAATATCTAAAATACACTGAGGAATGAGAGCCGAGTAATGAAGGAAGGAACATATTGAAAAGATGGAACCTTTCCTTAAGGTTGGGATTCTTGTCATCTGGAGGTATAGTTGTCCACTGGTGGTGAAGAAAGTCACTGTGTTGTCTTGGGCCAGGACTAGTTCATGGAAAGTACACAGAAGAAGGTAGGCAAAAAAGGGACACTTCCACTGGGTTGTTGATGAGTTTACTGATGGACAAGTGCTGGAAGTGAGAAACAAAGCCAGAGGTTTTAATTTGATTAAGGCTGGCAGATGACACCCACTATGGTGTATTTGCTGTCTTACTTTTGCTTTTGTGTGTGCGTGTGTGTGGTTTCTTTATGCTTTACATAGCATTAATATTTTTTGCAAAGTTGGTTCTGTGGTGATAAACTCCTTTAACTTTTGCTTGTTAGAAAAGATTTTCATCATTCCTTCAGTTCTGAATGATGATCTTGCCGGATATAGTATCCTAGGTTGAAACTCCTTTTCTTATAACACTTTGAATATATTATGCCATCCTCTTCTGGTCTATAGAATTTAATTTGAGAAGTCCACTGACAAGCTTAGGTGGGCTTTTCTGTATGTGACTCATTTTTCTCTGGCTGCTTTTAATAGTCTTTATCTTGTATTTTTGATATTTTTATGATGATGTGTCTAGGTGTATTTCTGTTTGGGTTTGTTTTATTAGGAATTCTTTGAGCTTCCTGGATCTGGAGGCTTGCTTTGTTCTTCAGACTGGGGAAGTTCTCATCTATTATTTCTTCAAATATGGTTTCTGCCCCCTTTTTACTCTCATCCTCTGGGACCCCTATGATGCAAATGTTGTTCCTTTTTATGTTATCCCAGAGGTCTCGAATACTGTCTTTGATTCTTTGAATTTTCTTTGTCTCTTTGCTTCTTTGCTTGATAAAATTCCTCTGTCCTATCTTCCTGATCACTGATTCTATTGGAAGCTTCATCCATCCTATTGAGTCCCAGTGTTGAGTTCTTTAATTCAGCCATTGTGTTTCTTACCTGTTTGCTATCTTATTTTAATTCTCTTTGCTTCCTGACATTCTTGTTTACTACATCTACTGATTTCTGGATTCCCATGAGTATGCTAATCACTGTTACCCTAAGATTTTCCTCTGGGTTTTTGATTGGTTCCATCATTTCACATATATTTCTCTGTACCTTTGCTCTATTTGGCATTCTGTTTATATTTCTGAGGGTTTGGCTTCCCTGGCATTGTGTAAAATTGACTTGCTCAGGATTAGCAATCAGATTGCAGTTTTGCCTCTACCCACAGGTGACTCTAGCAGGTAGCATTGAGGTTTGGGACTGCCTTCTCACTGTAATCCAGGGGGTGGAATTTCTGGTGGGTGGATATGCGGTGGGCAGGATTTCTGCTCAGTGGACCCCCACTCCCAGTCTCTGGTGTGAAATGGTTATGGGAAGGGTTTGATTTGACTGATTTCCGGTGTGGCTGCACCCAGAACAATTTCATTGTGTGGGCTCCAGCTCAGCTACTGGTGTGCTGGCTCTCCTTTCACCCCATCCCAAGTTGGCCCTCCATAGTTCCACATCTCGGCCCCACTGAACCGCCTCTCACTGCCTCTGCAGCTGGTCCCAAAATCCCTAGCTTTTGCCCCACCACATGTTCAGAGACTCTTGAGCTCTGTCCCAAATCCAAATCTGCGGCTTACCCCAGAACCGTGCCAGGTCTTCTCACCCACTGTTAATCTTCAGCTGTTCTATCTCCAGGTGAAGTGCCAGTCAATTCTTGGTGTTTTCCTCAGGAAAATAGGTGACTTTTTGTTTTTTTTCAGTGCTTGTGGGGAGTGACCCAAAAGTGCATCCTATTGAGTCACCATCCA
Source organism: Solenodon paradoxus (assembly GCA_004363575.1). Lineage (NCBI taxonomy): Eukaryota > Metazoa > Chordata > Mammalia > Eulipotyphla > Solenodontidae > Solenodon > Solenodon paradoxus. Next base: position 166,269 of record RJWH01001782.1, on the reverse strand, counting down.
GAAGTTGATCCCCAACCACTTTTTATGATACCAATACTTTTCTGATTCCAAAACCAAAAAAAGATATCACTACAAAAAAAAAAAAATTACAGACCAATTATCTCTGATGAATATTGATGAAAAAAAATCTACAATAAGATGCTAGCTAACCTAATTCAATAACTCATTAAGTGAATCATACATCACAATTAAGTGGGATTCATTCCAGCATACAAGGTTAATTCAACATATGAAAATCAGTAAATGTGATATACCACATCAACAAATGAAAGGACAAAAAAATCTGATGATCTCAATAGATGCAGTAAAAGCATCTGATAACTTTCAGACCCTTTTATATTGAAAACCCACCCAAAATGGATATAGACAAAATGTACTTCAACACAATAAACAAACTTCTAGTCAACATCATATTTGATGGGGAAAAACTGAACTAAGATCAGGAACAAGACAGCAATGTCTACTCTCTACGTTATTATACAGTGTTGGAAGTCCTGCCTGGTGTAAGACCAGAAAAGGAGATAAAATTTACCAAATTGGTGAGAAGAAAACTATCACTACTGCAGGCTTCAGTAAAGAGCTGTTGGAAGTAATAAATGAATACAGAAAAGTAGCAGGGTGCGAAATTAATATACAAAACTTTTATTTATTTCTTTATGCAAGTATGGATCTATTAGCAAGAGAATTCAGGAGAAGAATCCCAGTTTACATCAAAAAGAATGAAATACATTAGAATAAATTTAACCAAAGAAGTGAAAGAGCTGTATTCTGAGAACTATGAGGCATTGTCAAAATACACAGAAGACACAATGAAATGGGAAGATATTCCAAGCTCATGGATTACAAGTATTAATAAGATTTTCTACATCTCTTTTTATTAGGGCAAAGGGCTATTATCCAAAAGAATGTAAACAATAATGCTGGTGAGGATGAAGAGAAAAGGAGATTCTTATACATTGTTAGTGGGAGTGCAAATTGGTGCAATTATTATGTTAGTCAGTGTGGAGAGTCCTCAAAAAATTGAGACTGGAAATTTCAAATGATCCAGTTTTCCCACTTCTGTGTAAATACCTAAAAAAAAAAATCCCAACAAAACCAATTGAAAGAGAAAAATGCGCCCCCTTGTTCTTTGCAGAATTGATTAAAATGACCAAGAAATGAAGACAATATGACTATCCATTGACAGATGATTGGATAAAAAAGTGATTTATCTATCTATATCTATATCTATGTATCTAATGGAAAACTACTCATATTTAAAAAAAGTTGGAATTCTACCATTCGCAAATATATAGATGGAGCTTGGGGGTAATTACACTAGTGGTATAAGCCAGAAGGAGAAAGATAGACATTATATGATTTCACTCACATATGATATATAGACAAATCAAGCAAACAAATGAACTAAATCAACCAAAAATTGAGTTTAGTCTATAAAATCAAATTAGTGCCTACAAAAAGGGAAGGTATAGGACATGGCAAATAGGGTACAAGGGGTCAATTATATGATGAAGGGAGAACTAAAATGCTGGTGTTAAGTTTTATGTATTATATTCAGATACTGCTTTATGATGTTACATACCTGAAACTTATATAATGTTTTGATGACATATTCATTCAATAAAATTAATTAAACAACAAAAAATAGGGACTCTAGACTTCTGCTCAAACTGACAAAAGTTCTTCGATGAGTGTGTGTGGGGTTAGCATCCAAGTTTTCTAAAATGATATTTCAATCCACTGCCTGAACTGGTTTCCCACCATTGCACAACCTATATTCTAGCCAATCATTTGTCTACCTTGATCTTATCTGTCTTTGCTCACATCCTTAATCACCCCAGCACTGTCTTGCTTCTGTTAGGTCCCAGAAAAACAATGCTAAGTCCCAGAAAAATGTTAAGTAAAAACAAAGTTAGGTGGAAGAAAACATCTCTGCTTGGCAGAGCTCAGTTGACAGAAAGTACTTGCCATCGAGACAGCAATAACTCTCCTTGGAACAGCAATCACAGGAACAAAAGAGCTACTGCAAATGATGAAAGGGCCCTGCACCCGTATGAACTCACCAAAACACACTCCTCCCGAAGAGAACTTAAAGCCTCAGTCTGTAAGGCAGAGGGACTCCTGTCTTTCCGGAGACCCCTTCCACAGATTTGCTGTTGTTGAGCTGCTCCCTTTGGTGTTCTTCCCTGTCTGTCCTTTGTCTTCTCCCTCCGCAAACCCTGTTTCCCCATTTATTACCTTCAGTTAGAGAAAAGATGGCGCATATATGATTAAGAGCTCTTGTAATTATGAATGGTTTGTTCCACAACATGCTTTTAATTAATTCTCACAGGTTTTCCCTTTTAATTATATGTTAGTCAATTTTCAACTTTAAAAAATTAAAAATTACCTTACAAACGTACTGAATAACATTGATATCATTATAAAGTTCCAATCATTGTAAATAATATCTGTATCTGTATTATGTCACCACTAGTAGTCCAATTCTATTCTTCATCATATAATTAACAACTTCCACTAAATTTTCTTCCCCCACCCCCATTCCCTCTTCCCTACTGGTAATCACTAATTTGGTTTTTTAACTAAAAGTCTACTTTTGTTTTATTTGGTTTATCCATTTGTTTGGTTTCTTCTTGTTAGGTTTCCCTAAGATTTGGGGGAATTTGGGGTTTGGTTCAGGAGCATGGAAAGTGATGTGGGTATAGCATAGCTTGAAATCTGCAGGGCAGTATGTAGATGTATGAATAGTGGACTAACTGGCAAAACCAGAAAGAGACTCCAGGGGGAATCTCAGTTTAGCAGCCAGCATCTAGGACACACCCTTATATCCTGGAGCCATTTTTCTCCAGATAACCTGGATGCACTCATATATACAGAAACAGAATCCATCTTGCCTGAGCGAAAGGCAGGCAGCTTAGGTCCTGCACCCGCACATTCCTTTCGTAACTTTAACTATTTCTGCTTTTAATACTCTCACCATATGTGCCTGACTGACTCCATGAATTCTTTCTGGATGAAATGAGCATCTCTTCAGCATGTCTCAGCTTCCCACCTGATCAGAAAGTAGCGACCCAGAGAAACATTTTTAATATTGGAAAGAGTTTATTTTGGGACTTTAGAAGAGGGTTGACTCAGAAGAGTAGTTTGTCAGCACTGGCTGAAAGGTTCTCAGCTATTTATAGTGAGTGGGAGGGGTGGTTTTGTTAGTAGGCAGGGTTTATGGCCTGGCACTACTGCCATTTACTCAGAGTCTGGAGGCAAAGAGTCTGTTCAGAAATTCGTTAAGATGTTAATAAGACATTAGTCAAAACAATGAGGATTATTAGCAGAAGAAACTGAGAAGAGTGCCTAGGACCAGTCTCCTCAGGTAGTCACAAGGAATCACTGAGGGAAAGGTCAATGGAGATTCCCACTGAAATGCTGTATATACAGAGCTCTCAGCACAAAATGGTGTCCCCAGGTCTTCTGGGGGAACCTTGCCCTGTTACTTGTAATTTTTACTTCAAAAACTTATGCACTTTCTAAATATTTGCTTCTGAATACAAAATTTTCTTTTTTCTATTAGAAATGAAAATGAAAGTTTGATCCTATAAATTCTGTTTTAATACTGACATTTGGTTTTAATAAATGTCTTTGGTTAGACATTGAAATATCAATCTGACTTTCATGTCCGTTCCTAATCTGATGATCCGTAATCCAGATAATATTGCATTTTTCACCTTGCTGTCTTTTTGTTTTCCTCTCTTCCCATCTCTAACAGTTAACTTCACTGGTTTTGAAAACTATACTCAAACACCAATAGGATTTGATTCTAATGCTAAATTCCCTTAAATGCTTTTGATTGAGCAACCTGGGTCTCCTCCTTATGCAGACTTCTTAACAAAAAGGTCTTTCCACCAATGACTTCTTGTTACTTTAGATACTAATTCTTTCCCCATTCAGAAAGAATCTTTTCCTTCATTGAAATTTCTAAAGTACTTGCTATTACCTTGCTCCCTAATTGCATTGTATGTTGGCTTTACTTTTTATTTAGAGACTGAATTACTTAAAGACAAACCCTGCAGTTTCCAATTATAATTTCCTTTTCTCAAGAAATTGTAGGTAAAAATCAGCTGCCATTTTCCTGCCACCATTTTCCCATGGCCAAGAAAATCATCAGAATGTGGAAAGGGGAGGAAGGACCTGCCCACCATTCTAGTAGCCATGACACCCAACGAGCTAATAGACACAAACTTCTCTAATTGTTTGCAAGCAGATCTTATGTATATTCTATGTGGAGAATTTAAAATGAACTTGAGTTCCTGCTTGTTACTCTACCTACTTTGCACCCCTATGTCTCTTGAAATACAGGCAGCTGATAAGATACAAACTTCCCTAATTATTTGTATATGCTGGAGAATTTACAATTAACTTGGGTTCCTGCTTGTCACTCCCACTTTAATTTGCACCTTTTTGTCTCCCTAAACCTATAAAAGTGTACCTCCATTTTCATTTGGGGCTCAGACTTTTGGAGAGAACTCCAGCTCATCCTGCACATGTAATAAATCTGCCAATAATACTTCCAAAAGAGCACATGCTTGGCTTTTGTTGGCTAGGAGGGCTGTAACAAAATAATAGCTTGGCACTTGTTATGGACCAGATATTGTTGCAGGCATTATGAAGACAATGAAGAACAAAGGAAAATCTGGTGTGCCCTGGTGGTTCTACACTTATGATGTAGTTACATAAAACACAAGGACCTGAGTTCAGGACTGGCACATGGGGGAGCAAAATAAAATGAACAAATAAATAATATTTCTAAAAAAAGTAAAATCTTTGTCACCTGGAACTTATATCCTAGCAGTTAGTTATATTTACAGATGTAAATACAATTTCAGTTAAAGATCATAAAAAAAAATAATAGGGCAAGATACGAGGAAAATTAGAAATAACCAGTTAGGAGTGAAAATGGAAAAAGATAGAACTTTTAAAATACAGATGCATATAATCTCTTTAAAAAAGTGTTTTCTTAAATCGTCTTGGTTGTAAAAGTGCACTGGAGAACTGGCCCCACAAATTCCCCATCTGGGTCATTTCAATATATTGGGCCAGGTAGAATCTGGGCAAAGATCAATGAGTTAAAGTACATTCATGTAGTTTATGGATCACCTAAGATGGGAAGATTTAAAATACAACCCCTCCTTTCTGTGTTTCTACTGAGTGCTGTCACATTTAACAGGGTCACAGTCATTTTGAATTAATGGAGTACATCTTCACTGTACTTTTAATTATTATCAAGTTTTGTATCTTTGTCCTTTTATTACTTTTGACTTAGATTTCATATTTATATAAAATTGGGAAAATAGATACCTTTAAGTTATATAAATTGAATCTAACTTATATAACAATATTTCCTCTCTTTAAGGATATATTTAATTTCCAAATTACCTAGTTACATGTTGCAATAGAATTTTGATAATAATTTATACTTTCAGAGAGGTGCTGAACCAGAACTTTTATTTCGTTTTTTACTTAAAAATTCATTAATCTGAGTAACTGGGTATTTTCCAGTATTGACAGAAATTTTCTATCAGAATGGGCTCCTCTTTAGCACTTCTGCCAAGACTATGTGATGTGAATGCAAAGGCTGACTCTGAACTATGAGGTTGTGACTTCATACTTTACAGCCCATGTTCATAAAAACAGCATATGCTCACTACTGAAATGAAAAGACAAAATCGGAGCTCTGTGGTTGAACTCATCCTCTTGCCCTTTTCTAACTATCCTGAACTGCAAGAGCAACTCTTTTGACTTTTTTTCTGATATGATGGGAAATGCCATCATCATAGTTGTCATCTCCCTGGAAAAAAGTCTCTATGTGCCTTTGTACCTGTTTCTGCTGATCTTCTCTGTGGTGGAAGGGAGTTTCAGTGCAGCTATTATACCTGACATGTTGGTGGTCCTGTCCACTGAAAAAAAAATATAATTACTTTTGCAGGATGTTTGCTCAGTTGTATTTCATTCTTCTTTCAGGTGGGACTGAATGTTTTCTCCTGGGGGCCATGGCTTATGACCGATTTGCTGCAATCTGCCATCCTCTGAGTTACCCAATGATTATGAATACGCAAGTTTTCATCAAACTGGTACTGTTTTCACTGGTCTCAGGCATCATGGTGGCTACTGTGCAAACATCATGGGTTTATAGTTTTACACTTTTGTGGCCCTAATTAACCATCTCTCTTGTGAAACCCCAGCAGTGCTAGCACTTGCATGTGCAGACACCTATTTCTTTGAAATCTATGCATTCATGGGCACCATTTTGGTTGTCATGATTCCTTCGTTCTTGATACTCATATTACAATTCTCTTTGCCGTCCTGAAGATGCCATCAATTACAGGGAGGCAAAAGTCTTTTTCTACTTGAGACTCCCAGTGACTTTTGTCACTCTCTTCTGGCACAGCCACTATAAACTATTCACAGTAAAAATTGGCTAGCCTCAGAAATCAAGAAGTTGATGTCACAGCCTGTTCACTTTTTCGCCTCTATTGAATCCACTGATGTACAGCTTTTGAAACACTGAAATGAAAAGAGCTTTGATGAAATTATGTAAAGAAAATTGGATTTAAATACTTTCTGACTGTGCTGAGAAGCCATGTTTATTTGTTCACTATTCAACTAATCTGTATTTAAATTTAATAAAGGTTAAATATATTTTATATGAGTATATTTAATTTGTGTGCTTGCCAAGTGAAAATGTTATGTATTCCTTTCTTTCAATGGTGTATCATAATTTTTCATAGATGCATCATTTTTGAGGATATATTATCTAATTTATATCTATTCTTCCTCTTTTGTGAACATCTGAGTTCTTATTGGATTATTGTTATTAAGATTTAACTTCAATAAACAATTTTATATGTTCATGTGCACTGATGTTTTATTTTTCTATTATCGAATTCTCACTGTGGACCCAATGGAATGAAGATTATTTGTACATACATATACATTTTAATACTCATTACAGAATTAATTTTCATTATTATTTTAAGTCCTTCACACTTTCTTAATGTCCATTTTGCATATAAACAGTACAGATCACTAAGAGAACAACACATTGAGATTTTTATTTTTGAAACTAAACTAGTTCCTCATCATGGATTATTGTTCACAACAGGATTTATCTTTGTATTTTCTAGATATCTATCTAGTGTTGGTGATCACAGAACTATATGGGCTCTTTACCATAGTGTTATCTTGATGTTTTGATATATTTCACATGGAACCCACTGTATTTAGAGACTTATGTTAAATTTTCTTAGTTATTATTAAAATATAATTTGTTTAAAATTTGGTAATATATTTTTCCATTTTTAAAGTTTTAACACTTTTATAATCATATTTATGCTGAGGAGTGTAGCGGAGAAAAATAAATCAGGATTGTGGTTTTCTGGTTGAAATTCAATTTTGAGTAGGTTGATTTGAGAATATCTGATAGAGATTCTATTGGACAGAGGGACATAAAGGAATGAGCATTTTGGAGAGTACTCCATATTTAGGGAAAAGGAAAAGCAATAACTGTGAGATGGGACCATAACTGATAGAACTGAGCATTAGCTTAGTGGTGAATAGGAGAGAACATGGGTATTAATGAAAATGAACCCCAAGAGTAATAGGGGAACAGATGTTTAACCTATATTAATGAGTATGGAGTCTATATTAAATGGGATAGTACGTTACAGGAGGTTTTGAGCAGAGGCAAGGGAAGAAGAAAGAAATGGTTCATAGGCATTTTATCCAACTGAAAGATAAAAGTTGCTTGGACCAGGTCTTAGCTCTAGGAAAAGCAAAATGCTCATATATAGATAATGAATTTTGTATTGCATTTTTATATACTGTAATTTGAAGTTAGAGCCACAGATAGGTTATGGGTTTTATATGGTTTGGGAGGAAAAGAAATTAAATGAAAGCTTCTAGATTTTTGTCCTGTGTATATAGAGGTTCTAAGTGCCTATTATCTAAAATGGGGAATGCTGAGGGTAGAGATGGTTTTAGAGAAGACAAGTTCAGCTTTAGAAATATTAATAAATTAAAATGAAAAGTGTTCACTAATTTAAAAATATATTTCTTGGTAGTCTTCATTTTATTTTTGACTTCCTGCTAACACTAGAGATACTTTAGAATGTTTAAATTTTTTCAAGATCATAGCTTTTTATATTTGGTTGGTTGTTTTTTTGTAATTTTATTGCTAAAGTAATAATGTTTATGACTGTCAAGTACTTGGACTTAGTGATATTCTCCTGATATACGTAATTATTTTTGTGCATAATCTATAAATATTTTGGGAGGAAAATATAGTTAGCAGTATAAAAAGTATTGTTTCCTTCTCACATGTACTCTCTATCATCTGGCAATGAAAATTTTATTATTAAAATCTTCTCATTTGCATGTGTTTGTTGTCGATTATGTCTGTCAATCACTGACGATTGTGAGTTGTCTCCACATTTTATGTTGTTTTTATCAGTTTAGTACTATAAGCTATGGATTATTCTTTAATATAAGCATGATTTCCCTTTTATGCCCTTTAGCATGTAGCTTGACACTTTTCATTCAGTCTAATATACAAATAGGAAAGTGTACAGATCATAACTCTACATCTTGATGACTTGGAAGTTGCATATCACCTGCATTGCCATCACTGACCTCAGGAAATATAAAATATAAGTATGGTGGGTGCTCCCCTGGGATTTTAAAGGCTATGAATCATAGAAAATATGTACTAAGGAAGCATTTCCAAGTCTGGTGCACAGAACGGTTTACACGTGGGGAGTCACTCCTTAGTAACAAATGATAGGGGAGAGATCCTTGGTTCAGATTCTGTAAATGAATTCTTTCTTCCCAGGATAACTGTTATTCCAGAGAGCACAGATTACAGAGAGCGAATCCCTAAATATTGTTGACTGGTTTATTGCTGCCAAGAAGGATAAACCTCACTGAGAACAGAGCTTTTCTAGGAAAGCAGTGATAAACAGAGAAGGTAACATACATTCTGCCATACTGTTAGGTTGTGGTTAGAGCCAAGTCTGCAGATTCATTTTTCACGCTGTTGGGATGGAACCAACATTCTCATTAATTGCTTAAGCTTGTTTAGACTGATCACAGACTTCCTTGATTTTCTCGTATTCTTATGAAACTGATAATATTACATTATTTTGAAAAGAAAGAATATAATTGGAGAGGTTAGTTTCTCAAAGCATACCAGGTAGTCTAGAGCTATTGATTCCAAGTTGAAAAGTTTTATGAAATTAAGCGTGGAGACGTTTTCCCCCTTAAACATAACAAGGATCTATACTCAAAAGTTAAAAAGTTCTTGTGAGTGGGTAGGGAGTGAATATCTAAGTTTTCTACAAAGTAGTTTCAATCCACTGCCTGAACTGTTTTTCACCATTGTATAGACTGCCTTCCATCTGATCATTCATCTATTTTAAGTTGACCTGCACTGTTCAACCCATTATCCCATTATTCTTTCCTTTCCTCATTTACACAATCTACCTTTTCCTTTACTTCCTATTGTGAGATGTCATGGTAAAATTAAGTCTCTATTTTAAGAAGCATTTATTCCCTATATAAATGAGAATGAGTGAGGCTCCAAGTTTGTGCCAAAATAGAACTTTCTCTCCCAAGGGGCCAAGAACAAGCCTCGTTAGTGAACATGCAAAAAAGTACTGCAAATAATGATGTGATTCCACATTATCTAGGGATAGGTCTTTTTTTATGGCATATCATTCAATGTCATATCTAGTCCTAGAATTATTATATGAGTCACTGAGTTGTATTTATGAGAAAGTGCCTTTTTACTAAAGATAAAAGTTTGGATAAAGTAGAGTGACATTTAACAAGTCGGAGTCAATAGGTAAGAAAGTGCGGCTTCTACTTATATGATTGATAATGGGTTTTCTTTCCATCTACAGTTTTTCTCACTGACAACTGGAGATGTTGAAGTGACATATCATTCCTCAGAAATCACTAGGCATAGCTGAAATTTTGAATAAGTAGACACTTTGGCTTTGACACTAGTCATTTTTTATCTTCTAAAAAGTTTAGGCAATAAGTAGAGATAAGAACTTGGCCAGCAGTAACCTCCAAATATTACAAGTTTGCAATGGGAAGGAAACTTGGTAAATAAGTTCAACTCCTAGCTTTTAAAATTTGGTGACTGAAACCTAGAAAAGGATGCTATAACCTAAATATTTCATATCAGTGAATTATTCTGGACATGTTTTCTAGTCATAGAGAAAACATGGAACATCAATGGTTAGTTGTTCCTCCTTCAAGAACATTTTGTGCAAATTATACTTTTAATCAATTCTTTAAGGGATTCCATTTTGTGGCCATCTTACATAGTCATATATAGCAATTGCCATCAAAATTCCATTGGCATTTTTAAGGATCTATAACAAAACATTAAAAGATTGCATAGTCACAACTCAAATCAATCATGAAAAAACAACAACGAAAGTAGAAGTATCATAATCTGGATTTCAAACTGTACTACAAAGTAATAGTAACCCAAACAGTATGGTGCTGTAATAAAAACAAACACACAGATCAGTGTATTAAAACTGAGGTGCCAGAAATAAATTCACACATATATGGCAAGTTAATTCATGAGAATCCACAAAGGATAAAGGAAAGTCTTTTCAACAAAAGTTGTTGAGGAAATTGGATAGCCACATGCAAAAGAATGATGCTAGAGCACTCCTTAACACCATACACAAAAATAAATTCATAACATAAATCCAGTGAGATGTTAATACCCAAGCTGTATAACAAACTGATACAACTCAAAACAAGACAAACCAAACAAAACCAAGAAAAGCAGTGTAATAAAAAATGAGCAGAAGATCTGAATAGACAGTTCTCCAAAGAAGACATACAGATGACTGGCTGGCACATGGAAAAATGATCATCATTTATTACTATGATACAGATGCTCTCACTCATATGTGTAATATAAACAAAGAAAATGAATAGAAAAAACAAAACAAAAACTAATCGTTAGACCCTGATAACAAAACCAAGTTTGCCATAGGGAAGAAGGGGAGGGACATGGGGATATAGGATAGTGAGGGTCTAATGGACAGTGATGAGGACTATTAGAAATTTGGTGGTGAGTGTAGTGTGTTGTCATATATTTCATGATGCATGAACTTGCACATCTATAACTCAAATTGTGTTGTAAGTCAATGCAATTAAATAAAAATTAAATAAAAATTAAAGGTTTTTAATAGTATTTGATACTCTAAATATTCTAATTTAAAAATCTTTTCACTTTTATCTATTTGTATATGAATATATATTTGTTAGGTCCATTAGAAATACAGGTAAATGTTGGTCCTATTTTCTATTTTACCAGACTTTGCTTTTTTTTAAAATCTAAAATATATTTTTCCTGGTTAACAGAGACATTGATTTTAATATGTGATTATGGTCAAATAGAGATATGTCTACTTGCTTTCTACTGTCTGCTAATATTCTACTGATGTGCATTGAAGAGACTGCATTTCTTTAATTTGCTGTGTCTTCTGGCTCTGGGTTTCCTATTTTCCAGTGAATTTCCAGTGGTTTTCAAAATATCACACAATGGCTAGCAGAAATGAATTCTACTGATAAATTTTTATCAATTATTTTTTATTTAAAATGTCAGCTTCCTACTTTCTTTGCCTTTCCATCTAATGTATCTTTACATGATAACCTTTAATTAAGGTGTACACCCTCCTTCACCATTCAGAAGTAATCATTCCCTTGTCAAATTCCTAAAACACGTGTCATTTACTTCTGTTTCCCAACAGCACTATGTACTGGTATTACTTTTCTTTTTGGCACTCTAGTTATTGCATGCAGTTGGGATTTTCCTAGTTGTTTTATTTATGTATTCATCAAATATTTGTTTAGCATCTATTATGGGCCAGAAACAATTGTAGGCATTGTGAAGCATAGCAAAGAATAAAGCAACAGCTAACCTTCTGAAAGGTTACAGTTAGGTAGTTAGATCATACATATATAATATGTAATTTGTTTTTACATACATGCATATAATCTAACTACTATATATATATCATACACACACTTAGATAATGGATGGAATGTTATTTTGCTATTATATGCAGTGGTGTAAGTTTTCTATTGAGCTGTGGGGCCGAATGTATGCTTAAGATTGCTAAGCCAAGAAAACGATGGGTGCTTTATCTGTACTTTTTGAATAAGTAATGAACTCCTGATCAGAAGTAATGTAGAAGGAAAGAGAGAGTGAAAGAAAAGAGTTCCCCAGTGGCCCTGTGTCTTTAACCCAGGAATTTGGGATGTACTGTGGACTAAGCCTGATGAACTAAATCACTAGGCTATCTGGGGGTGCCTTTATCCAAATTTTTGTGGGTATAATTTACCATTTGCCATTTTTTATAATTTATTGTTGTGGTATTAGATTTCAGTTATGTAAAATTGAGAAAATAGGTGCTATCTATAGAAATCAAAAAGGAAAGAGATATGTTATAATATATATGTAACATACATATAAAATGATTTCAGGCTATATTAAAATTTAAATGTACACAGTATATAACTTGCACTGCAAGTATAAGAATTTTGATACTTTATGCTATGCAGATAGATTTCTAAATCAGAATTATTCGTTCTCCTTTTATATTTGAAAAATCCATTAATTTGTGTAATTGAATATTCCTTAAAATTACCAAACTAAGTTTCTGTCAGGATAGATTCTTATTTTGCCGGGATTATGTGGGGTGAATACAGACTAGAACTCTCAGATATTCAATTAAGACCTCATATTTTTGTACAGTGCCGTAAGAAACCCACTTGAAAATGGAAGAGTTAAATGAGAGTGACTGAATTAATCTTTTTTTTAACTACACTGAACTGCAAGAGAAGCTCTGACATATCACCTCATACCTGTTAGATTGCATATTACCAAAAAGGTAAAAAAAGAAGTATAGGTGAGGATGTGAGAAAAAGAACAGCTGTGCACTATTGTTGAGAATGCAAATTGGTATATTCACTTATGAAAACGGTTTAAGGTTTGACAACAAATTAAAAATAGAATTAATCATATGATCCAGCAATCTCAATTTTGGGTATATATTAAAAAAAAAAAAAGAAATCAAGATCTTGAAGGGATATTTGCCTTCCCATGTTGATTGTAGCATATTCACAATAGACAAGACATTCAAAGAACTTATGTGTCAGTCTACGGAAGAACAGATGAAGCTAATATGGTATGGTATATATAACATTATTCAGACATGAGAAAGAAGGAAATCCTGCCCTTGTGACAACATGAATAGATCTTAAAGGCATTAAGCTAAGTTAAATAAATCAAACATAGACAATTACTGTCTGCTGTGACTTATATGTGTAATCTAAAAAAATCAGACCCATAAAATTAGAATACAGTGGTGGTTGCCAGAGGCTGAGGTACGAAAGAAATGGGGAGATATCGGTCAAAGGGCACAAACTTCCAGCTAGAAGATGATTTTGTCCTGGGCATCCAATGCATAACATAGTGATTATAGTTCACAATATTATATTATTGAAAGTTGCTAAGAGAGTACATCTTAAGAATTTTCACCACTCACTTATGCAAAGAAGTAATTATGAATGGAGATGTTAAGTAACCCTATTTTGGTAACCATTTTGCAATAGATAGTAGTGGCAAACCATTACATTGTATACCTTAAACTTACATGATAGAATATGTGAATTGTCTTTCAATAAAGATGGAAAAATAATAGTATAACATTATAATAAAAGCCATGGAAAGCTGGAACTCTTCTGTGCCTTTAATTTTGTGAAGCACCTTATATTTCTCTCTCATGCAATCCTTGCAATTATTTTATAAGATAGGCTCTATTTCATATATTTTCTTTTTCTTTTTCTTTATTTAATTTTTTTAAAGGAAAGGTACAGACAGGAATGAAAGCAAGCAGAGATGGGCAGGAAGAGAGAGGAGCAGCATTTTATCTATTTTATTTAGTTGCTCTTCTTGGTTGCTCCATCCAGTCCATGGACACAAACCTGGGACCTTGGGATGTATCACGACTGCAATCAATCCCTACTCCACTAAGGGTGTGCCCTAAAAATTACTTTTTGAAAGTAAGGTGCAGGTAGCAGTGAAGGAGAGTAGATAAGTAGGAGGAGAGAGGAGGAAGAAGCATTTTTAAAAAATTGTTACTTAGTTGTTAACACCTGGATCCAGGACTAAAACCCAGAGGCATGTCGCCTGAGCACTTCTGGAGACAATTGACCTAAAAGCTAGTACATGAGGTTATGCCTCTTTTTATTCATTCATTTATTTTTTTAAAGGAAAGATGCAGGCAGGAATAAAGGCTAACAAGGTGACAAGGAAGAGAGAGGAGTATTTTACTTACTTTATTTAGTTCTTCATCTTGGTTGTTTTCCAAGCCCCACGTCAAGAACCCAGATCCTTGGAATGTACATGAACTTAACTGGCAAACTGAACCATTAAGCCATCAAGGCACTCATCTATTCATATCAAATTCCTTGAAATTTTATTGACATAATATTTTTAGTTCTTAGGTATGTCAAATATGCATGTCTTTTTTTTTTTTTTTTTTGAGTTAGCTCCCCAGGTCTATATTTTTACTCTAATCACTTAAAGTCTGTTCATTTCCTTTTAATTTTTCTTAATTTACTTTGTCACTATGTTTCAGCAGTGTCTATTCACTTTTTCAATGTTTCCAATATGGTATTGCATTTGGGAAAAGTTTTATGCCTTCCCTGAACTCTGCTAGCTAAGGTTTGATCAATTTCCATAGTTTTGCAATAACTTTCCTGAACATGTATATTTTTTCTTTGTGTTCATTTATATAGGAAGTTACTTCATATATTTTAAACTTCTTGGCAATATTTTGGTGACAATTTTTATCTATTCCATAACAACATGTTCTAGTTTTGTTCACTATTTTTTAAACAGAGAAATATACTTTATTTTATTATTATATTTTTAGCAGTGCAGCTATTTATTTATTGGAGGGATACTGCTTTTTGTCATTAATTTATTTTGAGGTATACATAACAGTATTTTTACATTTGCATATAGCACATAGGTATATTAGTATTCTCCTTTTTTATTTTCCCTTCATTTACAATTAATTCCCTTTATCTCATTTCCTCCACCCCTCCCTCATCATTTTGGTACCCTTTGATTTGATTTTTTTATTTTCCACCACTAAGACTCCATAGTTGTTTGGAGTAGTTCTCTCTCTCGCTCTCTCTCTCACCCTCTCGCTCTCATTTGTTCTTTGCATTTAGTATTGTTTAATTTATGGCATTCATTTGTTTTCTCTATATATACACATCATATGAGTGCTATCATATTGCTTATCTCACTAAGCATAATTCTCGCCAAGTCCATCCACATTGTTGTGAATGACAGGATTCCTTCCTTTTTGATGGCTACATAGTATTCCATTGTGTATATATACCACATTTTCTTTATCCACTCATTTGTTGATGGGCATTTAGGTAGTTTCCAGCTCTTAGCTATTGTGAATAGTGCTGCAATGAACATGGGCATATATCTCTTTGAATATATGTTATATTTTTAGGGTAAATGCCTAGTATGGGAATAGCTGGATCATATGGAATTTCCATTCTCAATCCTTTGAGGACTCTCCATACTTCTTTCCAGAGTGGTTGCACCATTTTACATTCCCACCAACAGTGAGTTAGAATTCCCTTTTCTCCACAACCTCTCCAGAACTTGTCGTTTCCTTTTTTTTTTTCTTTTTTCTGGATGATAGCCATTCTTACTGGTGTGAGGTAATATCTCACTGTTTTGATTTGCATTTTCTTGATGATAAGAGAAGTAGAACATCTTTTCATGAACCTGTTAGCCATTCATATGTCTTCCTTGGAAAGGTTTCTATTAAGGCCATCAGCCCATTTTTTGATTCAATTGCTTGCTTTTTGTTGTCCAATTTTATGAGTTCTTTGTATATTTTAGTTATCAATCCCTTATACGAGGAGTATAAGGCAAATATCCTTTCCCATTCAGTTGAATGCCTTTTTGTTTTTATGTGAGTTTCTTTTGCTGTGTAGAAGCTTTTTAGTTATATGCAATCACATTTGTTTATTTTAGATTTTATTTGCCTTGTGATAGGAATCGAGTTGCCAAAGATATCTCTTACGTCTATGTCCAATAATGTTTTGCCTACATTTTCTTCTATGTATTTGATGGTTTCTGGTCTTATATCTAAGTCTTCAATGCATTTTGAGTTAATTTTTGTGTATGGTGTTAGGTAGTGGTCTAGTTTCAACCTTTTTTCATGTGACTGCCCTGTTCTCCCAGCACCATTTATTAAAGAGACTGTCCTTGCCCCATTGTAAGTTTTTGGCTCCTTTGTCAAAAATTAGATGTCCATGGGCTTTCAATTCTGTTCCATTGATCTTTCTATTTTTATACCAGTATCATGCTATTTTAATTATTATTGCTATGTAGTACAGTTTGAACTCAGGGAACATGACTCCTCCATTGTGGGTTTTTTGTTCTTAAGAACTGTTTTTGTTATCCTGGGTTGCTTGTTGTTCTAAACAGATTTCATTATTTTGTGTTCTATGTCTGTGAAGAATGTCTTGGGAATTTGATGGGGATAGCATTGAATCTGTATATTGCCTTGGGCAGAATGGCCATTTTGATTATTCTTCCTATCTTTTAGCATGGAATACCTTTCCATTTATTTGTGTCATCTTCTATTTCTTTTAGCAATGTCCTATAGTTCTTGTGGTGTAGGTTCTTCACTTCTTTAGTTAAAACAATTTCAAAGTATTCATTTTTTTGGTGCAGTGGAAAATGTTTTTTTTCTTCATTTTTCTTTTTGCATTGTCATTGTTGGCATACAGAAATGTGACAGAATTTTTAAAATTAACTTTGTATCTTGCCACTTTACTGTATTTATTTATTATTTCAAGTAGCTGTTTACTTGAGTCTTTGGGGTTCTCTATGTACATTAGCATGTCCATGAATAGTGACAGTTTCATTTCTTCTTTTTCTGTTTGGATACCTTTTATGTCTTTTTCTTATCTAATTGCATCAGCCAGGATCTCCAATACTGTATTAAATAGTAATGGTGAGAGTAGACATCTTTGCCTTGATCCTGATCTTAGAGGAAACACTTTGCTTTTCTCCACTGTCACAGTGTTGATTGTGGGCTTGCCATCTATAACCTTTATTATGTTGAAGTACACTACTTGTATACTTATTTTTTAGAGGATTTTTAACATAAAAGGATGTTGAAACTTGTCAAATTATTTTTCTGTCTATTGAGATGATCCTGTGGTTTTTGTCCTTTTTTATTGATATAGTGTATCACATTTATTGATTTGCATATGTTGAACCATCCTAGCATCCCTGGAATAAATTCTGCTTGAAAATGATGTATCATTTGTTTTATTATGTTGTTGAATTAGGTTTGCTAGCATTTTGTTGAGAATTTTTGCAACAATATTCATTAAGGATATCAGTCTCTAGTTTTCTTTTTAGGTGCTATCTTTGGAATCAGCTTAATTTTGGCATCATAAAAAGTGTTTGGGAGTTTTCCATCTTCTGTTTTTGGAACAGTTTAAGAAGGATTCGTATTAATTTTTCTTTGAATGCTTTGTAGAATTGACTGGTGAAACCATCTGGTCCAGGGCTTTTTTTGGGGTGGGGAAGACTTTTGATTACTATTTCAATTTCCTTGTTTGTGATTGATCTGTTCATGATTTCTAGATCTTCTTGTTTTAGTTTTGGGATATTGTACATTTCCAGAAATGTATCCATTTCTTCTAGGTTATACAGTTTGTTGCCATATAGTTGTGCACAGTATTATCTTATAGTCTTCTGTATTTCGGCTGTATCTGTTGTGATTACTCCTCTTTCATTCCTGATTCTGTTTATTTGTGGTTTCTCTCTCCTATTTTTTTTTTTTTTTTTTTTTTTTTTTTTTTTTTTTTTTTTTTTTTTTTTTTTTTTTTTTTTTTTTTTTTTTTTTTTTTTTTTTTTTTTTTTTTTTTTTTTTTTTTTTTTTTTTGTGAGCCTGACTAGAGAACTATTTTGTTTATTTTTTTAAAAATCAACTTTTGGATTCATTAATTCTTTGAATAGTATTTCTGATATCTATTTCTTTGATTTCTGCCCCAATCTTTATTATCTCCTTCCTTTTGTTAGATTTAGGTTTATGTCTTTATTCTTTTTCTAGTTCCTTTAGGTGAGGGTTTAGGTTTTTTATTTGTGATTCTTCTTATTTTGTGAGGTAGGATTGTATTGCTATAAATTTCTCTCTTATTACTGCTTTTGCTACATCCCATAGATTCAGAGATGTTGTGTCTTCATTTAATTTGATTCCAGGTATTTTTGAATTTCTCCCTTAACTTTCTCTTTTACCCAATGGTTGCTCAACAACATGTTGTTTATTCTCCACTGTTTTGCAGTTTTCCTCTTCTCTTTTTGGTTGATTTTTAGCTTGATGCCACTGTGATCTGAAAAGATGATAGACACGATTTCAATCTTGAAAAATTTATTGAGATTTGTTTTATGTCCTAACATATGGTCTATCTTTGAGAATGTTCCATGAGTACTTGAAAAGAATGTGTATCTCTAGTTTTTTTGTGGGGCGAGTAGTCTTATATGTCTATAAGGTCCAGCTCTTCTATTTTGTCATTTAAATATCTTTATTTATCTTGTTTTCTCTCTTTTTTACCCTTCAAATTTCCTTTTTTGAAGAAAAGGAGCAGGGAGGCAGGAAGAGAGAAGAGAAGGAAACATTTACTTATCTTATTTAGTTGTTTTTCCCCTTCCCCCTCCCCACCCCAGGAAGTGAACCTGGATCCTTGGGATGTATGTGGACTATGCTGACTGAAGGCAGCTGACCAAATCACTACTCCACCAGGGCACAGCATCTTTTAGTTTCTGTATTACTCTGATAACAGATCTCTTTGAATGATTTGACACACGTATACTTTTCCTGGACCGGTGATGTATAAGATGTTTGTTTGTTTGGTGCCAGTCCATATTTCAAGTCAGAAGAAATTTCCAATATGTACCAGTAAAATCCTTTCCAAACCAGCTACATATTGAGTTCACATGAGATGTTGAATCTCAGGTCTCACCCAAGGCTTAATGAATTCTAACTGACTTGTTAAAAGGATCCTTAGGTGTCTTGGATATACTTTTAAGGTTTGAAAAGAATTTGTATATAACACATTTTATATTTTAACAGTAAAGATGAAGGGATTATTTTTCCTTTATTATTTCTCTAGATATCAGATAATCATTCATATTACATCATGTCTTTCTTACAGGCAGTTTCCTAAACCTGTGGTGTATTTGTGTGATCTTTTTTTCATCCATGTCTCCCTTGTGTCAGAGTGGGTCCAGGGACTTCCTTATTACCAGCCTTCTCACTTGAAACAATTCTCATAGTTTCAAGCGAGAGGATTATTGGTTTTGTCCTCCCGAGTCAGCTACTTACCAAATTTTTCAACTTTAGTTTAGTTGTAATACATCAGAATTCATCTGGAAGGATGTTAAAACATTGATTGCAAACAAAGTGTGTGTTTCAGTAGACACCTGTGGTGGAATCTGCTAATTTGCATTTCTAATAAGTTCCCTGGTGGTGCTGAAGCTGCTGATCCAGGTATCACACTTGAGATCACAGATCTAGAGATCTAATTCTACCTTTGCTTCCACTCCTACACATATGACTGGTTCATGACTGGGTTATAATCTCACCATGACAAAGAATATGTGAGATCACTTTCGATCGTGTTCTGTAAATGAAACCCTGCCATTTCAGGATAACTGGTACATTTTCCACAGACAAAAATTAAATGGAATGAATTCCTAAGTGCTATGGGTGACCCATTGTTGGCAGGAGGGGTGAACTTCTTAAGAGTGTACCCTGCTCTAGGAAACCAGTGGTGAGAAGTAGAAGAAAGTAACTGGTGTCCTGGCCACATTGTTTAGCTCCAGATAAAGCCAAGACTTCAGATTTATTAATCTCTTCCCTCTATTGCAAACTGAGTCATGGAGCTCATTATTGCACAAGCAGTTTAGATGGATCCCTGAATTCTTGATTCTCATACATACCTCAAGAGGTTGATAACATATGTCTTTTACAGAGAAATAGGTAGAATCAGAGCAGTTAAGTGAATTTGCTGGAATCATAGAAAATAGTCCAGATCCTTTCTTCCTAGTTAAAAAACTCTCTCTATGAAATCAGTTGTTATGATATCTTTCCTAAAAAGCATTTCTGTAGTTCTATGTTTCCATTAGAAATGATAAAAAGTTCTTGGATGTGGGTGGAGGTGAGCATCCAGGTTTTCTTCAAAGAGGCTTCAGTCTATTTGCCTTAACTTGTTTCCTACCACTGCACAATTATGCATTCCATCCAATCATTCATCTACTTTGAACCTACCTGCCTGCTCACACCCTCACCCTACCACTCTCTTCTCTTTTTACCACCTTTCTTTTAGTCTCTGTCTTTACCTCCTATTGAAGTTGATGCTCTTGTGTCAGGAGGCACTTATTCTCTATAGGAATGGGAAGGAGTGGTGCTTTAAGCTTGTGCTCTGAACTTTCTGATCGAGTTCAAATATCTTTATCATGCAAAATAGTGCCAAGTGTTTATGAAATGATTTCAAGTTCTCCAGGGATGGATTCTCCAGGGTATATGATTCAATGTTATATATTATTCCAAAATCATTGTATTGAATCATTGAGTTATATTTATGAGAAGGTGGCTTTTGAGTAAACTAATTTCTGTTAAAGTTACATTTAAAGAGAGAGTCAATAGGTAAGAAAGTGAAGATTCTGCTTTTGTGATTGTTAGGTTGTTTTCCATTTACAGTTCCCTGACTGATACTGGAGATGCTGTAGAAGTTATGTCTCAGTGCTCAGGAATAAATAGACATAGCTGAAACGTTTGAATCAGGACTTCATTTTTGATGCTAGTCAATTTCTTTTTCTCTTCTTTACAGAGAAAAGTTCAGGTAACAAATAGTTATAAGTACTTTGCATGTAGTAATGATCAAACCTTAGACATTTGTAACTGGAAGTGTTTTTGGTCATTAAACACCTAACTTTTTCAGTTTGAAGAATAAAAGAGGGGAAAGTGATTGACCTATGCATTTCTTGTCAGTGACTTATCCAAGATTTCCAAAACAGGGTTTTCTAAATTACAGAGAAAAATGGAACATCTGTGATCCATTTCTATTTCCTACTCATAATTATTTTATTCCATAAGTTGCTTACAAGTCCTACAAAAGTTTTTCTATTTTATTCATAAGATATCCTAAATTTTTGAATATTCAAAAATCTATCCACTTAAAATGTTTTGGAAGTAAGTTCATGTTATTTATTAACTTTTTAATTTGATATGTGCTTTAAATGGTTGACCCTGTGACAGTAATTACTAATTTGAGGTTATGTTTTGATATCCAAAATATAATTGTTATGGTTACTACAGATATTTAATTTTAATGTATGATTATGGGAAAACTCAGAAATAAGTCAGCTTGTTTTCTGTTGTTTGCTAATGGCATATGATCTGCACTCAGGGTTCCATTATGTCTTCAGCCTGTTGTGGCCTTCTGCTTTTGGTTCTTCATCTCCCACAGTGTACTTCTACTGGTTTTTCAAATATCACACAAAGCCAGGAAAATCCCTTGCTAGTGCTAAATGTCATCTATTACCTTTAACCTCAGCAAGTCCTCTTTTATCATTCCATTCTCCTACATCATGTTTCATCTACACATGACACACTGAGATTATGTCACCTCCTTTCCCATTCAGAAGTAATATTCCCCTCCTTGAAATATTTAAAGCACTTCTTAATACTCTGCTTCCCAATAGTGCTGTATGTTGCTTTATCTTTTTTAGATATTCTGTTATTTGAAGGATAGTGAATTTTCCTCATTTTTGATCCCCTTATTCACCAAATAATGGTTTTGCCTTTATTATGGGCCAGAGGACTACTGTAGGCAAAATCTTTGACTTTCGGCTTCTGAAGCTTATGTTTTAGTGAGGGAGTTAGATATTTACATATTAGATATTAAAACTTGGTGATAATAGAGAAAAATAGAGCAAGGTAAAAGAAATAGGAATTAGAGCACATTGTGGTGAAGGTGCAATGCTATTTTATATGGAGTTTCAAACTCTGTTGAAGGTGGGCTAAACTATTTGTCTGGGATTGCAGAGACTAGAAAATGTTAGGTGCTTCATCTGTGTTTGTTGAATAATTAAAGTTTAAATGAACTCTTAGAAAGAGGGAGTGAGAGAAAGAGAGAGAGGCCAAATGAATCACAGAATGATCATAATCAAACTTTTCTTATCATGATCACATAGATAAGTTAGAGAGAGCTATTTGTCCTTGAAGTTTCACATATAGGTCACTCTCAGTACAATTAGGCACTAACAGTCTACACAAAAATCAACAGACCATATGTCAATTCACATTATTTATAGATCACCTAAGACTGGCATGGCACAATACAACCCTCTTTTTTATGTTTCTTCATTTTCCTATTTAACCAAGTCATATAAGGCATTTTGAGCATGATGACTTCTTTTAGCAAATATAAAACAACTCTGCTTACACTTTAAATTATTAGGTTGTTATAAAAATTTCTGTAGGTATCTTTTTCATTTGTTTATTGTTTGTAGTCTTAAACTTCAGGTATATACAAAGTTGAGAATATATATGATACTGGATGGAATGAATGCAACCTAAGTTATAAAACATTTATATGTTTTAAGGTTATTTTTAATTTTCAAACTATAGAATGTACAAACTTCAAAAGACTTTTGGTATTATTTTGTACTTTTCAGACAAGATTTCTAAGGCAGAATTCTTCACCTCCTCCTTTCCATTTGGAAGATTCATTATTCCAAGTAATTGGTCATTCTCCAGAATTGCCAAACTGAATTTGTCAGGATGAGCTCCTTTTTACATCTTCTGCCAAGAATATCTAGGGTGAATGTAGACATAGACTCTCAGCTATTGGACTGTGAATTTATAATTTGTATAGTATATCTATAAAAAACAATATATGTTCCACAGTGAAATGAAAAGACAAAATCAAAGTTCTGTGGTTGAATTCATCCTCTTGGGTTTTTCTGGATACCCTGAACTTCAAGAGCAGTTGTTTGGGGTTTTCTTGATTATTTATCTGGTAACACTGATAGGAAATGCCATCATCATACTAATCATCTCTCTAGACCACAGCCTCCATGTTCCCATGTACCTGTTTCTCCAGAATTTGTCTGTAGTGGATATGAGTATCAGTGCAGTCATTATACCTGAAATGCTGGTGGTCCTCTCCAATGAGAAAACATCAATTTCATTTGTGAGCTGTATGGCACAGATGTATTTTATTCTGTTTTTTGGTGGGACTGAATGTTTTCTTCTAGGAACAATGGCTTATGACCGATATGCTGCAATCTGCCATCCTTTAAACTACCCAATGATTATGAACAAGTTGGTTTTCACAAAATTAGTTTTATTCTCGTGGGCTTTAGGTTTCATGTTAGGTACTGTGCAAACATCATGGGTATCTAGTTTTCCCTTTTGTGGCCCTAATGAACTTAACCATATCTCTTGTGAAACCCCAGCAGTGCTAGAACTTGCATGTGAAGACACCTTTTTGTTTGAAATCTATGCATTCACGGGTACCATTTTGATTATCTTGGTTCCTTTCTTGTTGATACTCTTGTCTTACGTTCGAATTCTCTTTGCCATACTGAAGATGCCATCAACCACGGGGAGGCAAAAGGCTTTTTCCACCTGTGCCTCCCATCTGACTTCTGTCACCCTCTTCTATGGTACAGCCAATATGACTTATTTACAACCCAAATCTGGCTACTCCCCAGACACCAAGAAACTGATATCATTGTCTTACTCACTTCTTACACCTCTATTGAATCCACTCATCTACAGCTTTCGAAACAATGAGATGAAAAGAGCTTTGATGAAATTATGGAGACGAAAAGTGGACTTACACACATTCTGACTTTGCTGAGAAGTCTTGTGATATTTGATCACTGTTTAACTGAACTGTATTTAAATTCAATAAATGGTGAAAACAGCTTGCATTCCTTGGTGTGAGTATTTTTGACTTCTACAAATTGATAATTAGGGGCAACTCTCTTTAAAATAAATTTGTATTGAGGTAATATTGGTTTATAACATCATATAGTATCAGTTTCCAGTTTAATAATTTGATATCTTTGTACACTACATTGTGATCACCACCTAAATTTTCATCCATCATCATACAATTGGTCTAGGGACATGTGAAAATACTAGTATTTCAATTCCTTTTTCATGGATGTATATAATTATTTCATATCAGATATAGCATAGTTTCTTAAAATTATTTTTTTGATTTGTGGCCATATTGGTGTTGTTACCTTTTTTTTTTTAATCTCTACATAAAATGCTAGGAAAACTTATTTCATACATTCACAAATAATGGTTAATCTCTATAGAGTAGACTTTACAATGTGGATTAGATGAGTCAAAGCAACCACAAGGTTGCAAACATTCATAATTATTTCCAACTTACCTTCGGAAATAATATTAATGATTTCACTTGGACTCTGAAGACCCACGCTGTCCCACTAACTGTGTTGAGTTCCAAGAAGTCAATAAATAAAGAGACGATCATTTTACAGTTGGAGTGAAAATCTGTTCAAGACACAAAAAAGTAGTTAGTACTAATTATTGAGAGAACACTGGTTTTATCAGGATCTAGAGAGATTATGACCCACAACTGGATTTCATCTTCATCTAGAGTTGTGACTAGAGAGTTATATGTGATTATTTTTGGTCATTTATCATATTATTCTCCTTTTTATTTATAAAATACTGCTTTGGAAATCTAGTCTAATTTTCATTATTGTTTGGCAAAATTGCCTCCAACATTTGCCAAACAATGTATGATTATTTTCTTTTCTCGTGGGATGAAAATATGATTCATTATACCTGTTTCCCATGATCTCTGAGTCATATCAATATTCTCTCACTGAAATGGATAATTAGACAAATAGAACATGTCATTCTTGCTTCTTACTTGAACATTGTTATTAATGAAAAGGGTTCCTCTCATTAAATCTACATCAAAGGACTTTATTTCTGTGCCAGGGGAACTAATAAGAGGCTGGAGCACTTTTTCTTTATGAAGTAATCATTGATTCAGCAGACAATTTCTTTTCTTCATATTCCTACCTACCCCTCCAAAAATGAGGGTGAAATTGCCAATAGATGATTTTTTAATATTTCATCAGTAGATGTTATAAACTTGTGGATAATAGTTAAGTGTTGAATAATATTGTTTTCAGCTGGATATCAAGGAAGCTTCAATAAAAACTTTTAATTCTATCACTTAATATCCTAGAATTTTCCTCTCATAGCTCTTGAATCAATTAAGTAAGATTTATCTAAAACAGATCAACAAATATAGATGTACTCTGTGAGGTGATTGCCATAATCAAGTTAAACATACCCATTATCTCTCAGAGAGCTACCATTTTTATTTTTGTTACGAGCACTTGCAATCTACTTTCTTAGCAAATTTCAAATTTATAATATACTATTATTACAGTCACCATACTGTATATTAGGTCCTAGGAATTTACTCATCTTATAACTGAAAGTTTATATCCTTTGACCAAATATCTTCCCACTTTCCCATCCCCTATTCCCTAGCAAACAACATTCTACTCTGTGTTTCTATGAATTAGACTTTAAAAAAATCAGCCCATCCATCCATCCGTCCATCCATCCATCCATCTTTCATCTTGTTTTTTTTATATTTCATATGTAAGTGATTCCATGCAGGATTTTTCTTTTGTCTGGCTTATTTCACTTAGCTTAATGTTCCCCAAGATAATCCAGGTAGTCACAAATGGCAGGATTTCATTCTCTTTTATGAATAATATTCCATCATGTGTGTATACATCTATCTCTACATATATGTGTATACACATACAGGTATGTACATGTGCATGTACTTGTATATGCATATGCACACACATGTACATACATGTATATAATGCATTTTCTTTATCCATTTATCCATTGATGGTTTTGTAGATTGTTTCCATGTCTTGGCTATTGTGAATAATGCTGCAATGGACATGGTAGTTTAGATCAAACCAATTTTTATTAAGAAAATTTGCTTAAACATTTTAATAGCTAAGTCTTAATGAAAAGTACTTGCCTATTAAGGATTTTTTAGGTCATTGGATGGACATTCAACTTTGGAGGATCAAGATCACTAAATTTATATATTTTCCTATTTAATCACAGCTTTTGGAATGAAAGAATCATAGTTAATTTATGATAAATGAAAGTTTAAATTAGCAAGATATTTGTGAGTTTACAATAAGAAATCATATTAATTCTAAATGTACTTGGATATGATTATCTATCTGCAAGTTAGGAATTTTCATGGACGTGATATTATTTCAGGTGATGGAAATGATCACTACTAAATTTGAGCACAGTTTAAATTTTTTCTTTTTTAAGGAAAGGGGAGGCAGGGATGAAGGTGAGCAGGGACATCAGGCCGGAAGAAAGGAGGAAGAGCATGTGATTTATTTTATATAGTTGTTCATCATGGTTGTTCCTGCTGGCCCTGAGTTGTAAACCTGGGACCTTGGGATATACATGGACTGTGCCCAACCACCACTTCTCTAGGCACACCAATTATCATTTATTTTTTGTGTGTTTGGCGAGATGATTTAAGAGCTACTCACTTTGAAACTTTAAAATGCATGAAATAATATTGTTAACTATAATGACAATGCTGAACATTAGATTCACAGAACCTATTCACCTTCTAACTGGATGATCAGACCCTTTGACCAATACCTCCACAGCCCCTCCCCACTTAGCCCCCCATGTCTTGGTAACTACCTTTCCAGTTTCTATTTCTCTGAATTAGACTTTTTTAGATTCCACATATTAGTGCAATCATACTGTATTGGTCTTTCTCTGTCATTTCTCTTAGCATAATGCCTTCAAGTTCTACCCATGTTGTTGCAAATAGCAGAATATTCTATTGTTCCTGTGGTTAAATAATTTTCTGGTGGTGATTTATTTCTGAGTTCTTTATTCTTTTCCATTGATTTATGTGTCAATTTTCATGCGAGTATCATGATATATTAAATACTATAGTTTTGTAATGTAGTTTGAAATCAGGAAGCATGATGCCATTAGCTTTGTTCTTCTCAGAATTAGCTATTCACAGTCCTTTGTGGTTCCATATAAATTTTAGGATTGCTTTTGCTATTTCTATTTAAAATGTCATAGAAATTTTGGTAAGGATCACATTGAATTTGCAGATTGCTTTGGATAATATGCTCCTTTTAAAATTATCAATATTCCAGTCATGGGCATGGAGTATCTTTCCACGTATTTGTTTCTTCTATTTATTTTACAGAGTCTTGTCATTTTCACTGTAAAGATCTTTTGTTTCCTTGGTTACATTTATTTCAAAGTAATTTATATTTTTGGCATTATTGTAAAGGGAATTTCAAAGTTCCTTTTTCTTATATTTCACTGTCAGATTATAGAAATTCAACTCTTTCTGTATTTGAATTTATACTCTGAAACTTTTCTGGACTTTTGATTCAGTCTCACAGTTTACTGTTTCAGTCTTTAGGATCTTCTATATATAAGATCATATCATCTGACAAAAAATAATTTTAGTTATTTCCAATTTAGATGTCTTTTTCTTGCCTAATCACTCTGTTTAGGACATCTAGTACTACGTTGGATATGAGAGAAGAGAGTGGCAGACTTGATTTGCTCTTGATCTTAGAAAAAAGCTTTCAATATTCTATTACTGAGTATGATTTAGCTGTTGGTTTGTCATATATGGCTTTTATTATGTTGAGGTACAGTCCTTCCATACTCACTTTGTTGAGATTTTTTTTTTATCACAAAACAGTTTTGAATTTTGTCAAATGCTTTTCTACGTCTCTTGAGATGATCATATGATTTTTCTTTCATTCATTAATGTGGTATATCACATTTATTGATTTTCATACATTGATTCATCTTTTATTCCCAATGATAAAGTCCATTTGACCATGAAATAATATTTTTGACATGCTGTTGAATTCAGTTCGCTAATATTTTGTTTATGTTTTTAGCATCTATATTCATCAAGGATATGTAAGATAATAGAAAAAACATCAACCTGCCCTCATCTCTTGATTCAGTATTACTGAAAATCTTATACTTTCCTAAGTGGTAAGAGCCCTAGGAGCATCTTTTGTTCTCAGTCTTGGTCTTTGACTCTGATTTCTGACACACAGCTCCTGAAATCCTTATTATTTCCTGCATGCTAGGAGAGTCTTTAGTTCTAACTTGGTGACTCTGAGTAGGCTTCTGGTGGGGGTTGGTCACCGGAAAGAATAAACAATAATTAGAAGTTTGAGATTTTCATTTGTCTTCCTGTTTGTTGAAAGGAGAGGACTGAAAATTAGAGTCAATAGTCAATTATTCCTACATATTGAAGTCTCCATAAAAAAATCCAATAGTATAGTATGGTCAGGAGAATTTCCTGCTTCATGACATGTTTACAACAGGAGGCTGACACATTACAAATCCACAAAGACATTTTGAACCCTTCTAGATCTCACCCTATGTATCTCCTTCATTTGATTATTTATCTGCATCATTTAATAAACTGTTGAACATATTTCCCTGAATTTTGTGAACCACTCCAGAAAATTAATTTAACCTGAGTAGAGGGATAATGGAACTATAGCCTAGATAAAATTGGGTAACTTGGAACCTACTACTTTTGATAAGTATCTGAAGCAGTCTTGTGGTCCTTAACCTGTGATATCTGATGCTATCTCTAGCTAGTAACAGAATTGAATTACATTGTAGGACCTCCAGCTTGTGTCCTGTAAAATTGCTTGGTGTGAGGAAAATCCCCACACATTTGGTGACCAGAAGTGTCAGAAGTGAAGTGCTGTGAATATGGTAGCACTGTGAGAGTAAAGACTAACGGAGGGAAAACTGAGGGGCTTTGTTCTTGGTTTTTTGGTTTGTTTGTTTTACTAATACACAGTCCTAACAAATGAATATAGTTGTGACATGTAAAGTTTGGTGTCAAATCCTGAGGTCAGGTTCCTAATATAAGGATTCTCTTGATTTTCTCTCTGCCAACAGATCACAAGCCTGTTCCCTCCATTGTCATTACTAGAACTTGGGGATGCCTGTGATGGGTGGACCAGAGGTATATGGAGATAGACTTACTATGGAAACTGAGGATCTACTGAAACAGTCCTGCTTGTTAGTTTCTTTTATCTTGGTGTGTGTGTGTGTGTGTGTGTGTGTGTGTGTGCCTCCTTTTGATTCCTACAGGTCACAGGAGCAGTCTGCTGAGATAAAGCTGCCATTTTATTAGTATATCATCCAGGTTGAGGCTTTGTTGAGAAAATCCCATCACAGATTTATATGAATGGCCCTTCCATTTCCTTGATGTCTGTCAGTGTATGAAATATCTAGATTACTTGTTACTGCTTCATAAGTACTGTTTCCAGTTCCAGAGAAATGAAAACTATTCTAAGCTTCCATTTGGGAGATCACAGGAGCCAGCAAGAAAGGACAGGCTCTGTAATGAACATTTCTTTCTGGCCTCTAGAGTGACTGTGTGTAAAATCTGCTACAGAGTGCTTATCAAGGGTGGTGGCTAGTAGTTCAGACAATTATGATTAGCAGTGGTGAACATCACATCCCAGGACACTCTCTGATACTGCTGTCCAAGACACGACTATCTCTTGTGCTTTATCTTGTAGTATTACTTTCAAGGCTTTCGAGCCTGCTTACCCTAAAAATTTGACACATAACTTTGTATGCCAGCAATATATAGCTGCCTCTTTTATTCCATTCTACAAAAGCATGTGCTGACAGGGTTGTAGGGGTGCACATTTGAACCAGTCAGGTGCCCCTCTCTGGCAGATTCTTGCTGGACAGACCGCTGCCAGCATTTTTCTTTGAGTAACTCATGACTCTAATAGCAGTATAACTGGGTGCCTTCTTCAGCAGGGGAGCTCACGACACATAGACCCTTAACAATTTGGGTCTCTTCCATAATGCACTCCATATGCCAATAAGAAGGTCAGAGAAATGTCCTACTGTTGTGTTCTTGGGCAATGAATGGTGTTATGGCAAATGTTCAGTGTGTTTGACAAGTCAATAAACTAAAACCACCAAGAACAGGCCCCAATGGTGTTCTAGGTACAGACTGCATTATACCAACAATTGACAATGTCAGCCAAGCCTAGTGATGTCCCCATGCTGCAGTGAAGCAGAATAGCACAAAGAGATAGT
The DNA here is from genome assembly GCA_004363575.1 of Solenodon paradoxus. Taxonomy (NCBI): domain Eukaryota; kingdom Metazoa; phylum Chordata; class Mammalia; order Eulipotyphla; family Solenodontidae; genus Solenodon; species Solenodon paradoxus. Next base: position 135,865 of record RJWH01001782.1, on the reverse strand, counting down.
AGAGTCCAAATCCCTGATCTCCTAAATGAGCTACAGTGCCAAGGACAGTTCTATAAAGGAGACTCCTGAGGGAGCAGCAAGACTATTCTTAATTCTGTCATCAGGACTGTTGAATTGTGAATAGTCTGAAGTACATGAATATCAGATGTATTTCTGCAGTTATTATGAACTGTGGGTTGAATTGTGTCTCCCCGACTCTAAATCATTTGTTTAATTACTCATGCCACCCTCCTCCCTCAGACTGTGACCTTATTGGATATGGGGTCATTATAGAGGCAATCAAGTTAAAGTGAGATCATTAGAGCGGATTCTCATCCACTATGACTGGCTTTCTTAGAAAAAGAGGAAATTTGAATACAACTATATGCAAGAAAGGAAGGACAATGTGAAGAGAACTAGGAAAAAAATGATGATATCTAAGCCTAGGAGAGAGGTCTGGACAAGCATCTTCCCACACAGCCCTCAGGGAACCAGTGCCACCACACCTTGATTTTGGTTGTCTAACCCAGAGAACTATGAGATGATACATTTCTGTTGCTCAAACCACCCAGTGTGTGGTATTTTGCTATGGTAGTCCCAGCAAGCTAATACATGGGGATTTTAGAGGGGTGTTTATAAAGTCCATATTTCTTTGAAGTTTAGTATTGTTTGCTAAAAAATTGTGGAATCCTCATGACTTGCAGTCCATTGAGTCATTACTATTTTAACTTCTATAAACATATATTTTAAAAGTACAATCTGAATTGGGGTCTGATAACCAATTGTGCCTTCAAGAAAAGTTCTATCAAAGGAATTTCTTTTATGTGATTATAGGATTATTTTCATAATGAAGGATAATAATTAGCAATTAAATAATTTGTTTCTAGCTTCATATAGATTACATCATGAATAGTAAAACACACTACTTACAAGAGAGTGACTGCCAGGGGAAGTGGGGGAAGGCAGAGGGAAGAAGGAGGGGAACTGGAACTCTGGTGGTGGATGTGGCAGGAAATGCACTCAGACTGAGGAGTGATTCCAGTATCCTAAAATGCTCACAGCAATGTAAATAAACGAAATTTAAAAAAGCTAAAAAAGGAAAAATAACCTACTTGATTTACATTATTTAAAGTTTATTATTTTAGGATTTTTAAGTAGGAATTGTTTACTGAATTATCATTTCCCCTGGAAGCTGGGCTAGGTTAAGCTCTGATAAACTTGAGACAATATCACTTTAGAGGCAGGAAGCAGGGAGGAATGAAGCCAGTTGGCAGGTAGACATTTAAAAAATTTATTTAGTTTAGTTGTTCATTTTTTAGTTTAGTTGTTCCCAGCCACCTCTACCACTACCTTCTCCACTGTCTTCACCCCCTCCACCTGCCACCTCCACCAGGACTGCCTGGAGTCACAGACCCAATGTCTGAGTCACCCAGGCATGGCAAGTTCATTTTAATGGCTGATTTCTTTTCAAGAAGAATCAGTGGATAGATATTTTTAGAATCAGTTGAACAACTGAAAATGTGAGTCTGTTACTTTCACACATATATGACAACACATCTTACTGTCATTGCCTTTGATCACCGTTTGCAACCCGATATTATCTGCACAGGTGGTCACCTACCTCTTGGCTGGGTCCTTGCCTTAAAACGCCAAGGAGTGGGAGCGATGAGAGTCTCAGGCACCAAGAAAGAGAAGTGAAAAGTTTATTGGCAGCAAGAGAAAGCTAAGCAAGAGCTCTCTGCATCTGAGAGGGGGCCGAACAGGTTGTCAAGGTGGTGGCCTTGGCTAGGGGTCTTCAGTCCTTCCTAAAGTCTACTGTACATCAGTGATTGCTGTAGCATGGGCCCATTATGTTAACGAAGCGTTCAGAAGTCAGGTTTCCCGCTTGTTCTTTCACGTGCGAATGAGATATTCCAATGCTGCATTCTGATGGGGCCCATTTGGCCACCTTGATTGGCTCTCCTGGTGTGCTGTGTGCTGTTTCTGCCAGGCTTTCCCCGCAAGGGCAGCAGTTTCTATTTCTCGGGGATTTTTCGTTTTAGAGACCTTCGCAGAGCCCCAGGTCCTTACTTCTGCCTATGGCGTCTACTTTAAGTTCTCCTTAAAAGTTTGAAAATATAGTTTTGTTCTCATATTCAGCATTTAAAAGACTGAGGTCAGTCTTGTTATCATTTATTTATTTCTGCAATAGTTTTTTTTTTTTTTTTTTATGTGATCCTAATATTCAACCAAAAATAGTCCTAAATTCTGTTTGGAGATTTCTTTTCACCCACCTTCCGGTCAAATATTTATACATTATGATTAATACTTCCCAACTACCGTGATTGACTCAAGGGTAGAATATGATGATTCAGAGCCAACTAAATGTAAGGGGATATTTTTTTCCCCCTCAAAATTTTAGTAAAGAGAATCTTATTCCTGATGAACCCAAATGATAGAAAATCTAAAGCCTAATATGAGTTAGAACACATAGTAATATATAAACTGACATAACAATAAATATAATACTAATAAAATGGCAAAAAACTGAAAGACTGAATATATATGGTCAGACTGCACATGACAACAGAACTCTCACCCACAGTCTCTAGAGCAACAGACTAAAACAGTCAGGATTTGGTCAATGATTGCCAGTTTCCTTAATTTTTCATCAGCGCTTGCTATTTCCTATTTTTTTTTTTTAAAATTTCAACCTTCCTCCAACTCAAGGCAACAAGAAAAATTCAAATATGATCTCCAAATCAATCACATAAGCTGTCCACTTGTAGTTAGCCACCTCTAGCTTTCCTATACTAGCCACTTCCAAACAGAACATACTTGAAATGTTCCCCTTTTTCCCACTGTAGTGTTTTCCCACTCTTCTGCCTTTCAGCTAAACACAAGTGAGGTGACTGACTCTTCCTGTAAGAAACTGAATATAAAACCTCTCTTTGTTCTCATTTGAGTTGTCTTTATTTCCAAAAATCCAAGCCCTGGTTTTGAAGCCCTTACAATGATTAACAAAAGTAACAAGCCCGTTTCTCTCTCTCTCTCTTTTTTTTTCTTTATTGAGATTGCTTAGAATCAGTCGTATTACTGGGGAAAAATCAAGCCTGACATAAAGTGCTAAGATCAGGAGTCCAAAGTCCTGCAGACTGGGACCAGACATCCATTGATAACAAAGAAACTGTGTCTGATGCACATCATCCATCCCTTATCCTTTCCAAATTACCTTTCTTGCATGCCTTTCGGGTCTCCAGACCTGTGAGTACATACCCCTGCTTCCTCAACCCCCTTTCCTATATCCCTTTGGGTCATTCTCCTTTTCCTTGCCCCTCGTCCCACTCAGGAATGGAACAGTTAGAGTATACCAAATCCCCAAGCTATTGATGATTTGAATTAAAAGCTTCTTCCCAAATGCAAATCTTGTTCTCCTAGTCAGTGAAGGGTGGAAAGAATCTGGGCTCTTTCACTTTGAACATTTGTATTATGTTGCACTTGGAACCATTATCAAGCTTGACCCATTCATTTATATAATTTTTTGTGTAAGTCAGTGTTGGGTGAGTTCTCTGCCACTTACAATGGAAGTATCCTAATGGATAAAGTCAAAGTTTTTTTGTTACTTGTAAATTAAAATGCTTGTAGCACTATAGGATGCGCTTGCTTTCTTTTTAATTTTTACCTCCCTGTCCCAGATTATGTCTATGTTTTCTTACTTACTTTGTTTGGAATGTGAGTCCCTTTAATTGGAAAATTCAGATTTTTTTCTAATTATATGAAAAGTTTCTTCAAATGTGTGTCATTATTATTTCTGTTACAATTATTATATTATGAAATACCTATAATTTTCCCCCTCACCAACTATTTTTTTTGCTGTAGAAGTTATTCTACACATTAAAATAATGTCCTATGTATAGATTCCCCATTCCTTAGATATATTTCAACACACCCTACTGTCCACCAAATCATTGTATTCTTCACCATTGTCCAGCGGGCTCCACCAACATTTTCCCCCTGCCTGCCCCATTCCCTTTTGGTAACCTCAGTTCTTTTGCAAATTGTTTCAGGGTTGGTTATATTTCATCTGTTCCTTTGTTTTGTCTGGTCACGTTCCATCTATAAGTAAGGTCATCTGAATACCTATAATTCTTAAGTTGTAGCTTCCTAGCTGGCCTAGAATGCCTGGAATCATTCCCTGTCTCTCAATGCCCCTTCTCTGGGGGAGCTCTAATACAATAGAGTGGGTTTTGCTACCTCTACATTCCCTACTTTACCTGCACTGTCTCATATAGCTGATCAGAGGTAGACACTTGTAGCAATCAGACTGTTAACAGTGTCCTGGAAAGAGTATCCACAAACTCTTACCACTAAAGTTCCTTCTCTAGATTTCCCTGATTTTTATTTACCATTAATTCAGTGCACTTAACAGATAAGTCTATGATCAGACAGGGCATCCTTGTTCCTATGAAGGAAGGATATCAGAAGTATGTTAGGGCAAACCTGCTCTCAGTCTCTGTAGGCCATAGTGTCTCTTATTGCTGTTTGATGTCTTCTTGAGACAGTGAGCTCCAGAACAGGTCAACTTATTTTAACAGCTCTTTTAATAATAATTTCATTGAGTGAGAACTGAAATCACCCGACCTTCCAACATCCTCACCCCTCCCCTCCAGCCAGTTTATGTTATATAAGAACATAGTTTCACTATTTAAATGTCTTCATTTCCATAACTTTACTGGTCCTGGAGACCGAGTAGACCCCAGACCCAGTAGAATTCCATGATTGTTCACTGTAGTAACTTCCCTGAAGACACATTAGGTCTTCAGAAGGGAGCAGCAATGGACAGTTGATGTCCTGAGATCCTTCCAATTCCTCCTCTCAAAACAGAAACAGATTGAATGAACCGTATGGAAGGTGCCAGTCAGATCTGATCCAATAGCCTGGAATCCACCCATTGGATAGAGGTCTTTTGATTAGGAGCAGAGTTTCCTTTAAATTCTTTGAAATCTTTCTGAGGTTTTGAAGGGTTTCTATTACCACTCCTTGGATCTTACTTTTATCCTAACACTGTTTCTTTTAACTTGTTTGCCAGGAGAGACTGGGAATGAGAAGCAGTTTATTTTTGAATCTAGTAAGTCCTGGCTCCTTTATATCTTCTCTAAGTTCCACCGAAAAGCTTCATAGTTTGGTAATAGGTCATTTTTTTTTGTCCTAGTATTTTATTATATTCATCTGAAAGAAACCAGTAAGCATTCCATATTCTGCCTAGAAATATCCTTGGACAGATTTGCCACTTTGTGGTATATTTAAAAATTTTTCTACATTGTTGCAAGTGATAGTAGTTAACAATTCCTCCAGTACATCATTTGGGTACCCTTTATCCAGGATCCAATCATATTTTCTTCATGGTCTGTAAGCCCTACATCAACAATCTTCTCAAAATCTTTTGAGATTTCTTTAGGGGTATCCTTAAGACTTTCCAATTCTGCCTTTTGCTCCCTTATTAGGAGCAAAGTGTCGACTTGTAGTGCTTTAATAAAGTTGCATTGATGGGGAATGCTTGAATTAAGAACTGAAGGATGCATATTATCTTATTTGTATAATGTCAATATATGTATGTCCCTGTGTGTGCATGTCTGTGAATGGTTGGCCTGTGAACTTCTAGCAACTTATGCAGACACTGGTGAGAGGGAGAGCAACCATTTTGAAAAAGGAAAGAAAACCATTTAATCCCGATTCAACAACATTTGTTGAATGATTTCTAAGTATCAGGTACTGTGACAAGTTCTAGGAACACAAAGGTATATAAAACCTATAGTCTCATGAAAGAGAGAACTATTAAACAAATGATATATGACAAAACTTCAATTACAGGAAACTAGCCCTTGGACTTCGAGAGAATAACTGAGGTTACCAGAGGACAAAGGGGTGGGAGCAAAGGATAGTGGGGGTCTATTGGACACTGGTGGTGAATTATTAGAAATTTAGTGATGGGCCTGGTGATGAAGAATGAACCAGCATACAGAAAACTTACATAATATTGTAACACAATGTTACCTCAGTAAAAATGTATTAAAGTTTAATCACAATTGTGACAATTGTTATAAAGGAAAAACACAGGAAATCTTGGGATTATAAAACAGGAAGAATGTATCTGACCTGGAGGTGGTGGTGAGAGGGAACTGGGAAGGACAGGAAGATTTCCTTAGAAAATGACATTTAAATGGAGCCTTAAAGACTCATAGGGGTTAACCAGGCCCAATTGTGGAGGTGGAGCAGCCCACGTGGAAATCGTGGAATGGGTGAAGGTCTGAATGTGAAGGGACTTGATGTTATTCCAGGAAGGGAAGAAGATTGCAGAGGCAGAAGGAGTGAGAGGAAGAAGTAGGCAGAACCCAGACCACACAAAGTCTTGTAGGTACAATAAGAACTCTGAACTTTGCTTACTACCAATAGGTGACCAGTGAAAGGTATAAAGCAAAGTAGTGACAAAAACATATTTGTACTTAAAAAAATGTCTCTCTGTGTGCTTAATAGATAATTTATGGACAGGGTTCAAGAGCGGAAATAGGAAAGGAAGAGGCAAAGGCAATTACGATAGCCCAGGTGAGAGTGATGTGCCTTGGACAAGGATGGCAGTGGAAATGGAGCAGCATGAATTATTCTATCTACATTTAAGTATTCAAACTGATAGGACTTGTTGATGGATTTCATGTGGGGGATAGAAGAGAGAGAGAAACATGTCAAGGATGAACCCTATTTCTTGTTGAGCAGAGAGTAGATGAGGATTTCATTTGTTGAGAAAGTAGAACACCAGAAGGGAAGACTTGTGGGGTGAAATTCAGCTTTGAATGAGTAAAGTTTATGATGACTACAGTCTTTACTCATTAAAGTATGCAATATGTAAGTCTGGCTTAGAATGGAGGTCTGAATGAGGGGGAACAAGCTGCAGGAGATTAGCTGGAGAGATGCATAATCCAGATAGGATTTGTTTTGTTCTCTAAATTGGAGAGACTGCAGAACATTCAAGGAGAGACACTGTCAGGGTGGTTTAGGCCTGTGTTGATGTCTTTTCTACATACAAATGGAGAAACCACTTCATGGACAACAGATAAAGAGAGAGTCATGCAGTTACAGGGATTCTAGGGACCAAGCTGCTAATATTAGGAGGTTAGGGGACAGGATATTGGGCACGGAGGAAGTAGATTAGGAATAAGCTTCAGGGATGGATCCTCCAGTGTTCCCCTGAAGCATAGACTATGAAAGTCATGGACCTGGGTTTAGGTGGTGGTGGGTAGTGGTAGATGTTTGGGATGGGGGCGAATGGGGCATTAATGGAAGTTCCCAGAGGGATTTGGTTAACTATGTCAAAATGAACTAAATTCTCGCTGTCATCTAGTGGCAAAAGCATGTAATAGCTTTAATCTCATCACAAAGAGTCTGGGGAACTATGATTGATGGTGAACCAAGATCATCTTTGACAAACTCATATAAAGTAATAGAATAAATCACATTAGCTCTGTGCACAATGAATTTGGGCCCATGGAAAGTGCAATGGTATTCATATTCTTTCTTTTTTTCTATAGGAAATGTGCAGGCAGGAATGAAGGTAAGTAGGCACATAGGCAGGAAGAGCGAGGAGGAAGAAGCATTTTATTTGATATTTAGTTCACATTGGTTGTTTCCCACTGGACTGAGGACTTGAACCCAGAGGTATGTGGGCTGAGCTCTTTTGGAGACAGTTCACCTAACGGTTACTCTACCATGGCACACCCACTGTCATGTTCTTAATAGGTGTAGGTATATTTTTTTGTTAGACTTGGGAGAATAAGGGCTGAGGTGCATCCTCTTGTCATCTCCACCACAACCATCACCATGCCTCCACCGGCAACCCTGCCCCCTGCCACCACCATGACCATCCATGACCATCATATCATCACCACCATCATCATCCCACACCCCATGTGTTACACATATACATAATGGATTACTTGACATTATCTCATTTGAGTGTCCATTCATAAATTCAAAATTGGGCACCTACCACTTGCTGGTTTCCATGTTAGCAGTTAGGCCCAAAGATCCAGCACACTCTTCTGAGGCACTTACAATCAAATGACTGAAGCATAGAAACTCTTACAACACTGTGTGGTGAATGTTATGATTGTGTCTAATACTCGTGCTATGAGACGCCACTGGATAAGTCTCTTAAGTCTAAGAATCAATGAAAGGAGGTGACTGTGGTCATCGTTCATAAGACTAGTATGAGTTTTGTTATATGGGAAAAACAAGAAGGAGGACTCTACATCTAGAGACAAATTAGTGTCTAAAAAGCATGATATGGATTTCAAGATCTCAAGCAGAATTGTGTGATAGCTGCATACAATACTTTTGCTTGGAGGGTGGGAGTTAGTGACAGGAGATGAGTCTAGACCATGAATAACTATATGAGTTAAAGGAGTTGAACTCAATGTTCAAAGGTATGAAGGTGTTACTAAAGATTGTTAAGTAGGGAAGAAACAAAATCAAACTTTCATTTTAATAATAGCTAATACTTAGCAGATACTATGTATCTGATAAATCCTTTAGCTAGATGAGCTCATTTTATTTTTCATAAGGCTATCATTTAACAGCACTGCGGAAAGATAGGAAATAATTTGTCTATGTATTCAAAATTATTTTGCCACTGGGTGGAATCAGAAATTAGACTTCAGAGTTCATGCATTGGGCCAGTAGGCTTGCTCTGTTGTGTTTCACATGACAGCAGCACAGGAACTGGAAATATTGTCAAGTCAGCTTTCAGTGCCCCGTGACTGCACTGAACTGCTGGTTCCAATGCACAGCTCGGGTTGGAGCACCTTCCCGGAGGAGTCCACACTAGGTAGCACCGTGGGCTTGGAATGGGTCCTAAGCAGAGACTGTGTGCAGAATTGTTCAGATCAATGCTGGCTATTCTTGCAGAGAGACACAGATTTGAGATCATCATGTGTCTTTGGGATCAAAAGGATCCCACTGAGAGGCATTTGGGCAGAAGAGAGAGGTGTTTTCAGGGTGTCAAATAAGGCAAGTCTTTTTAGCAAACTCAAGCTTTCCCCTTTCTTTGACTTCTCAGCCAGGCCTGAAGAGGGGAAAACTAGGCATTCATTGCACATGAAATTTCTTTCCAACTCTACTTTGACTGTTTCCAAGTATTACCTGTTTTTTTCCCCTACAATTGTAGCCTTTGCTAAAAACCTCTGTGATATTTGACAGATTTACAGAGTATCAATTTAGTGCCTCAAAATAAAATAATAGCAATTTAAGTATAGTGTTAGGACTTCTAAAGGGGCTTTTTCTGTTTTTCTGATTATTGTCCAGATACAAGGGCACAGCCTCCCAGACGTCATTATGTGGATGTCCTTGCAGGAGGCCAGAACTCCTTATAGATGGAATAGGCTAAAGCAATGGAGATAGCAAGAGTAGGATAAGACACTTCCATCTTAATGGCTAAAAATATTTTTCTTGGTCTAGTGTTCTGCTTTATGTTTTATTCAGAAATAAAGCTTCTCAATGATCCTCTTTCATTGCAGTTTTGTTTAAAGTAGTGGTTTTCAAAGTTGGTTTGAGGACCCCTGGGAAACCCTAAGACTCTTCTAGGAGGTTTCTGTGAAGCCAAATTAATTTTCATTATGATATTAAATTATTATTTGCCTTTTAAATCTCATTCCATCAGACATGTACAGTAGTTTTCCAGAAGTCACATGATGCATTATATCACAGCAGACTGAAAGCAGAAACAGACATGAAAATTCAGCTGTGTTCTATGAAGCTATACATTTAAGGATTTAAAAAAAAAACCTGCTACTTTTCTAAATATTTAAAAAATATAACTTTCTATCAAAATATGTTTTGTTACCATGTTAATATGTAATGGTTATTATTATTTAAAATGTGTTAATAAATATTTTTAAAAGTCTTAACTTCTAATGTAGCAATTATCAATGACTATAATCTGTATAAACAAGAGCTCTCTGCAGTTCTTTATAAATTATCAGAGCAGAAAGGGTCCCTGAGATGAGAAAAGTTTGAGAATGGCAGTTTAAAGAAGTTACTGGAGGCAATGTCTTAATAATTTTAATAGGAGGATGTATGTCCTAATTTATTTGGCACACCCTTCTGTTAAAAGAAAACAAAAGGTAGCAGAACTAAATGTGTTTATAGGTCGCTGGTCGCCCATTGTCAAACGTTCTTCTCTGAACAGTGGATCAGTTTGCTAACTGAACTGTAGCTGCCACCTGTGGCCTATTAACAACCTCCCTTGGCTGAGGGGACTCCACAGGGCAGTGACTGGCTGGGAATAATTAGGGAACTTGGTGAGGAAGTTTCTGTAAGCAGGAAATTGGTTCCTCTGGAACTCGTTAAACATTAACTCCACAGCTAAGATCACGAAACGATTTCTTGAAATTAGTAATGGTGTTCAGGTCCTCGGGGAGCTCTTGTTAAGGGTGAACAGTGTCAGGAATCAAGAACCAGGAGTTTATTCTTACAGCGTTAGGTGTCAGTTTTAAGCTGTGAGGAGGGAGCAATTAGGTGAAAATGACTCTTGAGTTTCTAATGAGACCACACTTTTTAAGGCTCTCTCTGGAGTTAAACACTAGCCTGGAGTAGGGGTGGTGAGAGGTGATTAAATTCTATTTTAAATTCAGATGTTCACCTTCACTGAGCCTCTTTTGCCATCATAGACTTTAGTAAGAGTAATAAAGGTTTTTAGAACCTGGACATGTTGGTCAAATATAAGATAGTTTTAGCCATTTGTGAATTTCTGACAATTAGATCAGTCTCAACTCTGATTAAAAAGCAATAGTTTTCCCTAGGTAACACTCTGAGACCAGTCTAATAGAAACACATGGATCTAAGGTAAAAAAAAATCAAACACACACACACACAGAGTTATATTTTCCCTGGAAAAAACTCCCAAAACAACAAACCTGAGAACACAATAGAAATGAAGGGAAAGAACAAAGGGCAGAGCACAGAGGCTTTCACCTCAATGATACACCTGTCACCCCATAGGATGATTCCTGCTCGGGCTGCAGCCTGTAGACCCTCAATCTACACCAGGCTAAACCAAGTCCCTTCCAAAGCATGGCAGGTCTGACAGAGTGGTGGTGTTCTCACCAACTCTTCCTAACTATCATCCAAATGCTTTAGGAATGGCCTGAAATGGAAAAGTTTCAATAGCACCTAAATGACAAACACTTACATTCAGAAGAGTATGAGCAGATCAGAAGCACATTTCAATATGAAAAAATAGACAACAGTAGACAAATAGTAAAGAAGTATGAAAATGCAATGATATTTTTCTGTGCCTGTTCTGAACTAGGCATGTGCTGAGAATGCTTTGTGCTTTCTTAGTTAATGCTGTTAGCAATCCTGTACCTGGGACCACTATCACTTTCATTTGACCTAGGAGGACACCTAGCTGTGGAGAGCTTGCCTATATTATTTATCCAGGGCTAAGCAGCAGTAGAAATAGAACATCTTTTCCTTTAACTCCAAATTTATGACAATAGCCATCATGTCTCATTCACTTCTTCATTTAATTAACGTTTGCTGAGGAGTCACACTATGACCCTAAAATAAGGAGCCCAAATCAGACACTGTCCTTGCCTACATGGGGTTGATGATAAATATCAAAATTCATAAATAATCACCCAAATCATATCATTACAAGCAAGTTACATGTTTCAAGGAATATGTAATGCAAACCAATTACATAAACTTGACTTAGCCTGGGGAAATCAAGGAGACGTCTCCAAGAAAATGATATTTGCATTAAGACCTGGAGTTTGAATAGGAATTAGCCAGGGAGTTTGCAAAGGACTGTGGAGAGAGGGTTGTGGGTGAAAAACAACCACAGCTTTTTGTTAGGCAGCAAGAGGCAAATCCCAAACAAAGAACTCATAGAAGTTCAGCGTGTGACTGATAGATGACTGGAAAGAGCATAGGGAGTCAGCATATAGGATCTTCATGCTGCATTAAGGATGCTATTGTAAAGGCTCTGTTGTTAGATTTTATGTTTTCGTTTGTTTTGAAAAATTGGGGATTGTTTTTCTTGTGTAAGAAATAGTTTACTTATAAAGTGTAGTGATGAATGTAAAGAATATTCATGTAACCACTACCAAATAAAGTTATAATTAAATAATGCTCTTGAATAGTATGACTTCAGTTCCAACGGAGGTCTCTTGTATATCCCTAGTGACTTTAAAAAAACTTTAAACCAAGAGCAAAACTGAATAAATTTGTGTTTTCAAAAGCTCTTTGAAGAATTGTGGAGTAGAGACTGAATTAGAAGAAAAACAACGTGGTTGCAGAGATTTCACTAGCTGACTACTGAAACTATCCAAGTGAGAAGTGTGGTGTGCTGGATTGTGATGGTGGCAGAAGGACAGGGAGAATGATGGTACTGACACGATTCTGAATGTTGGATTTGTGAAGGGTTGTGTTAGGCAGGAATTAACTGAAGGAAACTTCTGAAATATTCTTTCATGAAGTGAAGGGGTGAGATTATCTATCCTCAATGATTATCTCCAGAATTTAGAAAAAAGTTTAGCCAAATTAAAATGGAAACAGAACAAATAAGGTAATTATTGAAAGCATCACAGTTTATGCTTTCTTTTTCAACTTTTCTAGACAGTGCTAACTGTATTCCAAAATGGCTATGCCATTTTACATTCCAATGTAAATTGATGAGTTAAGCTTTTGAATGAATTAAATTCTTAAAAATGCTCACCTGTATTTTAGATTGATGTGTATATCACTATTTCTATCATACTTTATCTTCCAATAAGATTAAGACTATAGTAGACTTATTTCATGACCTCAAACTTACTCACCTCTCCTGTTGAGATTGTTTAGGATAGTTTTCCAAATGATAATGTTTTTGCATCATGCAACAAGATATATATTTTTCATTTTGCTGGAATATATCCTTATGTAGTTCTCTCAGGGTGATTCTCAGAACAATAAAATTTTGGAACTACTTGGCATTTGAAAGTGCTTCATTCTGTATCTCCATTTACTGCTAGTTTGACCGGATGTAGAGATTTTAGGTTCAAAATGACTTTCCTGAGATTTTTATAAACATACTGTTGTGTTCTAGCAAGACGTATTGCCGATCAGGATTTGGATCTTTATTATATTCATTATGTCACTCAGTAGGACTTTTTAACCTGAAGATTTTGTATTTCTTCAGCTGTGTGAAATTTTCTTAAAGTTATCTTTGACTATTTTCTCTCTTTAACTATATTATTCAGCTATTCTCTTATGCAATACATTTTGAATGGTTTTCAATGATTCTAGTTTAAAGTGTTTGTTTAATGAAAGTATCATCTTGAAAAGTATGGCTATATATATATGTGTATGTATATAAATTGAAGTAAATTTGACATTTTTTGTGATTCTTTTTTATTCTGTTTCTAAATTGGGTTCTTGTTCAAAGCATGACTTCAGATGGCTGGTGATTCTTGATTATCATCACACCTTTAAATTGAAAATCCCTTTTTATTTCTCTGTGACCGGTTTCTGATAAGCTTTCCTTCATTGGAGGAGTAAGACACACTGCCCTATGCAAAGGACTGTGGAGAGAGGGTTGCCCTGTGCAGTGTGTCCATGGTTTAAACCACCTGGACAACTATCCTGAGTCTCTGTTCTCAGTTCAGTCTCGTAGGAAATGAGGTTGTGGTCTACTGCTCAGCAAAAGCAGAAGAAACATTATCGAATGACTATTAGAAATTCCCTGTTCTTAATTCCATCTATCAATTTAATTAATAACATCTGCCACAATGATGACTTTCTTATAGCTTTTTAGTCTTCATTATTTCTCTTTACTCTTGCCTTGGTAGGTTGCATTAACTAGGACTCCTCAAATATAGCTTCAACCATTCTATCACATGGAGGTTATAGACGTGCTGACATGGTAAGGCACAAGTGAAAAATTTTCATGCACCATTATGATAGAAATATCATTTTCCAGATATGTGTGAAAAAGATTGGAAACAGTTCTCTAGAACAGCATGAAAAATAAAAACATTCATTTATGTTTTAAAATTTATTTATAATGTTAAGATGCAATGTTCTACCAATAAAATTTAAAAAACACTATTTGTTTCAAAATGATACATAACGTCTCAATGAACTTAGCAATTTATTTTATCTGTGGTTATATATCTTTTACCTTATTCTATTTTGCATGTGTTTTCTCTCCTCTTTCTATAAATCATTTTCTTTTTTAAAAGTCCTAGTTGGAAAGGCTTGCCTTCGAGGTGGCAATTATTGTCTTTTCAAAGAAGTAGATACTTTTACTCTTAAAATAAACTAAACTAATTTTTATAGTTCTTCTGGTTCATATTTGTATTTGGTTTAGTTTATGCAGTCTTTTTGCTACATTATTAATTTACTAGCCCTTTTTACTGTTTAATTTTATAAATAATTTTAATTTTAAAATAAACAGTACTAAGAATACATATTGTATTCAGCTTACCACTTCCAATAAGTAGTAACATGCAGTGTTTCCATTTGATGACAATAATCTATTTCAAATAATGTCATAAAATGAAGGAAGGTTATTTTAAAAACCTCAAGTCATTTATCAGAGTGATATTTGTTTCCCAGTGCTTCTTTTTGTTTTTATTTTCTATTAACCATTTTTATTTTAATGTGTTTTGGTGAAACACGATACTCTGTATGATTTTTATCTTTTGAAATGTGGTGAGATCTTCTTAGTATGTGATCGATGTATGTAAGTGTGTCACAGGGATTTGAAAAACATGTGAGTTTCTTCTGGGAATCAAGGTGAAGTGTGCAGGCACGCACACACACACACATACATTCACATATATATCTAGTGTTTCCTCCTTTAACATAAAACCCATCAGTCAGTTCCCTTGATCATTTGCCTGCTGCCACCTGCTGGCCAGCAGGAAGAATTACGATGCCTTTGTGCTGTGGGTGACCTGCAGGCGGTCTGTCTCATCATCCTGTCTGACTGCAGTGTCTCTTGGAGGATGGCAACCACTGCAGCATTCCCTTATTACTTGTGGAACCTGGAGGCTCCTGAAAGTTCAAAACAAAAGTGAAGTCAAGCGGAGAGATTCAAGAAATATTAGCTAGAGTTGTTAGAATCCATTATTTGACAGGCCAAGGGCACTAGAGAAAGAATAACATGAATAAGAAGAATGACATGATTTGTGATTACCATGGGACCAGCCAGTTTACAGAAAAATGATTTCTAATAGGTTTTTAGTTGATTTTCTGGGGCTTCATGGGCATCATCAGCAAATATTGATATATTTTATCTGTTTCTTTTCAATGTTTATAGTACTGTAAGTCTGATGACAGCTAAACTTTCAGAAACCTATTTTCTAGGTCTCCAGGAGTAAGAAAAGCCCAGCTGAGATCTCGGGTACAACCGCATGTCTCCTTTTGACTCCCAGTGCTTCCAGCATGTGAGAATCATAAAGAATTAGACAATAGTTCAGTGTCAGCCAGATAGAATTAGCACTGAATGACTCACCTCTGAATTCACCTAAAGATTGGACAGATATGTCATCTCTCATAAGGATCACTCTGTTTAGGCAGCATTTATCACCACGCCAACTCAGAGGAAATATACTTGACAATTTTTTTGTAACTGTTGGTTCATTCACTTGTCAGGGTTTGCAGGAAATAGAAGGTACTTTCATAGGGATTTTGAAAGAGAATTAACAAAGGGAGGATTATGCAACCCAAAGGGATGCTAAAACATTCAGAGACTCATAAAAGCATTAACTAGAAATAAAGCCACATTTCACAATGGAAATGGTGAAAAGGCTGCATGTTACCCAAGCCCAGTGAAGTCTGGAGCTGGAGGGTGGCAGAGAGCTGCAGGCTGGGACTTGCAGTGGGACGCGGCATGGCAGACTATATCAGTTTTCACCACCAGGCTCCGAAGATTTAAAGTTTAAGAAGAAAAATCCCCAGTGGTGGTGAGACTATGGAGGAAAGGATATTTTCACATAAAGTTGGAGTAAACGTTTTCTGGAGTGTAATCTGGCAATATTTATCAAAGCTAAAAATTTATCCTTTGACATATAAAAAACAGTTCTAAGAATTTATTCTAAGGCAATTTTTTTTTTTTTTATAAATGTTTGGTGGTTAATTTTGTGTGCTAAGCTGATTGGGTCACAGAGTGTTTAGCTCTTTGGTCAAGTGTTGTTCTGATGTGTCTGTGAAGATGATTCTAGATGAGATTAATATGACGGGTAGACAGAAAAATGACTAAGTCCTCCCTAATATGAGTGAGCTTCTTCAGTCAGTTGAAAGTTTGATTATCTCACTATTGTTTTGTTTGAATTATATTAGAAATGAAATAAATTGAGCCTCATCCAATATATATATTGTCTTTATGTCATCTCTCTTTCTCTCACTTTCTCTCTCTCCATCCATGTGTCTCCTACATGTCTTCTTTTTTAAAAATAATAATTTTCTCATTTCTTTTGTTTGCAATACTATATTTATTCATTTTAGGATATTGAAATTACATATAGTCTGTGAGAATTTCAGACTGAATACCCTTTACTGCTACCTGTTCCCACCTCATTCTCTTCCCTCCCCACCCCACTGGAAACCATGGTCATGTGTCCTGTGAATTTTTCTTACATCCTGTCTTCTGATAAACTTCAAGTTTCAAAGATTATTTCTTTGTTTTAAATTGAGGTATAATTTACATATCATAAAACCCACCATTTAAAAATATTCAGTGACTTTTAGTATATTCAAAGCGTTGTGCAATTATCACCACTATTTAATTCCTGAATATTTTCATCACCCAAAAAAGAAATCCTCTACCTATCACAGCAGTCATTCACCATTCTCCCCTGCACCCAGCCCCTGGCAATTACAGATTTTACTCTGTCTCTATGGATTTGCTTATTCTGGTCATTTCATATAAACAGCCTTCTGTCTTTGTCTTATTTCATTTAGCATAACTGAGACAGCTAGGGGACAGTATGGTGACCTTTGTTTCTTTCTCCAATATTCATCTAGCTGTGACTGACTTGCTGCCTTATTTTTAACCACCCTGATATAATTAAACTACAGACCTCAAATCTTTAGCATACTACCCGCAAGGAATTACTGCACAAGTAATACTGCACTACTCTAAAGATTTCCGAACAGCTGAAGTTTACAAGCCTTCCAGAGAGAAAACAAAGAGAAGGGACATTGTGCAATACATGCATTCTGAGTTCTCTAGGTATTTTCTAGACCCACCAAGGAGACAGAATACCTCTGCTCCTCTAAAACTGCTGATCACCAGCTCAGGGTAAATGCTGATCTAATGTACCTACTCACTTAAAAATCCCAGAGCCAAGAAGCAGCTCATCCAGTAAAGTTAGGTCCTATCCCTTAATAGTTTACATGCATAATCTTCTGACTCTCTCTTCCTCTCTCCTTCTCTCCGGGGTTTGTAAGTGTTTGGGCATGCTGTGTTTTTGTTTTAATTTATACAGAAGTATTTTCTGAGCTATCATTTGATTTCCTCTTAGACCAATTTGTTATTCAGATTATATTTTTATTTTTCATATATTTTTGAAATGTCCATTTTTTTTCTCTTATTATTTTCTAACATTATTCCATTGTGGTTAAAGAGCATATACTGAATTATTGCTTTTCTTTTACAATTACTGAAATTTGTTTTTATCATATAGCATATATTTTTTCTGGGAAAATATTTCCCAGAACTGAAGAGACTGTGTACTCTTGTTTAGTAGAGTGTCCTATAGGTCTGATTAGTTGTGATGTTCAAGTTAGAGTCTCTATTTTCTTGTTAATCTTCTGCCTAGATGATCTGGTAGTGGGACACTGATACTGATATCTTCAAATAATTATTATTATTTTCTTACTGAGCTAACTTCGATTTATCACATACTAAAAAAATGTAGACATGCAGGTTCATTCTTTATCGAATGTATGATAACACATCATGGCCACCACCAAGTTTCAAATAGTCCCCTGGACATCCTCTACTCTTTGATGCTACTCCCCATCCTCTTTCCCACTGGATAACCTCATTTCTCTTGTCCAAGGGTTAGTTCTGTTTTGTTTTGTTTTTGCTTTGTTTCTTTATATTCCATGTATGAAGGAGATAATCTATTACGTGTATTTCTTTAGAAACTGCCACATTTCACTTAGAATAATCCCCTCTATTTCCATCCATGTTGTTGCATATGAAAATATTTTACGTTTTTTTAATTGCTGAGTAGTATTCCATTGTGTATATTTACCACATCTTAGCCAGTCATCTATCAGTGGGCATTTACGTTGTTTCCATTTTCTGGCTACAGTAAATGGTACAGCAGTGAACATAGGGGTGCATATATCTTTTCATATTATTACTTTCATTTATTTTGCATAGACATCTAGAAGTGGAAGAGCTGGATTTTAAAGTGGTAATATTTTTAACTTTTTGAGATTCCTCCTCTAAAGTGGCTGCACCAAGGTATATTTCCACCAATAGTGTACAAAGGTCCCTTTTTCTTCACACCCTTCCTAACACGACATTACTAGTCTTCTCAGTTCAGGCCATTCTCACTTACTATGACATCTCATTGTGGTTTTGATTTGCATTCCCTTAATAAAAAGTGATTATGAACATTTTTTTCATGTGCCTGTTGATCCTGTATATCTTTTTCGGAAAAATGTCCATACACATTTTCTGCCCATTTTTCAATTGGGTTTTTTGTTGTTTTGTTATTGAGTCATATGTGTTCTTTATGTAGCTTAGATGGCAACCCCTTGCCAGATGTATGATGGGCAAATACCTCCTCCCATTCAACTGGCTGTCAACTTTTTTTCAGATTGTAGTTCTTTTGCTGTGTAGAGACTTTCTCATTTGCTAAAGTTCATTTGTTTATTTTTGTGTTTATTTTCTTTGCCTTTGGAGTCAAGTTTTCAAAGACATCTCTAAGGTTTATGTAATCAAATGTATTGCCCATGTTGTCTTCTATGTGTCTTACGGTTTCTGGTCTTACCTCCAAGTTTCTAATCCATTTTGAATTGATATTTTCAACCATTATTATTGAGCTGTTTACTCCTGTCTTCATTTCAGTTAGATTTTTCTTCATGTATTTTTATGGCCTGCTCTTGTGTGCATATATCTCTATAATTGTAATATCTTCCTCATGGAATCATCCTTTTATCATTATTAAATTTCCTTCTAGTAACATGAGTTGTTTTATAGTGTGTTTGATATTAGTACAGTCAGTCCAGCTTTCTCTGGTTACTCTTTGCATGATACATCTTTTCTTTTACTTCCAATCTATTTGTATCTTTGAATTTAAAGTCTCTCTCTTATATAGAGCACAGAGTTGGATTTTGCATTTTTAAAATTCAGTCTAAGAATTTCTGCTTTTATTTAGATTGTGTAATCTATTCAAATTTAATGTTACTGATAAACTAGATACACATCTGTCATTTGCTTTTTGTTTTTTATGTATCTTATAGGATTATCTATTTTTTTCACTAATTTTTTTTACATTAAGTGACTACTTTCTAATGAAGCATTTTAATTTCATTAATGATTTTTAAAATTATATTGTTCATTTTCATAGTGGTTACTCTAGGGTTTACTATATACACCTAATTTATCTGAATCAGCTTCAGATTTATAGCAATTTAATTCTACTGAGATGTGCCAGTCTTACCTCTGTATAACTCTATTTCATTTCTATCTTCTTAAGGTATTATATTTTACAACTTACTTAAAATATGTATTTTATAATTATACTTGCTGTTATTATTATAATCACATCTATAAATGTTAAAGATACAATACTATAATTTTAAACTGTTACTTTATATAATTTTATGTCCTTTAAAGAAGCTGATATAATACAGGAAATAATTATATATAACGTATTAATCTTGTTATTTATTATTTATTTTTTTCTTACTTTATTGAGATTTAATTGACATGACAATGTGAAATTTTAAAGTACACAAGGTATTTATTTGATATACTCATATATTGCAAAATGATTACCACCATATCATTAGCTAATATCTCCATCCTGTAGGAAATGACATTTCTTGTGGTGAGATCTACTCTTTTAACAACTTTAAATCTATAATATAGTGTTATATATAATAAATATTATATTATATAATGTGTAGGATATATACATATTTATATAATACATTATAATCACCATGCTTTATATAATATCCCCACAACTTATTAATTATAACAAAGTTTACCCTTTCATCTTGATCATTTTTTATCTTTCTGTTTACTCATGTAGATTTATCATCTGAGTCATTTCTTTGTCTAATACAACTTTCCTCCTGTTAGGCTGGCCCAGGGACAAAAGCAGCAAAGGCCATGCCGGGGAAAACGGCAGCCAAGCCCGGGAAAAAGGTGGATGACGTCAGAATAAGGGATGCGACCCCCATACCTGGATTCACAGGGCCAATCCCCAATCGCTACATAGGAAGCCTGCGAAATTCCTCTGCTTAAAGAGCGGGTCCCCCTTTGTTCTAGCGCGCGACTTGCCAGCCCGCGACTTCCCGGCCCTCTGCTGACTTGGGAGTTTCGCCGGGTGTGCAAACCCCAATAAGGCCCTGACTATTCGACATTTTTTGTCTGATAGAGCTTTTCTCCTCGCGGAGCCCAGAAAAACCTTACACCTCCCATCTACTTTCATTGTGTTATTATTGATAAATACATGCTTAGTATTTGTTGTTGTTGCAAGACTAACAATACATTTTTTATATATGTGTATATAATTATATATAGTATGATTTTGAAGATCAACTAAGAGAAAAGATGAAGGATACATTGTACTGTCTTATAATCATACAATTATCTTTACTGAGGCTCTTGATTTTATGTGTTGATTCACATAACAGTAATTTGCTTTCAGCCTGAAGAACTCCTTTTAAAAATTTGGATGAGGCCAGTCTGCTAGCACCTGATTCTCTCAGCTTCTATGAATCTGGAAATATCTTTATTTCCCCTTCATTTTTGAGAAGTTTGCTGGATATAGGTTTCTTGGTTGACAAATTACATCTTTGAGTATTTTGAATATGCCCCTTGCCTTCTGGTCTCTTGTTTCAGAAGACAAATCAGAAGTTAGTGTCATTGAGATTCCTTTGTAAGTGATTTGTTGTTTTACTCTGGCTGCTTTCAATATGTACTCTTTATCTTTGTCTTTCAGTGTTTTACAATGATGTAAATCTCTTTCTGTTTATTCTAAGAGTTTGTGTGCTTCCTTGATGTGTAGATGAATAGTTTTCAATAAAATTGGGGTTTTCCACTATCATGTATTCAAATATCTTTTCTCCTTTTTTCTCCTCTCCTGACATTCTCAGTACACATACGTTGGTGTATTTAATGGTATCACATAGACTCAGGCTCTATTATTTTTCTCTCTGGTTTTCAGATATCATAATCTATTATTAATCTGTCTTCAAGTTTACCAATTCTGCTAGTTTTATAATCTTGTTTTCTTTATTGATATCTCTGACATAACATTGTCATCATACTTTACTTTATGGTTCCTTTACTTCATCAAACATAATTATAAAGACTACTTTGAAGTCTTTGTTAAATCTGACGTCTAGTTTGTGTCATATGTGGCTACTTTTTTTCCTTAGTGCATGGGCCCTTCTTTCCTTTATATTTCTTTGAACTTTGGAAACTGGACATTTTAGATAATACACTGTATAGCAACTCCCTCTACATCAAGTTACTTCCTTATTTGTTAAGTGACTGGCTAGATGATTTTATTTATTTATCTCGTCCCTACTTTATAAAACTTATCTGATGTTACTTCTCAAGGACGGTAGCCTTAGACAGCTCCACAGTCAAACGATAGTGATTTTTGGCAGGACTTTCTTTTTTGTTTTTGTTGTTGCTGTTTTTCCCTGAGCATATCCAGTTAAATGCCAGTAATTACTGACTGATGGCTTTACTGTCTTCCACAATACTCTGTGTATTGCTCCAATCTCATCCAATGGAATTCAGGCTTCTTTGAAGACTAGCTCCCAGGTCACTGTTGAGATTTATTCTGACCCCAAGAGGCTCTTTCCAGCCATTCCTTTCCAAGAAAGTAGCTGGACTACAATTTAAATGTAATTCCAATGGATCTACCAGATTCTCTCAACTACCTTTCTACTGTTTTTCAGCTTGTGTCCCCCCCCCCCCCCCCCCCGCCCCCTCCGGGGTTTGGAATTCTCTTACAAATGTAGTCAGTTCCTTTAAAAGAGATTTAGAGCTGTTTTGTGGCCTCCCAGGCAAAATTGCTGAGCCTGCCTCTGGAGTGGGGGCGGGGGTGGGGGGGTTGGAGGGGGGGAAATGATACATTTTTTTTCTGAGCCGACATCCCTGCTTCCAGCTCAGTACTTAATC
Source organism: Solenodon paradoxus (assembly GCA_004363575.1). Taxonomy (NCBI): domain Eukaryota; kingdom Metazoa; phylum Chordata; class Mammalia; order Eulipotyphla; family Solenodontidae; genus Solenodon; species Solenodon paradoxus. Next base: position 113,484 of record RJWH01001782.1, on the reverse strand, counting down.
TTCTTGACAGGCCTTCCTGCACAAGCCCCTTTTCCCTCCCCCGCTTTCCCTTCCTCCTCCCACCCCTTCCCCCCACACCCCTTTTTCTTCTTTTGTGTGATTGGTTACGTCATCATAATTATGTTAGTCTTAAACTATGTAAATAAGGCGTCACACTACCCACACATTTGCTATATTTAATAATGGGATTGTCTGTGCATAGTACAAGTGCTAAGTACTGTTCTCTTATATCCTTATTCTCATCGCATCTCCTCAGTACCTCGTACATGTAATATTGTCTTTGAATTTTAACTCTTTCTTTGATTAGATTTTCTAGAGACAGTCTTATTTACTGAACTTTAAATACAAGAACAAGCATTTAGAATTATTTGTATATTGTATCACTTTTCTGTTTTTTAAACTAGTTTTTTCTTTTCTTTTATCATAACCCCTTACTTTTGCATTTATACATTTTATTCCTTTTCTAGCTTTCTGAATTGAATGTGTAGTCAATTTTTTGTTTTTGTTTTTAGGTTTCATAATAATACTTTAATAATAAGAACTTTTACAACTGTTCAACTTTTCTGAGTGTAGCTCTGATTTGAGGAGGATCCTGATTTCCTTACCTGCCTGTATGATACATTTTTGACTTCCCTAGAATGCAGTATAAGTTTAAGATGTGATTTGTTTGACTTTTATATGTACAGTAGAATCATTTAAAATGTTTTTTCCCCTGCTTTCTATATCGGGATTCTGTTTTTCTATTTATTTTATTTTATTTTAGATTCTGTTTTGTTTTTTTGCATATTGCGTAGACAGATTCTTTGAAGATGAGATACATACAAAATTCTGCCTGGATTTTTATCTACTGTCTAGAGTACTCTAAATGCAGGTTATTATACCCTTAGTCACACTTATTTCTGACTTGCGTTCAGGGATTTTTAAGTGAAGTCAGGATTGGAAAAGAGGATTCAGCATGATTCACAGAGCAAATTTGCAGGAATAGAGATGGACAGATACATTCTATTTTCTGGTTGGTACAAATATTGTAAGACTAACTATTGAAGACAAAATTAACATAAATACTAAAATATGAGAAGAAAATGAAAAACATACTGGAAACTGCATGCTTGGAATTCTCAAACAGTCAAAATGTGTTAAATGGAATGTTTTCCTTACACATAAACACATAAATGTTTTCCTCCATACTTTTCAAATAACTATGTGCACTTATCCTTATCTGAGGGTCTGCTTCTGAAGGAATCCAATCTTTACATGGACTAATGGTATAATACAGATTGAAGATGGAAAAGCCATTAATTTATTTTATCAGGGAAGAGTTTAAAATAGTTCCAAAAGTAGACAGACTGGTAATGAATTGTTCTGCATCTACATCCAACTTCACCAATGATCAGGTCGATGGCATGAACGCTTGTGGGTCAAAACACATAGAACAAAAGTATGTAAACTACAATATCAAAAATGGAAATGCCAGAATAATGGTGGGAGGTTTTAATATAATTTTCTCAATGTTTGACTCATAAATGAGCAAAAAACCAAGACAGAAGGATAGGCTGCTCCCATTAACTGAAAGTTGAACATTCTAGCAAAACTTTTTGTAAGCCGAAATAGCTTAAAATGAAGAAGCAGTTACCATTAATTCATATGGCAAATATTTTGAGAATTCCCAGACCCAGACAACAACCTATCAAATCATAACAAGTAATGCATAAAACCTAAAATGATACTAAATGGAATAAAATCAGGAATACTGTGTAAAGTATTATGCAAAGCCTGCATAGCATAGAAGCAAGGGAGCGTAGTTTCACTTATCAGAGTCAAAAAGGCAGCAAGCATACTGGAAGGCTGAGAGATGTGATAATGTGTGCTAGATTGAGTCCCTGCAGGTTAGGGTGGCTGGAAAGTCCAGGAGACTGGGGTGGAGGAGAGAAAGGAAGAGGGTCACCGATTAATATCTCATAGTCATCTGACTTGATCAGCGCAGGCAGGTCACTAATGCCTAGAGCTTCTCCACCTGCCTGCCTTGATGTCAAAGGTCAAGCTTTGGCTTCTGCTGTGACTTATGTGGCAGGATTGGAACATAGCAGTGTGCCTGACTGCTTAGTGTTATGTATTTTTCTCTCTTCCAGAGCTTTGCAGGCACTCAAAACATCCTGCAAAGTCTGCACCATGTGTCCTTTCAAATTAAAGTCCTACTTTTCTGCACATTGCAACGCTGTCAACCATAGTCAATCTCACACAAAGGCTTCACAGTTAGTTGCTGGATGACTTCACTTTCCCACTGTTTGCTATTGCCTTTGGGTTTTGATGTGATGTCCTTTCCTTTTAAAATTGCTTAAGTTCTTAGGCCAGTTCTTGGGCATGGGATAACCAAAAGCTCGTTGACATCATCTTGGTCAGCTGCCACTTGATGCTGAGATGCTGAGTTCAGTTTCCTGGGAAGGAACTGGCAGGATATCTCTTGCTAATGGTGTTGGCTGCTACTTTGAGAAGAGCTACTGCAAAGCAAACACTGATAGTATTTTTGCTTTTTTGTCGTAAAAGCAGAAATCTTTATTGATTTCTTCCCATTAGCAAATAACAACAGGTACTAAAGTAGGTCTTTTATAAAATCAAAGTGCCCTAAAGGGAAGTTTTGAAATATAGTGTTTATATGTTTGACTAATTTAATGTCTATTCTTTCAATATTTTTATACAAATATTTTCCATTCATATAGATAATACTTCATCTAAAATGATTTTAATTGATAATATAATAGCCATATAGAATATTTACTTGGTTCTAAGAGTACATGTGGCATATAGTATATTCTCTGATCATAATTCAATAAAGTTAGTTTTATTAATAAAATGTTAGTTTAAAAAATATCTAACACTTGGAAATTAAAAAGATTTTCCTCTAGCTAATTCTTTGGTCAAAATGGAAATGAAAATTCCAATAAACTATTTTAAAAATCATCAATGATAGGAATATAAATAAAAACTTATGGTTTAAAATAAAAAATATACTCAGAAAAACAATTTGTGGCCATATTTAATTATTTTTCTTCTTTTAGCATCTAAATCTTCTAATGCTTTGGAAAATCTAGTGTTTTATATTGTAGTGGGAGGAAGAATAAACCTTCCACTATGGAGTGGAAAATGTCAGGTATTTTTGTAGCCTCTTAAGTAGTTAGAGCACTCATCCTTGAATTTCAGTTAGAATCTCCTAATACAAAGAAGCAGGGCAGCAGAGGATTCACGCACTTTTAGTGGCACTGGTTGCTCTAGATCAAATGGACAGAACAACCTTTTGAGGCATCTGTTCTGCCTTGGAAGGACTACATAATCCCTCATACATCTTCTTTGGAACAGTGGTTCAGATTTGGTGGGGCCCTACATCAAAGTGATCTCTTCAGTTGAATGATCTGCAACCTGGTACCTGGCTTAATAAAATGATCTAGTCCACATGCTGAACCAGACAATATTGGGGACTAAGATAACTGATGAGATAGAGAAGAGGTTCTGCCATATCATGGTCAACAATCATTATGAAGATGTAGAAATTATTAACATAAGGTAACAGAATAGAAGTCATGAAATATGGGGTAGATAAACAAAAAGATGGAAAAGTGAGTCTGTGGTCAAAGGAAGTGGGGTGAATATATAGCAAGTAGCTGTGTCACATTAATGGCACCCACATACTCGCATACTGGCTACGCCTTTGCTCAACACTTTCCAGTGGTTTACCAGATCGCTCAGAATCATTATCGTGGCCTCCAACTTTCTATTATGTCTTGATCTCATTTCCTGACTCTCTCTTTCTAACTCTATTAACGACATCTACATCCTTGTCATTCTTTCAATACAGGAAGCACACTTCTACTTGTGGGTCCAGGTACTTTTTTCTCTTCCACTGCTTAGAGCACTCTGTTCAGATAGTCATGTCTCATTTCCTTCAGGTTTTCCTTCAAATGCCAGCTTTTCGGAAAGATCTGTGTAACCATCCTATCTAACATAGCTGCCCCATTGCTCACTTCATGTCTCCTTACCCTGCTTTATCTTTCATCTTTGTGTTTATAACCACCTATTTTTTGTTTGTTTGTTTAGTGTTTGGTTCGTCCATTAGCACACCATCTCTATGAAACATTTGTGTCTTGTTTTGTTTTATTTTGGGAAGGCTGGAGTTGGGGAGGGGTTCCAAACAGAACTGTGCCTGGACAGTAGTAGGTAGTCAAGAAATACTCATCGTGAATGAACAGAACACAGATTAATTGCTAGTTTTTCCTTCACTTTCTACAGGTAGTTGATATCCTTCTCATCCACTACCCCACTCCTCCCACATCTGCAGAATGTACATTACATTACAATGCTTTTAGATTCTAGGTAAGATAATGAAAAATTTTATATTATCACTAACACGTAAAAACTTTCATTCTGATAGTTGGGGAATGAATAGAGAGAAAGGAATAGCTTTCCACCAACAACCTGAAGGCAGAGCCTACCAGTTGAAAATCTTATGCATATATACACAGAGTTTCTAAACAACATTTTAGTGACTCATTTTTAAGGGTGGGCCAAAAGGATTATCAGATATTGAGTAAATTCTCTATGAAAGAGAGGTGAAGAGTAATAAACAGAAAGAAAATTTGCAGGGGAAATGGAGATAACACAGGAGCAGGTAAGAGCTGAGAAGTTAATATATCTGTAAAATAAAAACATCAAACTGTTAAAAAAGTAACAACTGGAGAATAAGCACAAACTGTAAATTAATTATTATGGAAAAATTAAAAAAATATCAGTAGAAGAGCTAGCAAATAAAGATGAGTAAATCTTTTAGAAAAGAAGCAATGAGAGAAATAAGAGAAAAAAATAATAGTCATAGAGAATCATTGATAAGTTTCAACTGTTTCAAAACCAATTTTGTGAAGAAAAAAGAAAAAAGAACATAAATTAGTACAGAATTACATAGGAAAATCCCAATGATAATAATATGGAGAAGATGGAAATGGTCTGTCAATATAGAGCTCATACTCAGGAACAAAATGATAAACGTTTAGCATATAAAGAATGAAAATATCCTAAGAGCTTTTCCACATGGTAAACATAGAAACAAACTCCAAAACATGCTGCATTAGTCTGGATTCTCAAAAAATAAAAAATAAATATATATGCCAATTCCTTATAATAAATCTCTCAATATGAATAAATGATAAATGTAAAAAAATATGTGGAGAGAGAGAGAAATTATGAGAAATTGGCTCATGTGGCTGTAGAGACTGCAAAGACAGGGATCTACTATTGCCAAGCTGGAGACTCGGAAGAATTGATGGTATTTGGTCTGAGTCTACAGGCCTGAGAACTAGGAGAACTGTTGAATAAATTTTAATCCAAGTCCAAAGACAGAGGAAGACTGAGGTCCTAGCTGGAAAGAAAATTGCTCTTCCTTCACCCTTTGCTCTATTCAAGTCTTAAGGAATTGGATGAGGCTCACTCATATTGGGGAGGGCAATCTGCTTTACTCAGTCTACTGATTCAAACGCTAATCATCTGGACACGTTTTTCCAGACACAGCCAGAATAATGTCTAACCAAACAACCATAGGCCAGTTAATCTGACTCATAAAATTAGCCTTCATAAGTATCTGTTAAAAAGAGCAAGCATTAGAGTGGAATACTATTTGCTAGAAGGTCATAGAATAATGCTTCTGTATTTCTGAGGGATAAAGATTTTCAGTCTAGAGTTGTATTTCTCCCAAATCATCAATCAAGAGTAAAGTTAAGACCAAGTTATTTTAAGACATGCAAAAATTCAGAAAATTTCTTTCTTATCACGTTCAAGGAGTTGCTTAAATAAGTCTTTGCTTAGCAAGGTGATGGAGAACACCAAGAAAGAGGGAGAAATGGGAACCATTAAATTACGAATCCAATTCACAGATCCAGTGACCTTCTAAGATGACCCCTGTGTGTCATTGTGACCTAGATGACTAGCAGATCAGATAGGAGAGGTAGGAAGGAGGACCTTGGCGGAGACATCCAGGATAAATAAAGGTTCAGTAGAAAATGTGGTAGTATGGATCTAGTAGAAAAAATAAACAATAATACAGGCAAAGATTGTAAAATAAAAATAAACACAATTACAATCTTTAAAATGCAATGCAATAATGGAGAATCAGTACATTGAGGTATACATTTATAGAGAAAATTTTATGGTTGCCTAATGCAAGCAGTTTATTTTTAACTTTAGAATCACAGAAACATGAACAACAGTTATGACTTTAAAAGAGAATGTGAACATTGTTAACTTTGACAATTCAAGAATAAATTTGGAGATACTAGCTTTTGGGAGGGGATGGGTGAAATAATTGAAAGCTTGCACAGAATGTTAACATTTTCATTTTGAATATGGGAAACAAGAAATAAATTTTAAAATAAATTTGCTCAATGCTACAAAAATATCAGTGAAGGATGAAGAAAAAGACAATGAGAATGATACAGAACCAACACATTTTTCATAGCAGAATGTGCATAGAGAATGCTTAAACTTACTGAAGAAATGGCAGGAATATGTTATTTAGAAATGGGATGTGAACCACGGAAAAAAATCACAAAAAGAGAAATTGTTGCTTCCGAGAAATAGAAAAGCAACGGGATTCTTGGTTGTAACTACGAACATGAATTAATCTATAATGTGTGTATCTTTGCTATACATTTGTGTTAATATCTGAATTTTTATACACATATACATATTAGAAAGAATTAGTTTAGAGAATAATCATTAGTCATATAAAGAAATAATACATGACAGTGATAGTGGTATAGGTTAGTGTGGGAAAATATTGATTCACACACTTAGCAGTTGCTTTGTCTATAGGTTTGTAGTACTGAAAAAATAAAACGAGTGTTAGTTCATAGCTCTACTATAAATTCTAGCTGATTCACAAAGTTAAATATAGGAAACTAAGCCACATACATCCACATACATCCCAGTGGTTAAAAAGCATAGGTAAATATCTCTTCATTGGATGAGAAAGGAATTTTCACAATGAAAGAAATTATAGACAAAATAGTAGATCACTTTTATTTCTTCAAAATATGCCAAGACATCATAGTCAATATTAAAAGGCAGATCACAAGCTGGGAAATGTTTTTATTAAGTGTGACATAAAATGGGTTAATATCTCATAATCAAAGATCTCTTACCCATTTTGCTGGATTTTTCTGTTTTTTCTTGTCAAATCCATGATTCCAGTTGCTCTGAGCACTTGGTAGATAAACCTCTATGAATTGTGTTAATAACCAAACTCCCTTGCCCTCTGTCTCTAAATTGGATTCAGCCAATGGAAGGGAAATGTTCGAAGAGATGAGGGAATGGAGGAAAGAGGGGCCAGGATATCTATTCCACTTGTTCTCTCCATTTAGGATTACAGTGTTCATTTTCTTTTCAAAGCAATGGCTTCTGATGGGTCTCCCTTTCCAAAAGTCTACTGATTTTGGTGGATTCCATTTCCCTGCTTCTATTCCCATGTCCCTTGGGTATAAGTATGGTGTGTTATTAGCCCGTTGTTCACCATCTCCTGTTGCTTTCCCTTAATGCTGCCTGCATGACCATTGTAACTAGTTCCTTCATTTAGTTATTTCACCTGCTTTTTTTGTATAAGCTTCCAGACCTTGACTCTAACACCAAACTGAATGGACTGAATTCAAACTGAATTGCAACTGAAATTCAATTGCAAACTGAATTCAGACTGAAAGCAACGGGATTCTTGGTTGTAACTTGGTTGTAACTACGAACATGAATTAATCTATAATGCAAAATCTAAATTGCAAAACAGGTCAAACTTAAGGATATTAATCACTACCCAAAAGTTTGAAATGCTCAGTCTTTTCAGCAACATCATTACACACAGCATTGATATAACTTTTTTACCTATCAAATTGACTAGCATTAAGTCAGTTCTTGAGCCTGTGAGGTACTCCCAGAAGGTCTGTTCAAAGTATACATTGTTATATCCTTTTTAGAAACCATTTTCTGTATTATGAAAGAACCTCACAAAATAGTTATACTTTTTGACCTAGGGATTTTATTCCTAGGAAACCAAACTAAGAATAAAAACAGAAATATAGATGAGGCTATATATGTAATGAAAAAGAATGAATCAAATGAGCTATAATAATTGACTGCATGAAATATAGAAAGTTCTATATAGTGAATAGATTGTGCCGTCATCTAGCAGACATTTTTCATAAGTTAATAGAATGCTCACAAGATAAAAGATAAGTAAATTTATATCACTAAACTATCCTTAGGGTTGACAGTCACTTTCTCCTTTTGGTTAAATTGGGTATTCCATGACTATCACTTCATGAATTTCTCAATACACTTTAAAAATACAGAAATATATTATGTATAATTGATTTAAATGAATAAATCCATGCTATACTAAAGTTGGAGCACATCACGAAGTTTTGGGCTTGGACAAAACTTAACCTTTGTGTGTCAGTATTTGCAGATGCTAAGAGAAATGGTTGGCTCTATCTCTGAGATGCAGTTTTACTTTTTATGAGAGATTCACTCAGAAGTGAATTTCACACAAACTATACAGTCTGTATTTTAAATTAGATCATTATAAATATGTCCTCCTAATTTGGTGATTTGATGCTATTACAGAAACACAAATCTAATTGTATTTATGTTATATGCACATTTAGAAAAAATTCCAGGAATAATTACGTATTGTTCATAAAGAATACTTCTAGACTGATAAGATTTATATTATTTAAAATACTTTCTGATATTTTCAAGTATTTTCTAATAAGCATGGTAACTATTGCACTATAAAATAAAAGTCTGAGAAGCAGATGAGAAAGCAATGAAAGAAAATGGAGACATTTGGAGTGGTGGTATGAGAACTTTCTTTTGTTTAGTTGAACACATTACTCATTCGTCACTTTCAGCTCCACTAAGGATGTTTGTCTTGGTTTTACACTCTGTCTTGGTTGTCCCCTTTGTCTTTTTTCCCATTTCATTTTCCTGTATTTTTAATTTTTTTTTTCTTTTTCTCCTGGTCCTTTTCTTTTCATGTCATTTCACTTGCTTTGTTTCACTTTATTATCTGACTGTAAAAGCTCCACCCAGTGAGTGAGAAAGAAAGAAGCCTATGCATTGAATTGTTTGATCTTTTGTTCTGTGACATGCAAAACTAAAGGGAGCTTGTAGAACCAGCATTCATCTTTATCCGGTTCCTATTAAGTGGCAGGTATAGCTGTTTGTGTTTTATATAGTCTCTCATGTGATCCTCCGCACACCTATGCAGGTGGTACTATTACTAGTGCAACTTTTTTTATTAAGTTGAAATAGAGAGATTGCATGAATGGACCCACAATTCAAACCCATGATGCCTGTCTCCAGAGCCTTTAACTGCTATGCCTTCCTTTGCCTTATTCTGACCAGTGGGCTGCTGACCACTGGTCTCAGGCCACATAGGCTGCTGTGGCCATCGTCCCAGTCAAGGGAGCAATCCGTTTTTGTTTTTCTCTTTTCTTTTTTAAAAATAGTAATATTTATTATTTCTTTGTTCACAGTGCTATTTTTGTCATAGGACACTGCTGCAACTGCATCTCAGTCTATAATTCACAGCACACCCATGTTCTAGTGTCTTTTACTACCACCTTTGCACCAATTTCCCACTGCGCCCCCTTCACTCCAGTCCTGTGTTCTGCTATTTTTGTTGAGATTTGTATACTCATTTGTTTCATTTCATTATATTCCACATGAGTGAAGCCATCCTGTATTTCTCTTTTTCTCTCTGACTTATTTCACTTAACATGATCCCTTCCAATTCCATCCACATCACTGCAAAGGGCACAGTATTGTCTTTTTAAAGAGCAGCATAGAATTCCATTAATATATATACACACCACACCTTCTTTATCTAGTCAAATGCTGATGGGATTTAGGTTGTTTTATTTTGCATTTCTTTGATGATGAGTGATGTAGAACATTTTTTAGGTGTCGGTAGTCCATCTGTATGTCTTCCGTAGAGAGGTATCTATTCAGTTCTTTTGCCCGTATTTGGAAACAGTAATTTGCCTTTTTATTGTTGAGGTGCGTGAGCTCTCTATATATTTTGGATATTAAGCTCTTATCTAATGTATGTTGTTTTAATATCTTCTCCAGTTTTGTGGGTTGTCTTTTTGTTGTGGTCATTTATTTTGCTGTGCAGAAGCTTTTCAGCTTTAATGGAGTCCAAATTGTTTAGTTTCACATTGGTTTCTTTTGCTATTGGTGTTCCTTCTGCAAAGACATCTTTGAGTTGAGGTCAAGGAGTGTTTTTCCCACATTTTCTTTTAAATATTTTATGGTTTTGTGTCTTATATCCAGATCACTGATCCATTTTGAATTAACTTTTATATATTGTATTGAGTAATCTAATTTCTTTCTTTCTTTCTCTCTCTCTTTTTTTTGTAGATGTCTTTTCAGTTTTCCCAACAGTTTGTTGAATAGACTTTCTTTTTTGTGCTCTTGGCACCTTTTTCATAGATTAGCTGTCCATAAATATTTTTTATTTCTGGACTCTCAGTTTGATTCCACCAATCAGTATGTCTGTTTTTTGTTCCAGGATGATACTGTTTTGATGATGGTTGCTCTATAGTGTACTCTAAAGTCAGGGAGAGTGATTCCTTAGCAGTTCTTTACTTATAGAATATCTTTGGTTATTTGAGGGCCTTTGTAATTTCATACAAACTTCAGTATTGTGTGCTCTATTTCCTTGAAAAATGTCTCTCAGGTTTTGTTGGGAACTGCATTGAACATATATATTGCTTTGGGTAGAATGGTCATTTTTACTATGTTGATTCTTCTAATCCATGATCATATAATGTTTTTCCATCTCTTTGTGTCTTCTATTTCTTTTGTTAAGGTCATGAAGTTTTCATTTTAGAGATCTTTTACTTCTTTTGCTAAGTTTATTCCCAGGTATTTGGTCTTTTGTGGTGCTATTGTGAATGGGATTTGTTTCTTAATTTCTTTTTCCTCTACTTCACTATTTGCATATAGGAATATTACTGATTTTTGTTTGTTGATTTTATATTCTGTCACTTTGCTGCATTCATTTATTATTTCTAGCAATGTTTTTTTGTGTGGAATCTTTAGGATTTTCTAGGTATAGTATAATACCATCTGCAAATAATGTTAGTTTCATTTCTTCTTTTTCAGTTTGGATTCCTTTAAAATCTTATTGCTCTGACCAAGAATTCCAGAACTATGATGAATAGCAGCGGTGATAGTGGGCAACCTTATCTTCTTCAAGATCTTATTGGAAAGACTCTTGGTTTTTCACTATTGATTATGATGTTGGCTGTGGGTCTGTCATATGTTGTTTTTATTATGCTGAGATATGTGCCTTCCATTCCTATTTCACAAGTGCTTTTATCATGAATGGGGTTTGAATTCTGTCAAATGTTTTTTTCTGATTTATTGAGATGGTCAAATGGTTTTTGATTTTCACTTGATTCGTGTATATTGAACCATTCTTTCATTCTTGGAATAAATCCTGCTTGATTAGTTATATTAGTTTTTTGACGTGATGCTGAATTCTATTTGTCAATATTTTGTTGAGTTTTTTTGCATCTATATTCATCAGTGATAATGGCCTATATTTTTCTATTTTGGTGTTGTCTTTTTCTAATCTTTGTCTCGTAATATTTGTCTCGTAGAATGTATTTGGGAGTTTTTCCTCCTCTTCAACTTTGTGGAAGAGTTAAAGGGCACAGGGATTAGTTCTCCTTTGAATGTTTGATAGAATTCACTAGTGAGTCATCTGGATCCGGGCTTCTGTTTTTAGGGAGATTTTTTCTATTACTGCTTCCATTTCTGCACTTGTGATATATATATATATATATATATCACATGATATATACACATATATGTGTGTATATATATACATATATATGTTTGTTTTGTTGGGAGTAGAGCATTGTATATGTCTGTTAAGTTCATATGATCTGTTGTTTCAATTAGGGCCCCTATTTCTATGTTGATTTTCTGCCTGGATGATCTGTCTATTGATATAAGTCTGTTCAAATTGTCTGTGTCCTCCTGGCTCAGTTTTGGGAGGCTGCAAGAATCTAGATACTTGTTCATTTCTTCATGATTGACTAATTTGTTAGTAGATAAGTGTTCATAATAGTCTCTCATGATCCTTTGTATTTCTGTGATGTTAATTGTAATATCACTTCTTTCATTAATGATCTGTTATAAAGATTTTTTTCTCTCTCTTTCTTAGTGAGTAATAATATTGATCCATCTAGCCACTCTATGTCTTTGATTGGTGTGTTCAGTTCACTCACATTTAGGGTGATGAATGAAATGTAGGCCATTATTACCATCATTTGATGGTAATCTTTTTCTTTTCTTTCAGGTTTCTATAATTGTTGCTTTATTTCCTGTGTGTTTAAATTTGCCTTTTCCTTTGGATAGTTTTCAGTGTCTATTCTGTAAGTTTTCTCTAAATCCCAGATATGTATCTATTCAGAATTGGGTTTTGTGCCTGATATGTGGATTGTCTCTAACGGAACTGCTCTATGAGCATCTTTTATGGACTGATGGCATATTATGTTTATATGTTTGTACAGGATACTTGTTTTTCTTTCCCTCTTCAGTGGTTTTTTTGTTGTTGTTCTCATCTTTATTTCTGCTTTTATTTTCCTGTTTATAACCCTTCTTGAGGACTGGCGACTCTGTTTTTGTCTTTCCTGTTAAAGAGTCCATGTCAAGATTTCTTATATGGCTTGGTGATGGAAAAATCCATTAACATTTTTTTTGTCATTGAAGATCTTTATATTTCCAATCATATTTAAATGACAATTTTGCAAGGTAGAGTATTCTTGGTTGGTAGTTTTTCTGTTTTAATATTTAAAAACTGTTGTTCCACCCTCTCCTAGCCTGTAGTGTTTCTATTGAGAAATCTGATGATAGCCTATATTCTTTGCAGGTTATATTTTTCTTTTCTCTAGCAGCCTTGAGTAGCTATCTTTTGTTGTTGACTGTTGCTAATTTCTATATGATGTGTCTTTGAGTAGGTCTATTTAAATTTAGAAATTTCAGTGTTCTCTCTGTTTCTTGAAACTCCATTGTTATATTTGGTGACAGATGTGAGAAATTCTCTGTTATTACTTCGGTAATTGGTTTTTTGTTCCTTATCACCTCTCCTCTCCTTTTAGGACACCTATTATTCTTATGCTTTTGTTTTTCTCATAGTGTTCAATATTTCTCATGGGGTTTCTTCATTTTTCCTCAATCTTGTGTCTCTTTTCCCTTATATGAGAGTCACCTCTGTTATCTTGTCTTCAATTTCTGATATTCATTCCTCTGTGTGATTGAGTCTGTTTGTGGAGCTTTCCGTGTTTAGCTTGACTGTATCTTTCTTCTTTAACCTTTCTGCTAGGACTTTAATCATGATCTCAATCTCTTTGGAGACATATTCCCTTTGGTTTGTCACTCCTTTTCTGAGGTCTTCCAGTTTCCTTTGGGTAGCTGTGTATGCCTCCTGCATCTCAGTTTTTTAAGACTATTGTTATGAACTCTTTGTCAGGTTGTCTCAATCTATAGCAACGGAATTTTTCTCAGGTTAACTCCTGGCATCTTCCTCTTTTTGGGCTACTTGCGTTTTCTTGGATGACTTAGATTTGGCATGTCTTTCTTTTCTGCCTTGACTATAACACTGTGGTTTTCCTTTTCTTTTTAATTTCTTTCTAACTGCATGATTATGGACCTTGTACCAGTCTCTTGATTTCAGTGGGAGTGGAGTTGGTTCTGCTTTCTAGGATGCACTTTTATGGTGGGCCCTTGATGCCTTTTCAGGGGATGCTTGCAGGCTTTGCAGCTCTCCTGCACAGGGATATTCACAGATGAACTAGGTACAGTGTGCTAGGACATCTTTCTGGTATCCCAATTATGTATTTTAAAATCTCTGGGTTTGGGTTGAGGCAATAAGAAGGTCCACAGGTCTTGAGACTTAGTGGGCACTTGTTATTGGTGATAGCTGGGCAGTATGGGGGGCAGTGTGAGTAGGGGCCTAGCCAGTGCAGGTTTAAGGTCACTGAAGCCTTTTGGGTGGTGGTTCTGGGCCACTGCAGGGTGGGCTTGGTGGTCCACTATGGGTCCTCGGGAGTAGAATCCTAGGATGCGCTGGTTTGGGAATGCTGAAATATGGAGTGCTGTGCTCTAAAGCCTCAGAAGGGTTGAAAATGTAGTCTTCGCCTCCAGGAAGGCAGGGAGTGTAATCTCTTTGACTTTGCTTTTGGTAGGCTGGGATCCTCTCTGTTCTGCTAGAGCTTAGGGCAGTGTCCTCACAGCTTCTTCTGGTTGGCTTGGGCCAGGTGTGAGATCTTAAGGACTCCCTGAGTCAGCTTGGTGTGGGGATAGAGTCCTATGGCCTCCTCAGCTTCACTCAGTGTGGGGACAGGGCAGTGAGACTTTCTCTGCTCTTCTTTGTTTGGCACTGGGCCCAGTGGCCTCTTCTGCTTCAGCTGGCCTGGGGACAGGACTCATGCAGCCTCTGTTGGCACAGGACATGGGGTGTGCAGGTGCGGGTGTGATTATCTCTACTGGGTTGGGGTGAAGAATGCACCAGGGTTACTTCTTCTCAGGCCAAGCATGGGGCACCTATGATATCTTCTCCTGGGTGGGACATAGGCCAGGTGAGTGGTCTCCTTAGGCAGGGTGCTGGACTTACACAGTCTCCACTCTGCCTTCCTGCTGCCTTGTCAGGTTTGGGCTACAGGCCCACAGTACTTGACTGGAGCTACCTTTTCTTCAATGTGGGCTTTTTCTCCATAGTTCAGATGTATAGGAGTTGATAGGTTTTGTTCAAAGGGAGTTTTGTATATAGCTGTAGGTTCAGTTTTTCCCCTGTAGAAGGTGGGTTAGAGATCCTCTCTAGTTGCCATCTTGAACTGGAAGTGAAGGTCTATTATTTTAAGAGAAAAAATTTCTATGTTCTTATTCTCCTAGGTTCCTAGGGTTGGAGACTCCAAAATATAAAGGTATTTGGAAACTCCAAGAAATATATTTACTCTACGTAAACTCTCTATATACTTTCTGGGATTATTTAAAGCATACACTTTCAGTTAACTTTATAATAACATTATTTGACAATAAAGTAAGGCAACCTCAATATAATCTGGTATTTTCAGTGGCTCTTCTTTCTAATGATTCCTGTCCCACTCCTAGAGGATGTTTTTAGGAAACATACTTCTCTCCTGTAATGTACATGGCTTCTCTCCTAAATCACAGAGAAGTTAAAGTTCCCTTTTGCACCTACTGTGCCCAGAGTTTTCTATCAAAGCACACAGAACATAGTTTGTACTCCTCTACCTTCCCTTTTTGGCCTGTTAAATTATAAGACTCTTGCAGTCAGGATCATGTCTAATTTATCCCATTCAGCACCCAGGCTGAGGAAATGCAACAGAGAATGCTTTTGTAGGTAGGTGTGTCATCCCAAAGGGACTGAGTTGTGAATTCATCATGTCCCAAAGATCTGGTCTTCAACCCTCCTTGACTAGAAGCTCTTTGTCTCATTGTTGATCTGATTTAAGAATTCCAAGCCTCCTTAACAAAGTTCACAAGAGATTTATGTATATGGCCAGATGTCTCTTCACTCAATTAAAATAAGAACAATTAAAAATTGAAGTTCAGGAGACCAGGAAATAACTCCTTCCTCATGCTTAACTAGTGACTATGGAATCAGAGTTCTACTATGACGGAGAATTAAATGGCAGGAGAAGATGATGCCTTGATGCACCTATTCTCCAAGTCAGGAGAACTAGATATTGGGAGCCACAGGGTCCCTCATCCCAGGGTGTTTTACTTATGGCACTGTACTCTGTTGTCTCTAACAATCTTCCTACTTCCTTTGCTGACACATTGTCCTAAAATGTGAAGAATCCTGGGCACTCTTCTGTAAGGACCAGGAGCATTGCATATGCATGGAGTATGGAGTAAACACCAACACACGTGAGAGAAGTTGAGCATCCAGAGGACATTGAGACCCATTTCTTGTCCTCAAGGATCTTGTGTGTCAGTGACATTCATACAAATGGTGGGTGCAGGTGAGTTAGCCTGTGACAAAGTGGGTTTTTTTTTTTTTTCTGGCATTATTTCTACTACACTTGTGTTTAGACAGACACTGCCTTTTTTTTTTTTAATAGCTAAGAAAGTTATATAAATAAAACTATGGACTGAAAGCAGAAATAATATGTGACTTATGTCGCTTTACGAAGACTAGAAAGACCAGTCTGTACTGTGACCACAATGCTCATGTTTTCAAGAGGGCGCTGAGTGCTGCAACTTTCCTAATAATATCCTCATAATTTTCTCAATAGTAGGATTAGTATTAAGTCCCGGGGGAAAGTTGCAAGAACCCATTTTCTCAAGTTATTTAAAACTCAGACTCGACAAACTCCCCCCATTTATATCACAGTGTGAACCGGGTGAGAAGACATTCAAGATAACAAGGACATGCAAGTAAGTGGCTTCTAGCTGCAATGCCTCAGACAGGGTTTAAAACATTATTTTAAAATCATAATTGTTAGGGGTTATATTTAACTTATCTGAAGTTTTAAAAGTTAGACTTGAATTCATCAGAGGGCATGTGTAAATGTATCTGAAAGTTCAACTTAAATTTTAAGTCAATATTTAAAGAATCAATTTTATTATAACACACTTGAATTCTGCAAACTATTTTAAGGTATCATAACTTGGAATACTATTTTTAAAATATTTTAAAGTCTCAACTAAATGTTTCTTCTTAGTTGTTTTTTTTTGCAAGGGCTTAATTACTTGTTCCTTTTTTTACTAATCGAGCAAGGGTTTGCAAGGTTTTAGAGGCTGTATCTTTCTTTTATTCTTATTCCAGAATTTTAGCAATTGTTAGGTCCTGCTATATCACATCTCAAAAAATTGGTTTTCACTACAAAACTGAGAAGTTCAAATAGGATTTAAATTGTCAAAAAAATTGGGTCCACTCTACTGCTTTCTGAATCATGCCAGTAATTTGATCCTGTAGCTTAAGAATATAGAGAATATGGAACTAAAAGGAATTGTAGGTTTTAGGCATCTACTCTAATGCGAATGATTTACCAGAATGGCTCACTGGAGGAGAGCTACTACCTCTTGTCATAAGGAGCTTCCGTGTGTTTTCTTTGGAAGAGAAAATATAAAGACTGCAGGGAGCCTACAGATGTGCTTTATTCAATTCTGTATTGTCTTTTTGTACCTGAGAACAGTGCACAAAAGCGAGGCTTCTGGTGCAGATGGTAGGCAAATGTGAAAAGCTTTGCTGTGCTGGGGTAACCTCTGAGAACAGTCTGACATCCAGGCCAGCACTGTCTCAGTGCTCCTGCTAAGCCCCTCTCTGGGCTTGCCCGTGGTGCTGAGAACAGTGGAAGCATTCAGTCCAGGTGAGCTTGAGAACTATGGCACAGCCCATTACAGCGCCGGCTCCAGCGAAAGGGTCTGGTCTCAATCCAGCCTCATCATTTGGACCCGCAACATGGACCCAGGGCTTTGACCTCTGTCCTGTTTCCACTTCATTAATTTACCAGCCAGGTCACTGTATTTATCATTTTTTTCTTAAAAATAAAATGAAAAAAATTTAGTTAAGAAAGCGGTAAAACCTCTCAGGAGGTTTCAGATCTTGCCACATCCCCTGCACCTGGGTAAGTACCCGCAGACGAACAATCTCCCACATTTGAATCTGACCTCCATCATTTGCACACCATATAATCCAGAAGGCATCACTTAGCTTCTCTAAATTCCACATTACTCATCTCTTTTAGAATAAGAATAAGCTCTACAATTCTGATGATGAAGTGAGATTAACACAGGCAGGCAAAATGCTTAGTGCAATGCCTGAAAAGGAGCAAGTGCCCAGTCATGTTAAATTCAGGGGTTAGACCTGAGATAGTGGCCAGTGAGCTTTTGGGGGCTGAAATCTTGAGTTCTTCTTAGAATATTCCTTGGTACATTGTCTGTGTCAGTTAAATTTAATAAGTGATAAGAAAAACCATGTCAGTGGCAAGTTCAAGGAGGAAGGGCAGAGATTTGTGAGTTCCTAGGCACCAGCTGCATTCTGACAGGACATGCAGAGCAGGCACGTAAAAACAGGAGGACTTGATTGCTTTCTTTTTTCTTGATGCCTAAAAGTCAGGGATGAGCTCTCTGAAAGAGTGGCATTTGAGTCCTTGTGCAGAAGGAGAGAAATCCTAGGCAGAGGAAAGGGTGAAGTGACATAGAGCTGGTGGGTAAAACAGCTCTCCTGATTCCCATCATGATGTTTTTCTTATTGCATCAAATTGTATCAAACCAGTGTCTTCTTGGAATCTCCAGGAAATGCTTTGGATAGCGCACTGAAAAAACTGACTATAATAAGCATCAGGTGGAACCACATCCATCCATTAAAAAACACCCATTCATTTCTCTGTTCAAGACTTCATGTTCAGTGTCTAAGCAGCCATTATCTTTCTGCTAAACTCTTTTGGCCCTATGACCTCCTGCTCAGACAGATCTAAAACCCAGCATCATCCTCTCCTCCTCCATCATCTCAGTCTTCCCTCTCACTACACACAGATGAATTCCGGTAGCATCTTTTTAACAGCTCTTGCCTCTAGGCACTGAGTACTAGGAAGGTAATTTGGAGCCAATAATGTGGGGTAGACTCATTACTGAGCATTTAAGACTGTACCCTGAATGAGATCAATTTTCT
Source organism: Solenodon paradoxus (assembly GCA_004363575.1). Taxonomy (NCBI): domain Eukaryota; kingdom Metazoa; phylum Chordata; class Mammalia; order Eulipotyphla; family Solenodontidae; genus Solenodon; species Solenodon paradoxus. Next base: position 94,739 of record RJWH01001782.1, on the reverse strand, counting down.
TATTTTTTGTTTATTTCTAACTTAATAAACCAGCAAATAGCACATGGGATTCTATCACCTAGAAATCACCAATACCAACCACTACTAGCAATCTGTATATCTCTATATACTTCATATATATAATTTTAAAAAATGTCTGATGTGTCATATACTTTTTGCACATATAGAATTTAATAAAAATGAAATATGCCCACTTCACCATTTTAATAGATGCATTATAATAAATTATTACATCGCTATTCTTTAATTCATTAAATAATCCTTCATGGATATATATCTTTTTATTGCTAGTTATTTTTACTGTTATAGGCATTATTACAATAAATTACAAAATACATAAATCTGTGTGCATTTGTTGGTGTATTTTCATCAAATACAATTGCTTGTAAAGGAAATTGTTTACTCAAAAGGGTGTTTAATTTTAATGCTTTTGGTGAATATTGTCAAACTGTCTCTGGAAATTCTAAACCAATTCATACCTTCAAATGCAATCTGAAAGCATGCCTCTTTCCTTTTATTGTTTAATATTCTTTAACTTCTTTGCCAATCTGATAGGTAATAAATTATCACAGTATTGTATTTCTATTTCCTAGCTTACTAGTGAGACTGAAAAAACTTTGCCTATTTTAGACCCTTAATATTTATTTTGTGAGTAGTCTGTTCATAACCTGCACTTTTCATTGATTTATGTTCTTGTTTGTCTAGTTATGTACCTGGTGAATATTTTCCTATTTGTTGTTTCTATTATTATAATAGAAATATTATTATTATAGTAGAAATTAAAATTTTTTATTTCATCAAACTTGTTACTTTTATTTATAATTTCTGACCTTAGTTTTTTTTTTGTTAGAAAAGTTCTTCCTATTCCTAGACTAGTAAATGTTCAACTCTATTTTATTCAAGTATTTTTAATGTTCCCCTTATTAAAGATTGCATTAAACTTGAATTTATTTTGATATATGGTATTATGCTTTGGCTTGCATTTGCTCTAATTTATCAATAAATCCATCACTTTCCCAATGATCTGAAATACTTATATTATCTTCCACTCTCCCCCCACATTTTTGGATCTACTGAGAGATCTTTGATGTAGGGAGATTAGAAGAAATGACCTCAGGGAGGACTAGGTGCAAATAATTACAAGGGTGGTAATAGGAATAGAAAAGGGGATGAATGCAAGAAATTTTGCATACATAAATAATGGATAAATCTTGTCTCCTGTTTGAATGTAAATAAGGAGAGTACAAAAGTGACTATGCTTTTTTTTTAACCAGTTGGTAGGGAAAGTGTGCAAAAACAGGAAAGAAGTTGACTGTGAAGTTGAAGATGATGATCAACTTGATATTAAGATTTTTGAGTTTGTGGTCCCAATGAACATCATGTGATGATGATGACAATGATGAGTGTGTGTGTGACAGATAGAGAACAAGATTGTGAGAGCAGAGTAAGCCAAGATTCAGTTAACTTTTGTAGAGTATCTACTGCATTTAATAGGCAATACTGCATTTTCCTGGATGGTTCATCATTACTTGCAAGATTTTACTCCCTTTCTGCAAGAAGTAAAGTCACAGCCAATAACTCGATGCAGTCTCAGTAATAGCACATCTGCTCCTCCCTAGTCCTCCTCAATGTTCTATTTCCTCCCCTCCCGCCCACCCTTAGACCTTCACACTCAGTTCCCTGGTCACCCTCCTCCTGGTGTGAAAGATGTGGAACTCCCACCTCAGAAGCCCTGCTGTAAGAATGAAGGGAGGGAGGGTAAGAGGCTTCCGCAGGATCTTAACTCTCATGCTGTGGTCTCTCAACTTCTAGCAGTTTTACTGCTAGTTCAAGCAGAAGCCTAAGGGAAAAGAGCAGGAGCATGTGAGGGAGACAGCCCCCACCACTGCCCCACCACACACCTGTTCTCTACTACACAGCTCACATTGAATTGCTCTTTCATAGGGTAGAATAATGCCAGAAGCATAGAGGAGTCAAAGTCCTGGCAAGGAAATGCTACCTTCCACAACTGTAGCTGTTCCTTGTGGCTCACATTGGAAAGTCAGGCTTTTATTCTCTGAGAACATATGAGGTGCAGTGGTTCAGGGTTAAAAAAATGACAGTGGAGATTTAGCATGGATTTATCATGCATTAAGAAGACTTTTGTGGCCTGCTCTGAGCTGAAGCACGTGCATCTGCTTCCAGGGAACAATGTGTCCATGTTGTAAATTACTGTTTACAGACAGACATTGGGACAGGCCCTCCTGTAACTTGGATTTGAGTGGTTCTCTACTGTTTTTTTTTCAATCAAGCAAATAAAATGAAGAAAAAGCCATTATTGGAGACATATGGAACTTCCATATTTTGTAAAATCATTTTTCTGGCAAGACTTTTCCAAATATTTGCTGCAAATCAAAGATTCTGAAAATTGAGCACTTGTCAGAAGTGGTAGAATCTTTTGTTTTTTTTCCCAAATAAAAGCTTTATGTTTTTAAATATTAAAAATATAATTTAGCATCCCCTTGTTTTGTCCTTATAGTCACCCTAGAAGACACTATTTTCCTTATTTTCTAGATGAGAAAATTAAGGCGCAAGCTACTTGACTGCTATCATAATCAGAGCAGATTTAGGAGTTATTAAGACCTTGAGTGTTTTCCTTATCTGTCTCCTACTGATGACATTCCGGCACTTCTACAGGCTTTGAAGCTCTGCTTTTAAGGTCCTACTTTTATTTTTATTTTTATTTTGGAAGCACATGCTTCACCTTGCAGACCTTGTGTGTTTTCAGGCTCAGGACGATTAACTTTGCTTCTTGGCAGGCTGGTTATCTATTACGTCCCAAATGTGAATTTGATAGATGTTATCAGAAGTCAGTTATAGGTTTGGTGAAGTGGTCACTCAGGTACTGTCATTTTGATCATTTTAACAATTTAATGTGCAGGGGAGTAGGAATAAGTCAGGAGATAAAAGTTCAGCAGATATGTTTTAACATCTGACTCATGAAAGCTGAGCAGAAAACTGTACTCTTAGATTAAGGCTGATAGAATTCTTACTTTGTGCCTGTGGATATGCTTGGACTCATCTGTGATTTGTGGTAAATATATGAAGGGAAATAGTTTAACATTTATCAAAGGTATTTTGACATTTCTTTATAAAAATGAGCTCTCATTGAAGCACCATTAATTAGAGCTTCCTCTCAATATGCTACCTTATCAGAATTAACATTAACCTCTATCTGAAAGATTTCTAAGGAAAGCTGGCAGCTAGTTTTGCTGATGAGATATGTATACATACCATTTCTGATATCAGCATTCTGGTGCACCAAGGTGATAGGGATAATTAAGAAACAGTTCTCTTAAGAAGGAAAGGTGATAAAGACGGCATGGCGACCTTTTGTGGGAGATCTACAGGTGCACCCAGCAGCTCTTCCCACTCTTGCCCCAGTCTGAGGAAGCTGGACTTGTGTCGTGTCCTCCCTGAGGGCGAGCCACAGGTGGGCTGGGTGTTTACTCTGTCCTTTTCCCTTGTGCGGCGTCCAGTGCGGTCAGTGCACAGGACAGTGCGCACCGTGGAGCGGAAGCTGTGCGTTGCAGGTGTCAGGCGCCAGAGTGGTGCGAACGCCCAAGCCAAAAAAGTGAACTTGTAGAACTAAAACATTTTCTCTCAGGTCATAGAATAAAACCTTCTGAAAAATGGTCTTGGTTAAGCTGCTGGCTATAGCATAAGGATGAACTATTTGATTAAAAAAATAAAGATTATCTTTTCCTCTTACCATGCTGTCTTACTTTTCCAGTGATGGAAGTTCTGGTTAACACAAATTAATGTTATGGAAACATTAACAAGTGTTTGTATTTTTTCAGTAAAAATAAAAACGAATTAAGAGATCTTGAAATCTGTCAGCCTCCCCTAGTTGAGCTCCCGCGTTCTGACCTCAGTGACCCCTCTCTGTGGTGACTGTACTGCTCAATTGCAGGCAGCAGCCAGCACTAAATGAACATCTCCTACTTCCATCTTGCTTTCCAAGGAAAGTCAGAATGCTGCATTAGGGCAGGTTGCAACTTTGAGGACCCACATTTGAGATTTTAAAATTAAGCTTCTGAAATACTTAATACAGCAAATGATACACAGAAAAGGAGTAGTATTTGCTCTCATATTACCTTTCCATGAGCAACATAAGAAAAATTTTGGCATGCTTCTAGACATAACTAATCAATATAGAGTATTAAATGGGGGGAAATTTAAAAAATGCAAATAAGCATACATTTATATATATATATATGTTTGTGTCATGTTTCTGTTATGTGTTAGATCTGTTCGTGAAAATTTCTACGTGGTGAATGCTAGCATATTGAATCCATTTTTAGGGTTGCCATGAAGAAATGGATGTACAGTTTATTTATATGTGAGAGTGGTTTTATTTTCACTTTCAATGAAATGTTGGACCACTAAAATCTAATAAAGGCAAATATTTTTTATTATGGTAACATTTACATATTCTGCAGATATTTGGAAGGTCGAAAAATTAGTGTATTGTTGCAAGTATTGATTAGAATAATCTTGTCTTATTAGTGACCAAAGGTGCATTATCATGAAATTTCTCTTATAGCCCAAATACTGTCATTTTATTATAATATATGTATATATTTTAATATTATGTAAGCAATTGATTGGAAAAATCTCCAGTTGAGACTTTTCTTAATACAGGATTCAGATCAAGCATAGACATTTATTATACGAGAAAGCTCCAACAGGAAAAGAAATAGAAAATAATTACTTTAAATTTAACTGTTTCCAATTGTTCCTAATACCTAAATCTTTGTTTTTGTAAGTCTGGGGAATTTAGGAAAACATGGATTTATATCTTCATAACCTATGAATACAGTGTTCTCAATTTTTACTTTGTTTTATAGACAATCAAGGAAGCACATTGAACAAAATGCACAAATTCAACAGCTGGGAAGGCATTACAGAGAAGTTCTGGGACATATTTTCTCCATTTTTCTCTAAGAAGAACTGAAGAACTGATAAAATGTACTCAGACAAAATATTCCTTCCAAAATATTCATTCATTTGTTGAGAGGCATGTATAAATATATAGGATATCTATTACAGCTTTTTTTCTAAACTAAACTGATATGGAAATAGTTTGAGATAAAATTTAAAAGAGAGGTATCTCTTTTTATTGAAAACATAGTTCTCCTCTAAGTGTTGGTACTTGCTTATTTATTTTGATTTCAACTAGTTGAAACTTCATTCTACAGTCATAGTCCCTTGCCTGTCATGGTCCATTGACAACTCATTCTCCTACCATTTCTCAATATAGTAATTTCCCATATGCATCTCTTTCCCTGCCTATCGTTGCCTTCATATGTCTTTCTACCTTTAAGATGTTAGTCTCTTTGGGGAGACATTAAAAATCCTGTGATAGTCTTCCTGTCATGATTCCAGTAACTTCTTTTTCTGTTACTTTCCAACCACAGGGCCATTAGTGAATACATGTCTACCCTTCATTGGAATTAGGAATAAATATAGAAGAGTTTAATTTGTTTCACCAAAGAGTTATGATGTACCCATTTCATGTCAGGATTTATGGTTGATGCTAGGGTAAAAGTGAAGTTACAAACTATTTAGTTTCAAAGAGGTCATGGTCTAGTCATCTGTCTCACGTTATCTTACCCTCTAGTCATCTGCTCACATTATCTTACCCTCTAGTCATCTGTCTCACATTATCTTACCCTCTAGTCATCTGTCTCACATTATCCTATCCACTTTTCCTACCCCTCTCTTCTTCATCTCTGCCCTCTCTCCTACCTCCTTGACTTTCTTCATGCCTTTCTCTACACTGTTCCTTTATCATGGTCATACCTTCCATTTTAACCACAGCCAACACCACATCCCAGTGTTTAGGATTGCAGATTCTAATTCAACTCTTCAGAAAGGCTTTCTGAACTAAGTAAAAAGAAGTTAAAAGTATTTGACTACTGCAATTAAAAAAAATTACTTACTCACAAGTGGCAATAAAACACCAAGCCTATCATATTACCTGAAGACTATTTGGTGGCAACAAGCACCACTTAGTTTCTTGATTAATTTTAAACTTATTTGTATTTGATTGACGATACATGGTCTTAGCCATTCAAAAAATAAATATATTGTTGTGACTGGGTGGCTCAGGTGTTAAGTGTGGTGCTGGTGTAGTCCATGGCCAAGTTTGTGACCTGGGTTTGGAGGAACAATCAAAATGAACAACTAAATAAATTTTAAAATATAATAATCACATTTGAAAACAGGAGGAAAATCAAATGACATGTCAGATTTGTATTTCTTAAGAATTATTTTGAAACAAGTACTAGACTGAAACAAGTACTAGATTGGGCAAAATAAAGTGCTTATATTTTTGCCTAAAAAATGAGATAGATTTACTTTCACTTATCTCCACTAACAGCAAGAACTTATAGAGATTTATCTTCAAGAATACTGGAATTTCAGATCAGTGAAAACAGAAATAAAGAGCACAGACAACGATGCAAAGTAAGGTATTTCCCTAGATTATTCAAATTATTTAAGACAATTTCTTTTCTCAGAAATAGGTATTCTCTGATCTTCTTATCTCAGGAAACTCTCCATCTTTCCATTTCTTTCCTCCTTATTTCTCTTTATCTTTCTTAATTTCATATATGACTTCCTCCCCTACATCTCCTTCAAAAAATCATGCAGCTGCACTTTCTCTGGACTAGAAAAAATTAAATCACAGTTATTGAATAAATAGCCACTTTCAGTATTTCTTAAATTCTATCTCTTCTAATCATTTTTCCTAAACAAGCTAAACCCCACATTTAATTGATTTTACATAGTTTTTCTGCTCAATTTCAGCCTTATTATTGCTATACTATTTTTTCTATTGTTAATTTTTAATATGCAGTGTTTCAATTACATTTATATTAAATAATCTTTTTTGTGATCTGATCTTGATATTTAACTATCATCTTTAGCAGTACATTACTAATAAGTATATTTAAGACTAACAAATGTCTTATTACAATATAGCCCATTTTAAACTATAAAATATTTCTAACTACATAGATTTTCTTGTGTGGGTTTTGTACCTGCATTATTAATTTATAGTTCCCTTAGCATGTTGCTTTTCAGGGTCATTTTTAAATTTGAACTCATTACCAAGTTAGTAGTAAGCCATTTCATTTTCAACATATGAAGGACATAGTTATTAACATTTTAGTTTATGAATCAATTCTGATTAGTTCACAATAGTGATTGGATTAAATATTACTGAGTCAAGCAAGTGCCCAGTACTTTTGGTCATAACAAAATCCAAATTGAATTGACTGTTTATCCTAATTGGATAGCACTTGGCCTGTTAAATTTCAGTCAGATAGGTTATACCATGTCAGCATATGATATCACAGATTCTGAGAACTTACTCACTAAGACTCTTTGCCCTCTAGCATCTTTTTCAGGGTGTCCTTTACTTCGGTGTTCCTCAAGCTGTAGATCAGGGGGTTGAGCATGGGAATTACAAGACTATAAAACACAGAAACCACTTTGTTGTACTTCCACGAATTCCCTGCTTTAGGTTGCCACAGGTACATGCAAAACAGTGTTCCATAGAAGATGATGACCACAGTGAGGTGGGAAGCACAGGTGGAGAATGCTTTACACTTGCCCTCTGAAGACCGGATTTTTATAATGGAAAAGAGGATGCAAATGTAGGAGATGAGGACAGTCAGGAGGGATCCTGTGAGATTGACGACAGAAAAGATCAAGAGCTGCTTTTCCTTGTTCTGGGTGTCAGAGCAGGAGAGGGCCAGGAGAGGGGGGTCAGCACAGTAGAAATGGTGGATGACATTGGAGTCGCAGAAAGACAACTGGAAAGTCAGAACTGTCTGTATTACAGAGTTTAGGAAGCCATAGGTATAAACTCCTATCACCAACTCCTTGCAGACCCGCTGAGTCATAATGGCTGTGTAAATCAGGGGGTTGCAGATGGCCATGTAGCGGTCATAGGCCATTGTTGCCAAGAGGAAGCATTCGGTAGTGGCAAAAGCGCTGGAGAAGTACAGTTGGGCAAAACAGCCTGAAAAGGAGATGGTTTTTTTCTTCACCAGTAAGTTTTGCAGCATCTTGGGCCCAATGGATGAGGCGTAACAAATATCAATAAATGCCAAATGACTGAGAAAATAATACATGGGGGTGTGGAGTCTGAAATCCACTTTGATGAGCAGGATCATGCCAAGGTTTCCCACCAGAGTGATGAGATAAATGATCAGGAACACTACAAAGAGGGGAAGCTGAAGTTCAGGACGGTCTGTGAATCCCATAAGGACAAATTCTGTCACTGTGGTACGATTGCCTCTTGCCATTTTGTTCTCTTTCTTGTTAGAAAAAGAAGAAATATGACTTCTAAATGACTTGATTCTTACAAACAAAAGCTTACCTCTGTGTTCCAATACCAGATGTCAAAACTTTGGCTTCCCAATCCCAGTGGTTAAGGGCTGCCTGCATTAACCATGGGGCTTTGTTCTGCCAAAACAGACTCAGGAAAGCCGGAGTTCACTCATTTGCTTTTTTGATGCAGAGTGACAAATCAACATCCAAGAAAGTAGCACAAGTTATATTCCCAATAATATTGACGAAAATACTGGTTTTCCCACAAACTCATAGTTCTATGAAGTTTTAAACCTTAACAACTGTAATGGTGAATTTTGGTAACTCATGTTCTCCCAATATGTGTGTGTATTTAAAAATAGGTTAGAAAGTTTTGCAATTACTTATATATATATGCTTGTGTATTTCTTTTTCCTTTAAATAGTCAATTCAATTTCTTTACTACTTCTTCTAATAGGTCACTGATCTTCTAAGCATTTTATTTACAGGAGCTCTGTGTATTAAGATAATCAGCCCTTATTTGATATATGTATTGAAGATTATTTTTCAGTTTATCACCTGTTGCTAAACATTGGTTTATTTTCCTTTGTGCTGTGCAGTCAGTTTTAAGTGGTTTGATGTCAAAATTAAGTCTTTTTGAAATCTGAGTTCTGTGACACGGTTAGATCAGACTTCCTCAATTTTAAATTATTCAAAAATATTTTATATTAGGGTTTTACTAGATTTCATTTTTACATTATAATCCTTTATCTAATGAGTTTAATTTTTATTAAAAAAATGAAATATTTATGTCTTAGAATTCATTTCTGCAGGTGTCCTAATGCCATTTGTTGGTGAAATCATTCCAGATGATTTTCCAGCCTTATCACAGAGTAAAACTTTCATCAGTACTTGGGTTAATTTCTGATCCTTGTCTTCCCTTAAGTCTCTTCCAAAATAGGACCAAACATTAAATACAATATCTATATAATTGATTTAATATCTGGTAGCTAGTTTTCTGGCTATTCTCACATGTGTATTTTTGCTAGATAAACTTTAGACTTACTTTACCAAGTTCCAAAAAATAAAATTAATCTTTTTTTGTGCTTGGAATGTTATTACACTGAGTCAATATGTTACTGTAGGGAGAATTGGCATCTTTATAACTGAAACTTCTTTTCTGTAATAAAGGTATGTACTTCATTTATTAAAGACCTTCTTAAGCAGACTTTAATTTTTTTGCCCTAAACTTTACAGATATACCCTTTACATACTTATTTAAAGTTTTTTCACAAGTGTTTTATGTTTTTGTAACTATTGTAAATGATATTTAGAGATTTTTTGGCTTAGGATTGTTTACATATAGGAAAGTTACTGATTTTTGTAAATTAATTTTATAACTGTCTTCTTTAAAATAGCTCCTCATCAGCTAAAAATAGCTTTTTAATTGATTCTCTTGGTTTCCTCAAATACAAATTCATATACTATAAAAAGGATATGAATTTTGTCCTGTATTTCTGTGTAGTATCTCTCAATGTTTTCTTTTCCCTTCCTGTATTAGCTATACATCCAGAGTAGTGTTAAAAAAACAGCAACAGAGGGGACAATTTTTACCTTTAAACTTCTTAAAGATTGCTTCAGGAATACAAGGAGAATCTCAGGAACACAGGCAGACAGAATAGCTTGTGCAATGCAACTGATATTTAAAGATACACAACACATTAAGTAACTTAAATATTTGGTGTGGTTAAAAAGTAAGCTCCTTAGGAGCAAGTCTACCTTTGACATTGGCAGAGCCCACTGCAAGAATAACAAATGGAAAAAAATGTATCATGTGCTTAAATATTTAAAGTTAAAAAGAAAGATAATAGATATATTCTATTCTCTCTCTGTAACAAGTGTATCATTATAACAACCTAGAAAGTAGAATTATTGGGATCCAGGATCCTTGGAATTCCATGCTGGGAGGAAGGCATGAGGAGAATCTGTCTCCAGCCACCTGTGTGGACCTGTCAGCCTACATTTACATGTTCTGTTTACACACCTTAAAAACAGCCTTCCTTTGATTACTCTTCAGGATTATATGTGTGAACATCAGCATCATGGTTCGCTTTTACAAGAGTTATCTGGGAAAGAGACTACTGTAGACTTCAGGCATAAATTGGGGACTGTAGGGTAAGAAATTTTAGGGTCATGTTACTTGAAAGATGGCCTTGAAGGGTGGATAGGATGGACTCTAGGTGAGTATATCCCTTTGATCTTGTCCTGGGGGGTGTGGTACAGTAGGCAGCGCCCAGAATTGCCCTAAAGAATGAGGCCAAGGAAGAACGTCTTTTGTTAGAATCTAACAGTATTACTGCACATGAGTGATAAGAAATGGCTAGAAATGTGTGTCTAGGCTAGAGAGTTGAGTGCCTCTTACCTAATATAAGGAGTTTGGTCTGTATCCTATAGGGAGTAGGCAGCCTTGGAAATGAACTGAGATGTTCTTTGGGAGATGAAAGACTTCCAAAGGTAAAGGATAGTTTACAGGACTGTGTTATAGGAAGGAACAATTGAGCATGGAGTTGAGTAGGAACAGTGAGAACAGCTCAGAGCATGTATGCCGGGATGGTGAGTATCCTTTGGAGTATGAGTAAATACAAATGAAAGACATTAGTGAAAGACAAATTGGAGAGGAGTCGAAGTAGGTCATATTGTGAAGGACTTCAAGTACCAGAGAAATTTAGTAACTAGTTCAGGAGTAAACAGGGGCCCATTAAGCTGTGGAATGCTTGAGAGAAATATGTAACATCAAGTAAATGTAGAGAGAAATACATAACATCAAGCGTTTAAGGACTAGCTTTGGGAAAAGTGTAACTTTAAGGTCTGGGAAGAGGAAAAGGAAGAGTTGTTCTTAGATATTCAGGCTAGCTCTTATCAAAAAAGAGTAAGGAACCTTTTAAGTATGGGCATTTCTGACACCCTTAGCTTATGGTAGATTCAACCTGTTTTGTTGTGATCTTATTTCTCTTAGGAGCAGCTTAAAACAAAACAACCTCAGGCAATGTAAATAGACAGTACTACTCCGTAAAATGATTATTGCTCTAGATTCTATGCCATCTAAAGGAGCAAAACAGACTTTTGGATTATTTCTGGACTTGATCAAGTCTTCTTGATTCTATTTTAAGTATAATGGTTCTCATTTTAAACTGAGACATGGAAAGGTTTAGAAACTCTAGAAGAACCCTAAAAGCCAGTGGTCAGACTCTAGCTTGTGTGTGATAGAATATTTTTACTACATTAAATATTATTAATATGATTGCAAATTTGTCTATGTAGTTCCTAAGATGTGATTAATGCATTCTAATGTTTAGATTTTTTAAAAATGATTTTTTTCCAGCAGCTAACTATACACACCATTCACCCTATGATGTTTTTCTACATTTCATAAAATGTCTGTTTTTAATGCTTTTTCCTAATAGTTTTCATCCCCACTACATATTCCAATTTTCTTTGGGAATTAAGTTCGAGGTTTGCTGATAAAATCAATGTTTAGTCTAATAATTCTTAGAATAGAACTAGAACTGATGATAATTTCTAGGAAAACCAACATAATAAATCTCTAATGATGAATATTTGACTTATAATTCTCTACCTAAATAAAAGCATAAGGTCTCTTTTAAAATAAAATACTGATTGTTAAGATTTAATTTTAAACTTAATGATAATAACTAGTGATTATTTGAATATTTTAATGCACCAGAACTCATTCAATTTTACAGATATAATTTTATTCAATACCTAAGGATCATTTCCTTAATGAGGAACTTGAGACCTATTCAGTAATTTTTCAAATTCCTAATGTAGATGAGCCAGGATTTGAAACTAGGTATGCTGAGTCTAGGACTTAAACTATACTGCCTCTCCACTTACAATTCCTCAATATGTATTCACATTGTGATTTTTAAAAAAATTTCGACTCCAAGCCTGAAAGTTTTAGGCATATTAGTATAAGTTCAGTAACACTTATTCATATTCAAGTACTTTATTACTATTATTATGTTTTTCTAATATATACAACATTTGATAATTTAGTATGTTTTGTTCTTCACCATTAATTATTTGAACAATTCAAACAACTTTGTTGAATATCCTAAAAAAATACTCTAAACCTCTGTAAAGTGTGAGTCATATGAACTACTTTGAAAATTTGATGAAAGGTAAGTATCTGTTCCTAGTAAAGTTTCACTCAAAAAAATTTTACATGCAATTTCAGACTTCATGAGTTTATCATATCCTTGCTATGTTTGCCTCTTAGAATAATACACTGACAGAAAATTTTATTTTTTTGCAAGTAAGAGCCAACCAACCCTTCTCTATTTGATTTTCTGACAGATGCAAAGCAAACCTATCCTAAGTCCATTCTCTTCCCAATCCCAGAACAGAAACCCTTCTTTGGAATACCTGCTAGTTTTTCCTATAGTAGCCTTAGAAGTTAATACAACTTACCAAGCACCTATGGACAGTTAGTCAGGATTGCCAATGCCCTCCAAGCATCTACTTAGAATACTTCCAGTCAGATAAACAGGCTTCTTCATGTCTAACTGGAATGCTTGGTTTCTGTGTTCCACACTGACGAACCCATGAGTATTTATAAAGTTAAACTGTAATGAGTCTGCTATCTCTTGTTATTCGAGAGCTTCCTGGGTACCAAGGGAACAGCTTATGCAGAGATTCTGTGAGATATTTTACATTTGATTTTTACCACCCTTGGGAATTAAAATCCCTGAATCATCTTGCTAACTAATGATGACTCAGATTATGATGCTTTGGTTTACATTCTTAGGACTCCCAAATCCAGAACTTTTGGTGTGATGTTTGGTGACAGCTTTTCTGTCCTTGACAGGATAACTTTAGTTGGTGACCTTAAACTTGCAGCTGGGTAAGGGCCCCATGAATGATTAATAGGGGTATCTAGGTAAGGTTATACAAGATTTATATGAAGAGGATGCACACACAGGACATTTTTGCTTAGAAAGAAAAGATGGTCTTGGCTAACATATCTATCAAACCAACAGTGTAAGAGAAAAGCAGTATTCATTTTTCCTACTGTTACGCATTTTTCATTGAACCAAATTAAGGAATAAAATAATAATTTGAAAGCCAGATCAGAGATTAAACATTTTAATGGCTCCTTAGGCCTCCTTCCATCTCTCACTCCTTTTCCCATTCTTCTTTGGCTTAAAATTGGGGCATTCAGTATCATATAATGTGACCAGGGTCAGTTTTTCAATGCATCTGAACTTCCTCATGCCCACTAGGGAAAAGAGATTAGAACTGGTCCTCTAGGTCATGAATTACAGGGATTTAACACAGCCTTTAAAGTAGTGCTGCAAAGAACACTGCCCTCAACATAGCATTCAAAGCAAGGCCGAGGTAAGGTACACACATTCTCATAGACAGTGCATTTTCTATCTCCCGGCATTTTCCAAATTTATTAATTCAAAGAGGAAAAAGTAGAAGAGAAGAAAAAAGAGGAAACTGGAAGAGAATTGTGTTCATATCAGATCCAGAGGTTTATTTTCTAATGGCTTTTTCTAGTCACCTTTTCCTTTTTATGTTAACTTGTAGTAGGTAAATCTATAATTTTTCATTCTGGTTACAGGGGAGAATTGTGTAGGCTAGGTATAGAGTAGAGTGAAAGGTAACTTTGATTTGCTAATTGAAGAAGTTCATGATTTTTCAAATGTCACTTCCAATCATAGGTTACCTTGACAATAACCAATGGGATTTCAATTTTCAGAGTCCTTAGGACTATCCATCTATCTTAAGAAGTGACTAAGAGCTAGAGTAAGGGAGAGAGGTAGAGAGTCAGTTGAATTATGGCCATTTATGTCACATTTCATGTCTAGTTATATTTCAGTTCAAATGATAATCAATGCATTTTAACAGAGCTTATTTTCCATAGAATTCTTATCCTATATAGAGCTAAAGATGGGAATTAGATATCTGGGAGAAAAGCCAGACAGCTCTCCTAAAGGTTGCTATTTCAGGAAGTAGGTAATATTGTACATCTTGGCTGGGGCAGATCCTAACATGGGGAAGCTGAGGAGAGAAATTGGCACTGTGGGTCTCAGAGAATGGAGGAAAACTGATCAGAGCATTTTTGACTCAGTATTTACACTGTGGTCCATTGTCAGCAAAACAGGAGAAGAGAAGTTTCAAGTCTAAGAATATCAGTAAGTTACCAGTGAGATTCTAAAGAGAGGAAGGTGTCTTGAAGGACCCACCAGTCATAGTATTTAATTCTAGTATTTTGGAAGGATCTGTAGTAAAAGAAAGGGTCAGCTGTGCTTCACATTCAGTTGGGGATTCTCTGGGTATGCAAGAATCTTATTAACATGGACTCTTGAGGGTGCTGAGTAGTACAAATGTCAAAGGCAAAACTCAAAACCATCCACTGCTATTTTGCTTTAACCCAATTGGGAACCAGTATGGACTTGATGATTCTTTCGTGGAACTCTGAGTTGGTGGCTGCTCTGCATCACCATGTGCCCTGGACTAGCTGAAATGCTGCCACTGCATTTAGTTTGAGACTTCATTATACATTTAAATTACCCTTGGTGATCATACTTTTAAAAATATTTTCATGTATGTCTAAGTATGGTCTATTTTACTAGTCATTCATGATTTATTTAGATTCCATACAAATGACTGAATCCAATTTTCTAGTTTTTATAAAATACATGTAGGTATTTATATTCATACTGTATTTAATTTTTAAATTAAAATAGGGACGACTGACATCTCTATTATTTTAAATTGTCATATCAAAGGAAAGCATTTCCCTTAGTGAACTGTTCCTGTATTGATCTGGGTGGAGTAGGATAAGCAACTAGGGACACCCACCTGTAACTCTGCCTTCATGTGACCCAAACGGAAACAGTTTTCAGAGAAATGTTGGCATCATCATTTGAGTGGGAAAGTTCAACCTTCAGATTAAAGTAAAGCTTTTTTCACTTCTATATTTGTTATCTTTGTATTTTTGAGTCAGACTTCCTATGAAAAAATTTAGCTGTCTGGCTTGAGGAAGTCCTTTTCTCTTTATTTTCTGAGAAAAGAGACACTCTGGACTAGGATTTCACTGAAGACATTGCAATTCAAATGCCTGACTGATTCCATTTGTCTGGGACTAATGTGAATGACATCAACACAGTGACCTTTAGGATTTATCCAATAACATTATAGCAGAAAATTATTTCCCAAGGATATAGTTTGGGAACTATATTTGGAAACTATAATTACTTGATATATAGTTTTCTCTAGGTAGAAAAACTCATGGATATGAGTCACTCAGAAATGTGTGCATTTACTATATAAGCTGAAAATAAACAAAATATGTTATATTCTCTGCAAATTGGATGCCTTCTGTATTTGTTACCCATAGATACCCACATAGTGTAACACAAAAAAAGCAATAACATGCAGATATTTTTATTTGATGAAACAAAGCAACCGGTAAGCAGATTTTCCAATATGACCTATAGCTTTTGTTTTATGAAGGACATTTTCGTTTTCTACGTTTCATACATACTTATTTTTGTGTGATTCCAGTTTCTGAGGCCAGGGGACACAAAATAGATTGGGTACCTGCTTAATCATTAATCTGCTTTCCTTTGATGCACATTCAACAGTCTTTTTCTTTGGTGTTGTCTCTGGGAAACTTCTTCTTGTGGATGGCTTTGAGGTGTGTGGAAGAGGATTCAGTATGTTTATGAACATGGTTACCTGGTACAAGTTAGAAAAATATTCAAAACATTTTGTTTTATAATCTTAGAGAAGAACATTATCTAGATCCAGGAATGAAAAGTGGAGGATGTTTTTTTAAAAAAAGGTACAGAGGGGAGAATTTTGAGACTAAATCAAGGCTGAATACTCAAGTTTAAATAGCAATAGTCATATTCATAGAAACATTAATTAAAAAGCTGGTTTTCTTTTGAGCAAAATCCCTAACAGACAAGATCTAGAGACTGTGGAGTTGTATGAAATAAGAGGTGGATGATGGTCCAGTTGGCAAGCAGCAGCAGAGAGTTGAACATAGCTGGTGACCTCGAATTCAGTTGAGCCCAGCTCAGCAGGTTATTTTGGACTTCTTTAGCTATCATTATCACATAGTTAACAATGTGACTGGTAAACATGGATTGGCCATAGGATATTCTAGTCAGAAAACCTTGATTTCTGGTGAGTGGAGCATGAAAGAAATAAATCCGTATAAAGGTGCCCATCATGGCAATGATTTTTCCCTGTAAGATGAGACTGTGCAGGACCCCAAAGGAATGGCAGGCCCCAATACAGACTAAAATATGCACGGGACAAGGGAAAGTCCAGCAAAATTGTGGTATCAAGATGAGCTCCTGTTTCCATACAAGAATGATGACATTCAATGCTAAGAAAAACACAGACAGGAATCCCTGATGTTCTTGATTTTCTGGGAATACATGGGGAAGGTGTTTGGATCTGGTGCACTGAATTTCGCCAGCCATTTTGTGTGTTCTTGGTTTTTGGTTTTATTTTTCTCCTTCTGGAGGGGAAATGAGAAAATAATAGGCATTGAGAAAAACAATGAAGGAGCAGAGGGATTGAGATTAGATAAAGTAGCTCTCCCTTGGCACATTTTTAGTATTAGTTTTACAAACATAATTCCCAAACATAATTGTCAACACTGAAAATGATTTAAAAAAATCTTTGCTCCTACAAATCTTCTCACCACAAGTCTTTTTAAAGTCCTTTTCTCTCATCCTTTCCTGGAATTATACCCTTCTAGGCATGCATTCTGATCAGAACCCATCTTACATTTAAGACTATTTTTTGCAATTAATGTCTGAAGATTAAAAATGTGCTGGTAAAAGGTGACTTATAAAGGTGCTTGATGGAAAGAATTCTGAAGATGCATCATGGTTTGATCTTTTTATTTAAGAAGATGTTAAAATGCAACTGGCAGAGGGCTCTACTGACTTCTCCATGAGATTTAAAGCACGATGACAAAGCAAATAAAGATGAGTGAAGATAAGACACTAAGACGTTGTTATTTGACACTCCAGACACATCCACCTTCCCACGGAAAGATATTCAAAGGGCTGGCAGAGCGTTCATGGCTAAACTAAACCTTCACTTTCTTTTCTTTCTCTTTTCAATATGACTTCATAGAAAAAAATGACCTTTACTGACCCATTGAATACCTAGAGTTAGAGTATTAATTCACTACTTCTCATTTCAAAGCTATTATTACAGACTACAATACATAATTGTGTCCAACTATTCAATTTCCACAATTATTATAACGTCCACAAACAGGTTATTGAGTAAGAGGATCTTTTTGCCTTAGTCTGTATATTTATTCCTCCCTGGTTTAAATTTTTGAGTTCATTTTTGCATGTATTTTGTATTGCTTTTGCACTTACTTTTGTACAATTATTATTTGTTTGGATACTCTTCCCCCAAGTGCTTAATTTATAAATATACCGCTTAAAGCATACTTTGTGTGTAATGAAAAGCAAAACAAAAATTGAAATTTACATCTCTTTAATTATTATAGGCCTTAACTGAGAAAGCAAATGGATCTAAAATAGGACATAGTATGATATAGACAATTCTCTGAATCATTTTACCCTAAAAGAAAATGGTAAAGTATCCTGGTATCCTATTGGTCATGAGTTATTTACAAAGGTAGCCTTCTGATGTGAGGTTAAAAATGCTTTCTTTGGACTCATTCATGCTCTTCTAACTTCATGAATTATGGCAGATTCTCTTAGCTTGAAACCTGGATCTATTCCTAGAAACTTTTGATCTTTCACTTAGCCAATTTGCTCACATTTACTCAGAATGCAACTGCTCTAGGAGATTATTTTCAAATCTGGTGTTGGTTCCTTAATGAAACCTGCCAGAGGCTCCTCTCAGTGGTAGAAGAAGCTACAGATTTCATATGGTACTCACCAGTCCTCCATAAAACTGTTAGCTGAGATTTTAGAAATTTATTAAAAATAGCAGTTTTGTTAAATTTTGAAGGTAGTTCAGGCCCCAAAAGGGGGGGAATGGTATATTTCTCTAGTATTTATAATTTCTGTTTGAATACATATATATACATTTATATATATATATATATATACATATGTGTGTGTGTGTGTGGCTAAGAATTAATGGTATCCCCTGTTGCTTTAATGCTTCCATTATCTGGGGATGAGCCATGACTTGCAGATGTTTCCGTTCGAGCTGCTGAGCCATGACTTGCAGATGTTTCCGTTCGAGCTGCTGGGGAGCGGAGATTGACAAAGATGGTGTCTCACCTAGGAGTCCTGCGGGGCTAGTCTTCAATTCTGCACCTCAACTTTAGTTCCAAATATAGATGTGAATCCCTGGACTATGAGCAAAGTCTCCCCTGCTCCCCTAGGAGTCATTAAAACCCTCTTCTCTGAGCCAACTAATCCAAACCCAAAGTCTAGTTTCAGGAAAACAACTTTTACATCAAAGGCAAGTAATTATTCTAATGAGCTTGCAAATGTTTTTGCTTATGATTGCAATAAATCAGGCTTGATTTCAGGTCAGAGCCTACAATATAATAGGATGAAATAATAATGATAATTGGTAGTAATAACTAGTAGTAGTAGCAGTAGTAAATGTATTTTAGTTTTGTGATGAAGGGTGATAACTCTGGAGTCACACTATCCAGGCTCTTTCACTTACTTGCCAAATTACCTTAGGCCAGTTACTTAAACCATTGGTGTTTTTATTTATTTCTCTGTCAAACTGAAGTAATAATCTTTGTCAAATTGAAGTAATACTTCTCAGTGGGTGGTCAAAGGATTAGATTAATAAAATTATCCCTGTATTATGTTTTTATGATATTAATGGTATCTAATGACAACTTGCTAAATGCTAGACCCTATTCTAAGATTTTTACACATTTGTCTTAATCTCTAACAGTTCTTTTATCTTTATTGTATAGAAAAGGAATGTGAGTACTTAAAGATAAGTAATTGGGTCAATGTCACAGAGGAGTGATTGGGTAGTTGAGGTGGGGTTTGAAACAAGCCACCTGAGTCCAGGGCTTATGTCTTTTTCCTTAATGCTACTCTACCTCTTGTCAATTGTAAGTTGCTATGAAATAATGTCATATACAGTATAATAAACATCTAAGTATCTGACTCCATATATAATGATACTATAGAAATGAATGAATTCTATCTAAATAAAAGCTCTCATCCATATTGGTTTTCTTCCAGTGTGAATGTTGCTGCTATTCTACAGGGCTTGCTAATTTATAAAAACATTACTACTAGTATGTGCATATCAACAAGCAAGAGTTTCAACTGCAACTACAGAAGCAGACTGGTTATTTTCAGCAGATTAAGAATCACCAAGAGGACCACAGAATTAGGTTTAAGGTGAGGCACTAAAACCTTACAAGGAATGGATCAAGAAAGGACACATTGCAGCAGCTACTGAGCACAGCTATCTGGTGACCAGTAAGGACACCAATGTCATCCCTGCTGTCCCAGAAACTGGAACTCATTGCTCTAGTAATGCTTAATGCAGCCAGATTCTTATATTGGAAATTTGATGGATGTATTTCCTCTTCATTCTCTGAAGAAAACTGTATTCCTTTTATTTGCCATTTTGGCTGTGAGGAATAGATTCAGGAGGCTCCACTTGGATCTTCCAATGTCAAAACCTTTTTCCATGGATCAGGAAGCCCATGGAATGTAGGGGGATTTTAGCAATTGTCAACCGAACGTATTCAAATTATAAATCAGGGTGCTTTTGGGCCCACAATGAGGTGAAATTAGTTGAAAAGTCCAATTGCAACGTGATTCCTATAAACTCCCTCATCCATTGGTAGACTACAGTGTATTCCTGAGCCCCCAAAATTAGTTCAGAGCCTGTGGGTAATAATTCCTGAAAGGTCTGGGTATTTTTCTTTTGTCATTAAAATTTACCTTTAAATGATATTTATTACATCATCTATTTGGAATAGATGAAGAATTAGAGTCACAGAATATGTGATATTATTGTGAGATTTTTCCCTCAAAAGTACTCAGGCTCTTCTTAATCCATGAGACTGTGGATCTTTTCACTGACTCATATCTAGGTATTACATGAGGAACTTTCACTATATTTTATGGTAATTCAAATTGGGCCCCCTTTCTCTGACTGTGGAGTATTTTGAGTTATACATAGCAAGTGGATTAGATGTTTTGGATACTATATTATGATTACCCTGTCAATCTTGGTGTGGTTCTTTGAACACATATCATCTCTACCACCTCAAGATTTTGGCATTGTTATTGAAATTAAATCTCATGTCAGATTTGATATCTTCCACCTGCATCCCTGAGCTACATATCACAGCTATTTCAATTCTTCTTAAAAATGATTATGCTCCTTCAACAATGAATTTCGCAATGCCATGGAGTAAACAATGCTTCTGTGGGCTCGCTGGAATATATATACATGGGCCACACATGATAAATCTACCTCAAAAGTTTTCATCTTTCCAAGTTTTGAATTACTCACAAATACACCTAGGAATTTCTTCTGGCTTCTAAGTTTACGTAGACAACCCTTCAGTTTAGGATTTAGTCAATCAAGCAATTAGAACCACAGGCTATAGCTAGTGTTTTGTATCTGGAACCTCTGACAGTTGCAACAACATTATAAATTCAAATGATCTAACATTACAGTCTCCCCTCCTTAGTTTAGTATCTTAGACAGCATTACTACACACAAGTATGAAATAAATAAGAAAAATATTAAAATTCTTCAATATGTGAATATTATATTCTCAAGGTTTGGCATTCTCCTGTCTTCCAGAGCATCCTGGGAAAATAAAACAATTAGGAGTGAGGCATGAAGAATATTGATTTATCTAGTAAGGTAACTTTTTCAAGTGAAGTCATTAAAGGGTTCTTAAGCAAAGCAGAAATAGCCTTATCATAGAGTGAAAAAATTCTTTAGCTTGCAAAGAAAGCTCAAGGAGAGTGTGAGGTTCAAGATAATTGGAGCCATCCACAACTTCCAGTATAGGCTCATTTCCATATTTTTCCTGATTATCTTTTATATTATAGACCAGTGGAAACTCTGTATTCAACTGATGTAATATAAAACTGACAGGATCAATATTTGCCCTTAGAATTTTGTCTTAGTCACTGATAGTCCTTGGTTTTATTCCACTTCCTAGAGAATTTACAAATGTGAATCTGTCATTTTCTTTGAGATTTAAAAGAGGATTAGAAGAGATAGCCAACACTACAGTTAATGAGCTTCTAAAGCGCCTCATTCTGAAAGACTTGCCTTTAGTGGGTATTATAGCTGACCACAATAAAGTTTAGTTAACTATTTTAAAACATGTGTCAGGAGAATTTTATTTCCTTCTATTAGTTTGATTTTCACTGCCTTTAGCCCTAAACAATCCTTTTATTATATCAACCTCTATTTTATTCATGATTCTTAACCCAATCAATAGAAATAACTCAGGCATATCTGGGCTAATTGATCATGATATCTTTAGAATTAGGGATGGAAAATCATAGTTTCTACTTAAGTCAAAGAAAGTAACTGCGTGTTTGACCTTAAAACTGTACCCTTTAGGTCATTTGTTCATCTTACTTTTTATCCTTATGTTTCTCCATTGTTTATTATAAACATTTTGTTTTGAATCTTTCAGTTCACTAATTTTCTCTTCAACTGTGTCAAATATATTACTAAAATCATTCATTGAGTTCTTACTTTTCTTATATTGTATTTTCAGTTTTATACAATTTTTTTCAGTTTAAAAATTTATTTTCTTTGTATATAGTTTCCAGTTTTCATTAAAATTTCAATTCTTACACATTTTAATATATTAAGTATAGTCATTAATTATTCCAATATTATAGCCATTATTGGGTTTGTTTCTATCATCTCGCTCTCTTGTTTTCTTTTTTCTTGCTTTCTTAATTTTTAATGTGTTTTAAATGAGTTAAATATTTGTTGTGGTAGCTTTGTTTAAAAAAATAATATAAACTCATAGGTTCAGGTTCCCCATTCCTCAGATACATGACAACACACCCTGTCCACCATCAAAATACCAAAATTTCTTCACCATTGGCCACTGAACCCCGCCATCACTGTCTCCACCAGCTACCCTGTTCCCTACTGGTAAACACAGTTCTGTGCCTAATATCCAAGGGTTGGTTTTGTTTAGTCTATTCCTCTGCTATGTTACTTTACATTCCACATATATGTGAGATCATTTGGTATTTGTCTTTCTCCTTCTGAATTATTTCACTTATAATCCCCTCTAGTTCCATTCATGTTGTCTCAAATGAAAAGATTTCATCTTTTCTAAGGGATGTGTAGTATTCCATTATGTATACCACATCTTATTTATCCTTTCATCTGATGTTGGGCATTTATGCAATTTCCAATTCTTGGTTATTGTAAATCATGCTGCAATAAATATAGGTATACATATATCTCTTCAAATTAGTGTTTTAGTGTCTTTTGTGTAAATATCAAACACTAGGATGATGGGACCATATGGGATTTCCACTCTCTTGTTTCTCTCTCTCTCTCTCTCTCTCTCTCTCTCTATATATATATATATATATATATATATATACACACACACATTTTTTTAAAGGAAAAGTAAAGGCAGTAATGAGGATGAATAGGCAAGCAGGCAGAAAGAGAGGATGAAGAAGCATTTATTTTATTTAGTTGCTCCTCTTGGTTGTTCCCCTGGCCCCAGGTCTTGAACCTGAGTCCTTGGGATGTATGTGGACTACATTCAGTGGCCATATCCACTAGACCACCAGGGCGCATCCATTTTCAATATTTAGAGGAATCTCCAAACTGCTTTCCACAAGAATTGCAACAATTCTCACTTTCACCAACAGTGTAAAAGTGTTACATTTCTCCAAATTTTGTCAACTTTTGTTCTTTCCAGATTTTTGAATAACAGCCAATCTCATATGCGTAAGGTGACATCTCACTGTTGTTTTGATTTGCGCTTCTCTAATAAGAAGTGAGGAAGAACATCTTTTCTGTTGGCCATTTGAAGTGTTTTTTTGAGAAATGTCTATCCAATTCTTCTGTCCATTTTTTTTATTTGAATGTTTTCTGTTGTTGAGTTTTATAAATTCTCTATTTTGGCGATTAAGCCCTTGTTAGATATATGAAATTCAAATATCCTCTCCTAGTCAGCAGGTTGTCTTCTTATTTTGGTGATGGTTTCTTTTACCATGTAGAAGTTTTTTAGTTTGATATAGTCCCATTTGTTTATTTTGTTTGTTTTTATTGTCTCTTGCTTTTGCTATTTCTTGTTACACTGTCTTGTCTTTTCATCTCTCCTCATATCCCTATGAAACTGTCAAATTTCACTGGTAATTTTTTTAGTCACCTCTTTTTGAGAATTTCCAAAATTCACTTGGAGAAAAACAGCCCAAAATTCATTAGACTCAATTTTTAGGGATTCTATCTTTTCCTATATCTTGTTCATATAATAGTCCAATACCTTTTTAGGTAGCTGATACCTGCAAGAAGCTGGTTTTGTTTTTCATTTTAACCAGATTCTAGTTGTTCTCAATAAAAGGACTGAGTTGAATTGTCTATGGGAGTGAGTCTATGGGAGTCTTTTTGCTTTGTTCATTTTTATTGTTTTTTTTTTTTTTTTTTTTTTTTTTTTTTTTTTTTTTTTTTTTTTTTTTTTTTTTTTTTTTTTAAATTTTCTAGTACCAGAAAATGACTTTTATGGATGCAAGAACCATGTTTCTTATGTTCATCTTTTTATTCCCAAGTTTAGCATAGTGCCTGAGACTGAAAATATATCAATAAATATTTGCCGAACCAAGGAATAATTCCTGCATACGAGCCTTTGAACATGTATTTCACAATCACATTAGAATAAATTCAGAATTATTTCTGGGTTGATGCATTTTTTCCAGCTTGCTTTTCAAAATATTTTCAAAAGTTCATTCTCTACTGATAATCTAAAAATCTTGTTTTGAAAAACAGACTGTGCATTATTAGTCTCTGAAGTAGTTGTAGAAATAATGAATTTTAAAATTGTATACTCATATCGATTTTCATGACATTTTATTCTTTTCCAGCTATAAGTGTCATTTTGAATTTAAATGATGTAAAAAGTGGTCACTGAAAGAGTTCATAGTGATTTTCACAGTCTCAATTTGGGAGAACGTTTGTTCCCATGACCCACCAAAATAGGGCTCCCATAAATCCTTTATTCACTGGATTGGAACAACAAAGAATTAAACCCTACGAGTAAATATGAATCAAAGAATCAGCTCTCTCATGGGTTAGCTTAAACTAATTTCAGTCCCCAAAACTGACTGAAATGTATTTTCAGCTACATATCTGGAATTGCTTGCAGCTTTTAACCCCTAGCCCAGCTTCATTCAAAATGAAACTGTGTAAGCTTAGCTTGGAGGGTGATCACAGTGGCCCTCATGTGAATACCTATTAGTCAAAGCGTATACTACTTTAATGCTGAGCGGGATGCTTTGAACATTGAAATGGCCATCAAGACTGTATGAATGAGGTCACCACTAACAACATTTAAAAACATTACTTTTTTCTGAAATGTTTTTCCCCAGTTAATACATAACTACAATATAGCATAGTATTAGTTTCAGGAATACAACCTAATGATTTGATATTTATATATATATTGTGAAATGATCACTATAATGTCTAATCAATATCCATCACCACACAGTTACACTTCTTTTCTCATGAATTCTTAAGATCTACTTTTTTTATAACCTCAACCAAAGCATGAGCAGAATAGAATATTGTCTCACCTGCCAGAGAAAGACCAAAAATGTATTTGCACCAGCACTGAAATCAGCCTTATCCAACCACCTATTGCAAACACCTTAGTGTGATGCTTCTGTGCCAGAACCCTCCATGAAGGGGCTAGAAACTGATGAGGACTCCTAAAATAATCTGTTCAAGAACCAACCATGAGCTGCAGGGAATTAAGAGTCTATAAGGAAAGGTACAAGACTATTTTGGAGAAGAATATTTTTTCCATTGTAACATTCTCAGGCTAGTGATTACATTTGCAAAGGGTAGATGAACATAGGGTGCTCTGTCATTGGTTATAAATGGATTGATTAAGATGTCTGGGATTTGTATGACCCCAGAGTGAGGAGGAAAGGAACTGATATTCTCAAGTGGGTCAGCATCATGACTGACCAGAATGTGAGTCACCTCTAGAAAGTATTTGAAGTTTACAAGAGCAATAGCCCTTACATTGGAGAGCAGCAAGGAGACAGAAGACCTGGAAAATGCTTTCCTGAATCTGTTGCAGAGTATTCAGAACAAGTTCCTGTGTGGTGCTAACTGACTGACTCCCAGAAGGGCAAGGGGACTCATGGTAGGGTCCTGATTACAATCATGATCTCCCATAGTGAAGCGGAAATATTAAAATTAGGTCTAATTTTACAGGAAGTATGGCAAGCCACTGTGCTACTACATTCAACAAGCCACCAAAGTGACTCACAGAAATGCAGCTGTACCTATGTGGTAGGGATGATGGAAGCCTGAGAGAACAGGGACATCCACGAATAGTGTTCCTATGCTCCCAGTTAATAGTACAAATAGAGAGCTTGTGATTAACAATCACCTGTGCCCATCCTGTGAGACTGACTTCTGCATCCCCCTCACCTTTTTAGTTGTCTAATTTTTGCCTTCATTTCCTATCTACTCTCTTCTTTTAGACAAAAAAATAAACATTGTAAGGAGTTGGAGGTGAAATCTGTGATATGAAACACAACCTCTTGCATGATGTGTTATAAATAAATAATTAAACTGACTTTCAATTCAAAAGAAGGTAGAATTTCTAAGTTGCCATGCCCAAAGATGGTAAGCTGAAGTAAAAAAAATTACCTCTCTCTATGGAGAGTATCATTATCACAGGATTCAGGTTATTTTTTTAAATAAATTACAAAATAAAATTTGTTACCTGCACATAATCAAAGAAATCAGGTATATGAGGAAACTAGACAACATAAGAGCAGAGAAATAAGAGCATAAGAAATAAGAGAACACAGAAACAGAACCAAGGGGCTCCAGGTATTGGAATTATCTGACACAGACTTTACAATGATGACATATAATATATTGGTGGCAATTAGACTCTGAATGTGTTCCCATAATCCCCACCTCTGGGTGGTCATGCTTTGGTGTGGCCATTTCCCCTTGGGTGTAGTTAGAACCTATTACTTTATTCTAGGCATCTGGAATCCGGCAAAGGTGTTGGAATGTATGTGACTGCATATATGACTGCAGGTTTTTAAATCACATAAGATTATAATGTTTTGTGAGGTGATGCTCTTTGTTGTTGGATTTGGTGAAGCAGATGGCCACGTTGGAGTTTTCAGAAAAGAGAGGGGCCACTGGCAACTAAGGCTTCAGGTTGACAGCCTTCAAATCAGTAAAGTAAACAAATGCCTTACCTTACGATGGCAAGGCTGTGAATCTGCTGCAACCTGAGTAGGAACTTTCCCTAGTCAAGCATTTAGATAAGACCTCAGTCCCAGCCAATACTTTTATTGCCTCCTTGTAGAGGACCCAGTCAAACTCAGATTCTTGATCCACATAAACTTTGAGATTAAAAAAAAGTATGCTGTTTTAAGGTGCTAAATTTGTGGTATTTTGTTTTACAATAAAATGAAATAAATTGTTGACAGGAATAATTTTTTAACTTAGCAGGAATCTAGTAACTGTAAGCAAAAGATATACAAATTTGGAAACTAGAGACAAATTTTGGATAAATACCATATAAAATTAAGAATGCAGAGGATGGTTTTAATAGCACATTAAATAAGAGTTGAATGGACATTAGTGAACTGGAGAACAGATCAAACAAAATGTCTCAGTGAAGCACAGAGGGAGAAAAGGAAAGAACATACAGGAAATGTGGACAAGTAGTTAAAGGTTATAGTCATAAGTTTAAACATAGCTTAATTTGATTCCCACAAGGAAAAGACAATGTGGAGAAGCAATGTTGGAAGAGATAACTTTCAAAAATGATGAAACATTAATCCAAAGAATCAAAAGTCCTATGAACCTCCAGGAGCCTAAATAAAGAGAAATCACCTAGAACAATAATATGAAATCTGAAAAGACAAAAATACTTAAACAATACCAGAAAAAATGAAAAGTTTACCTTCAGAGAGTAATAATTAAATAGCTAAGTTCACAGTAGCAAAAGTTATGGACTAATTCAAAGGACTAAAAAAATACAATTTTCAATTAAGATATTTGTGCCAGCAAAAATTTCTTCCAGAATAAAGGCAAAGGAGATATTTTTTCAGAAAATCAAAAACAGAAAATTAGTCATTAGTCGACCAGATCTCACACTATATATATATATGGAAAACCCACTCAAGCAGGGTAACAGGCAACAACAAATAAAGAAAAAGAAAAATGGAAAATATGACATTAAATATTAATAAATACTAAATGAAATACTAGTAATTATACCTTGGGCTTAACATTTCTAAGATGAAAAATACACAATAATGATAGCATATAGTCATGGTAAACATAAGTGTAATTAAAGTATTCTGGGTCCTTGTGTTATTTGAGAAAGGGGTAAAAGTAGTAATTAATATTAGATCTTGGTAGGTCAAGAAGTATCTACTGCAACTGAAGGGTGACAGAGTATATCACCCCCAAATATGCTGCTCTGACATTTTAACTGTTTTGTGTTAAAGGCATTTGAAACACTGAAAATGCAAGAAAAATATTGAACTTCCTTCTTCTTAAATATAGACTATTCCCATGTGAAATAAGTTCTCCTTATGCCAGTAGGAAAGTAACATTTTTATCATCAAAGAAGAGAAATTGAGACCAAAAGAATTCTGAACCAACAGAACTTGCTAAAATAATTCTTATCTTCATTTAGCCTCCCTAAATAGCTTGTTTACTTTTCCATAACTGCCTCTCTTTGTTCAACCTAGTAGAAAAGCCTGTAAATTTCTCATTTTGGGGCCTTCCTCACTAGGTCTTGCATAACATATAAAAGTTACATAAATTGGTATACTTTTTTTTCTGTTAATCTGTCTTATGTCAGTTCAATTCTCATACCTAGCCAAAAAAACCCTAAAAGAGTAGAGGTAAAGTTTTGCTTTCCCTATACATTATACAGAGCTATGACTAATAAATAGCAAATGAAAGTATAACTTAAAGAGTGCCAGTAACTGCCCTGATCATATTCTTTTGATACAACTTAATGATGTCTTATCTCAAATACCTGTATTTCTCTGGTTTGGGACTTTCTGCAGGGGTGCATGTAATCTGTGTGTAGGCATAAATTGTGTCAGAGAATATGCATTCCCAGGAACAATTCTTAATGAATGGAGACTGGAGTTTGTAGGTAACACCACTGTTTCCTTTCTCCTCATTGGAATCATTCTCAAATGTATTTACCTGGTACCATAGAGTCTTCAATAGAGTTTATCCTCAATTGCCCAAAATCATAGTTTTTTTTTTTTAGATTTTCTCCATTCTCTATCACTTTCTCATTCGTACACCATGTTTCCTGAGATCTCAGACTAATTAACTAATTTCATTCAAATCCTTGTTTTGAGGTCTACTTTTAGGGAAATCTCTCAAACACCAACTTTCAGTCTAATAGAGAAAATAAATGGAATAATGCATTAAAAATTTAGTCCTAAATAATGAAGGTGCATAAAATAGGTGGGATAAATAAAAAGCTGTGAAGGCAGTATACTTAAAGATAAATATATCAATAATCACAGTATGTGTAAAAGATGATGTGCTCCAGTTAAAAATTAAGATTGTCAGAGTATATTAAAAATTAAATATATACTAGTGATGAAGACACATATATATATACATATATATGGCTACAGCAACAAATGAAAAAAATATGCTCTGTTAATATTTCTGAGAAAAAAAGAAATAATTCATGATGGTAAAGAATCAACACACCAAGAAGGGAATACAAAATAGTTGTAGTCTTTTAATAACATGACTCTGAAATACATAAACAAAAAATTACAGAACTCTGAAGAGAAATAGATAAGTCCATCACCTTAAATCATCTACATTAATGGAAGATATTGAAACATACTTACATAATCTAAATGCC
Organism: Solenodon paradoxus; assembly: GCA_004363575.1. Taxonomy (NCBI): domain Eukaryota; kingdom Metazoa; phylum Chordata; class Mammalia; order Eulipotyphla; family Solenodontidae; genus Solenodon; species Solenodon paradoxus. The sequence goes on along the minus strand of RJWH01001782.1, from coordinate 65,218 downwards.
TATCATCAATACAGTAAAGAAAATGGTGCTATATTCATATAATGAATTACTATCCAGTCTAGCTCATCATTTTATCTTCACTGCCTCAAAAACATTTCTGAAGCGATGTTAATGCTAACTGAAGTTAATTATATACATAACATTAATAGTGTACACACATGTATATTCAATGAATTAATAAATAAAATGACTATTTGAACCTATTAAGCTACTTCATGATCCAGGTCTAGAGTCACTTCAATGCTTTCGGATTATACTCACAACAGGTAAGTAATACACGTAACAGGATTCTCCAATAGATTTCCTTATGAAATAATAATGAAAGTTTGTACAGGAATGCAGGAATATCATTTGCGTTGGGGATTGATAAGATTGTCAGTGATCTTTGACTCCAGGAAGAAGTTCTACTAAACAAACATCACAGGTGGAACAGAGGAGACTATGCACACAGTAATTTTCCTACTATGCAAATTGAAGTGACAAAATAAATGGTTTTCATAGTTGCTTGCATGTAAAATCACATAAGGAGTCTCTATTAATCTCATGCCCAGACCTCAGACGCCATATCAATTAAATCAGAATCATGGGGATGTGATTCAGGTATTAACATTTCTTAGTTTTCGGAGTGATTTTGGTGTTCAGCAAAGGCTGAGAACACAGAGGCAATTATTCTCAAACATAAGTGTACATAGGAATCATATGGAGGGTTTGATAAAATACCAAGAATATACCTATTAAAAGGGTATAGAAGGCCTCCAGAAAACCAACAGGTTTATAAGCAGTGGTCCTCTGGGAGGGGGAAGAAGCAAGTTTACCCCTTTTTACAGCCCAAAACCTTTTCCAAAGGGAGAGAGAGTAAGACACATGTCTCCAAATAGAAATTTCTTTGTGCAGAGGCAAGAGAAGACAAGCCACACATTGCCTGGAGATACCTATATTTGTATCTAGATAGATAAAGAGAGAGAGAGAGAGAGAGAGAGAAAGAGAGAGATATCTTGCCCATTTCTTGTTCTAACTAAAATAGGGAGAAATACCAATGCCATTGTACCTCGCCATGTGGACTGTAAAACAGAATCAGTGGGCAGTTTAGCACATCTCAACTGTAGAGAGTATTTTAAGAAGTATTTTAAAATATCTTCGGATTTCCAGAATTACACAAAAACGACAACAGTTTCAAAATACAACAGAACATAAATCCAAAGAAAGTGAATTTGTAAGTCTATCAAAAGAAGATTCTATATTAAATAAATATAACTAACATATTTAGTGATTGAAGAGAATGTTTATGAAATATCAAATAAGTTATGAAAAACTCACTAGAGATCTTGGAAAGGAAAATATAAGAACATATCATGGTCTTGTTTCAGAGACCATTTAACAATCATTTTAATGGCTACATAGTAACTGATAGGATGAAGATGTCATCATCCTCTTACTGATGTACCCTAGACCCTTTGCAAAATTTTTATTATTCAGTCATGTAATGAAAATTGATATATTTATATCATCAGGTAATTATTATCTCTTGAATACATGCCTCAATTGGAATTTCAGAGTGCAAGCATTTACAATTTCCAGCAAACTCCCATCTTTACTAATAAGTGAGTATAACTTTCCCTCAGATACTTGTTACTACCAGATACATAATATAACTTTAGTGTTTCTTACCCTTTTCTAGCCTCAAAGCTCATTCCTCTCATGGATTTTTAAATTACACTTATGGCTTTGAGAGGAGCAAAAGTTACTTGCAAAACTCTTACCCCAAACTTGAAGTGCTTACCCACTTCATTCAATATGATTTGTTATCCATCTAGCTCCAAAACTAGAATACTAGAATATAAGTTCTATGAAGTCAGAGATTGTTTTCCTAATTCGTTGGAAGGAAGAAAAAGATCACTAGTCCCAAGCAATTTGAAACCCAGCACAGCAAATCCATTGTATTTTAAGACCTAAAACAATCCTCTGTGACTCCATGGGCCTGTGGCTCTACCCTAGCTCTATAGCTCAGATCTCTGATCACAAACTCCAGCTTCTGGGTCTATAGATATCTACCCTGGACACAAAGTTTCAGTTTCTGTGGCAAAGATTCTTTCATAGAAGACATCATTTCCATTTTTTTTTAAATAGCATTAAGTAGTTTTATCCATTTGCTTCTTGCCAGAATAAATTCTAAATGTTCTATTTTTAAGTACCTTCTCTCATTTAGTACTCTTTGTCTCTTTCTGTGTATATGGAAGCTTTTATGTTAGTATATCATTAAAAAATTCCTTTGTGTTTCTTATGTATGTTATAGTATTGATACTAGTATATAAGAGGATCCTCTATACATATTTTCTGGATAATCATCTTTATTCCTGAATTCTTTTGAGATTGTTGAGGGATTCACAAGACCTATGTCTGACCGTTTCAGCATTAGAAAAACATTTTTCCTTCTACATTTGGGTTCCACTCCAGTGAATACTTTTCAAATGTCACAATTTCAGCATCTTTTACAATCTAGATAGGCCATGAAAATCTAAAACTATCACATTTTTCTCAACTTTTCTTTCATTAAATTTTCTCTATCTTCTCACATTTTATTATAACCAGTAAGAAGAAATCAGACTGTGCTTTCAGTATTTTGCTTGTAAATCTCCTCAGGTAAATAACTAAATTTCTTGCTATAAGATCTTTCCACTGAAGGATGTATTTCAGCTGGGCTTGCAACTATACAACAAGAATCATCTTTCCCTCAGTTCCCAAACATACGATCCTTATTTCTTTGAGTCCTCATTTTGAGTTGATTAAAAAAGATGAATCTTTTATGCAGTTTACAAGAAATTCATTTATAATATAATGATATAAATTGGTTGGAAGTGGAAGGGCGGAAGAAAATATAACATGTGAATATGAAATGAAAAAAAGCAGCTGTTATCTTACTGTTAGATAATGTTTTCAGTGCAAAGAAAATTACTAGATCTACAGAGAGATATAATGTGTTGATAACAATCTTGAAATTATAAAACTAGAAATGGAGAATAGATTAAAAGTTGCCAGATGTTAAGAAGTTGTCATTTTAGCTATAACAGATCAAATAAGGAATATGCATATTGACTGCATCACTTTCATATCCTGGTTGTGATCATTGTGCTATAGTTTTGCAATATGTTGCCAGCTGGAGTAACTCAGAGTGTAGAGGGATTTTGCATTATTATTTTTTAAAACTGAATGTGACTCTATTATTGTCTCAAAATAAAATACTTAACAAATAAAATGTGGTATCACCGATAAATATGCAAAAAAATGTAAATATGTATTTTTCCTGGAAAGATTTTGCATTTTAAAATGACAGTTTGTCTGGTACACTATCTTCATTCTTGTGCACTCCAAAATAGTTAGAACGACTATAGCAACCCGTAAGTACTGCTCATTAAAAAAATTCATGCACACACACAAAAATATATAAAACTTCTTAGTCAAGACATATGTACATAAACATGTGTGCCTACGACTGTCTTGAGAATTTTTACAAATAGGGAATATACTCAAGGGGTTATATCACAAGAGACCCCAATCTCATAAATGTAGCCTCGCTTTACAGTGATAATTCTTTGGCATTTGCCCTTATTGTTGATGAACAAGTATCTGCAGGTAATAATTTTCTTTGTATACTGATATAGCAATGTCTCTCAGTTTTTGTATTAGAAGTTACTGTTTGGTTATTTTAAGGAAATATTAATTTGTTTAACATCCATTTATTTCTGTAAGCTAAGGGTTACCATGTACATCATCTTACTCAAAATAAAAATCTTATTAGGTATGTATTTTAAACTAATACAGTAATGATGAATTGCAGAATGTATGTATGCTTTCTAAGATTCCATATGTAGTGGCAGAATTGGAATCCGATCTTAGACAAGTAATGAGGCCAAAGCTCATTGCACTTTTGCACAATATTTTGCCTTCATTCTATCATGACTTTATAACTGATCTGAATTTGTGTCATCTACATCTATTTTCCTTAAAATTTTAAGATTTTATTAAATCTTGGGTCCAGGTTTAGTTAATAAAGTTCCTAGATCTATTCCAATTAAGAAAAGAAAGTTAGGACTGTGGAGTTCAGGCACATAATTACATGGTGTTCACAGTCTTGCATGCTATTGCTCACTTAATTCATATATAGTATCACTCAAGAATTTCTGTTAAGAAATCTGCCATGTAGCTGGATGAGCATGATTGTAAAGTTGGTGTGTATGAATTCAAAATTCTTTACACTGAATATATGAAGGAAAAATGTTATTCTGAAATTTTAGTTGATCTTTATTGTTCAAGGAACTCCTAAAGTAACAATATGAGTCATATGAGTTACGTTTAAGTTAAATTTCTTTTCTCAGTATTTTTGGCCATATCTATGAATATATCAACTGTTTTCAATGAATATTGTGTTTGAAAGCACTTTCTAAATTGCACTCAAGTAACTATCTGTGATTTTTATTATAGCTGTACATTGTAAAAATTAGTGTGCAGATTATAGTGTTTTCTTCTATTTTAATATCTACTTATTTTGCTTTTAGTGGGAACCATTCCTAATACTGATGGGGACTGGAAACTATACAACTGTGAAAGAGTTCATTATTTTGGGCTTAACAGAAGATAAAATAGTGTGTGCCATTTTATTTATTCTATTTCTAGGAATCTATCTGGTAACCTTAATGGGCAATGCCAGCATAATCATGTTAATCAGAAACAGTCCTCAACTTCACACCCCAATGTACTTTTTCCTCTGCCATTTGGCTTTTGTAGACATTGGGTACTCCTCATCTGTCACACCTGTTATGCTCATGGGTTTTCTTAGGGAAAGAATCTCCCTTCCTATTGCTGGCTGTGTATCCCAACTCTGTTCTGTGGTCACATTTGGGACTGCTGAATGCTTTCTGCTAGCTGCCATGGCTTATGATCGCTACGTAGCCATCTGCTTGCCATTGCTCTACTCCACCCACATGTCCCCCAGAATCTGCATTCTATTGGTAGGGATGTCCTACCTAGGTGGATGTGTGAATGCGTGGACATTTACTGGCTGTTTACTAAGTCTGTCCTTCTGTGGACCAAATACAGTCAATCACTTTTTTTGTGACTATTCACCACTTTTAAAGCTTTCTTGCTTTCATGATTTCACTTCTGAAATAGTTCCAGCCATTTCATCTGGCTCCATCATTGTGGTCACTGTGTTTATCATTACTCTCTCTTATGTCTACATCCTTTTCTCAATCCTGAAGATGCCCTCTATTGAGGGGAGGCACAAAGCCTTCTCTACCTGTACCTCCCACCTCACAGCAGTAACTCTGTTCTATGGGACCATCACATTCATTTATGTGATGCCTAAATCCAGTTACTCAACTGAACAAAACAAAGTGGTGTCTGTATTCTATATGGTTGTGATCCCCATGCTGAATCCTCTCATCTACAGTTTGAGAAACAAGGAGGTTAAAGAGGCCATGAGAAAATTCATGGCTAGACACATTAGTGGTCCTAAAGTAATTTAATTTTAATAATAAAAACTGCAAAATGATGACTTCTGCAGATGATTGAATAATGTACTAGTCAATTTCAGTGTATATTCATATTATTCTAGACTCATAAATTTTGTATTGGTGTGCCTGGTGGAAGAGTGGTTAGTTCAATCACCCTGAAGGAGCAAGCCACATATCCCTGGTTTTAAGTACCAGGCCTGCGGGGAAACAACCAGAGTGAACAACTAAATAAAAATAAAATAAAGATGCTTCTTTCTCCTCTCTCTTCCTGCCTACCTGCCTATTCACCTTCATTCCTACTTTCACCTTTATTAACAAGAAAAATTTCAATGTAATACATATGGATTCACTAAGATAGAAACATTTAGCAAAAAATATTTTTGCCTTTTTCTTATTTTACCCACGATTTTGTGCATCTATAGGTATACACATGTTCAAATAGGTTCTGTCCTCTTTGTATACAATTACTTGAATTAATAGTGGATAAATCTGAAATTTCTTGAATGGAAAATAAAGAATAATGTTGCCATTCAGTGTTGCCAAAGAAATGTTGCCCATCCTGGACAGATAATCTAAGGACAGAAATCTGGGATGCTGGGAGTACCTGTTGTCTCATGCTTTGAGCCTAAAGAAGAGGTGTCCTCTTACAATATCTCTGCAAATGAGCCCTGTCAAGCCAACTCTGCAGATATGTGAAAGTTCTACTTACCTACTTATTCTTCCCTTTTAGGAATCTACTGCACAAAATATATTTAGAAGTCTCCAAAAATGAGCCTATCAGGGTCTAATTGGCATGACCAGTTAGGTTATTTTCTAAATGAAATAGTAAGGGTCTTGTTTTTATTTTTTACAGGTTTTTTTTCAATCTTGTCATATCTTTAATCTTGTCAACCTTGCATACTTCTGTAATATTTATTTCCCTCTTACTCCTATTTTCTCTGACACTGAAATTTTCAGATTACTAGTACATAATTTCACTGGAACTTCTGTAACAGTCCACTTCTCACTCTAATTCATATGTAGTTTGATCTACAGGATTTTAAATTATTTGCATTACCACAGAACTCTAAGTTTCTTAGTATTTTTCTCAATGTGACTACTTGTAATAAAAAAGGGTGACTTTTTTTTGGAAAAATTTTCCCCCTTTAGTAGAAATATAAGCAGCATTTAATTTTAAGACAAGCTATATTCTGTGATTTGTTTATTTAGTTACTAGCAATGTTCTACAACATTAAGTCCAGAGTAATGTCAACTTCATGGAGGTGTGAGATGTTCCTACTTTTGATCCCATTGTTTAAGAACAAATTAGCTTCCACTTACAAACAAAAGTGCTTCAGAAGGAACTGTGGGATCTAGCACCACACACCATAGGATCTGGACAAGTTTGCCCACCCGTGCACGTAGTAATAGGCAGAAAGACCTCAATATGGATTACAGCACTAGCCAGAGCCAGTGCACCTGTTCCAATCCCTTTTGTACACTATTGGGGAAATCTGCAGAGGACCAACTTAAGTAGAAATACATACAGGAGACAGAATTTGTAAAATTTCAGTCTTCCAGAGGGACAATTCCAGCAAGTACTTGGAGGAAACAAACCAAACAAAATAACACCTAAAAGAGTTTTGATGCATTGGAGTTTAAAAGGAACTTTGCCTCTGCTGCCCTTTTCCCAAGGTGAGACTGCCTGGGGCTTAATTAACAGATAGCATAGGAAAGGGATCATGATAAATGAGGGTTGGCCTCCCTACTCCTGCAGGACACTACTGGAGAAACCTGTCTTAAAAAGGGTTACTGAGGCAGGACCACCATAACTGGAGAGGGATGAAAAAGCTCATAGAAGAGGCAGATAATAATGTTAAAGGAATGCAGCTAAGCTGATTGTGCTCATACTCTCCATAAGAAGCCCAGTCATGAGCCTCTTGGAGAACCTCACCTGGGGATGCCCCCAGAAGGCTTGTGGACACCCTCAGTAACAAGTAGTAAACACGCATTTCCCCTGTATCCTACAGCTGGTTTCTTGCATATGTTTCTGAGTATACTGAGAGCAGGCTCTGGCAAATGGAGTGCTCAGAGAACAACAGGGGCTATAGGTAATGGAGAAACTGTAAAGTTGAAATATAGTGCCACATTCTGGAAACAAAAGAAGGTTCCAGCAGCTAGTCAGGTGAGTTGTAATAACCATAGAAAACATAAAACTGAAGAATTCTGTCACAAGGGGCAACAAGAAGTGTGGAGCAGGTGTATTCATACAAGATCAGAGAAAACCTAGGTACAACAGAAACAATGAACAGTACACCCCACCTGAAATCAATAATAAAGACATAAAGAGATGTCTGCTATTTCACATGGAAAACAGTCACATAAAACTACAAGGAGTATGAAGAATCAAGGAAATATGCTATCATCAAAAGATAACAATGATCTTCCAATAACTGAATTCAGTGACATTAGATTTTGTGATAAAGAATTCAAAATAGCTGTTTTGAGGAAATTCAACAAATTATAAGAAAACACAGAAAGAAAATACATAAAACAATAAAACATTTAATAGGAGAAATCATAACAGAAATCCACAGAAAATCTGAAGCTGAAGAATTCAATTAATAAATAAAAAACTAGAATAAGTGTATTTATAGCAGAGTAGACCAAATGGAAGACAGAATAAGTGATCTAGAGATTAGGAACTTTGAAATAACCCTATAAGAGGAAGGAAAAAATGAATATGAAAGTCATTATGATCTTTAGGACTCTAGAAAGGGACAGACACTTTATTTAAAACACTAGTAAGAACTTACAAACCTGGGGGTGGGGGCGGTGGAGACTGACATCCAAGTTCACAAAACTAATAGATAATATTAAAATTCCAGTGCAAAATGAGGCTTTGTCCAGGACATAATAGAATAAAACTGTGAAAAATGAAAGACAGAGAATTCTGAAAGCATCAATAGAAATAAAAATTATAACCTACAAATGAGCCCCCAAAAGATTACCAGGAAATTTCTCAGCAGACACTCTACAGTTTAAGAGAGAGTAGAATGATATAATTAAAGCACTGAAAGAAAAAAAATGGCAATCAGGAATATGCTAGATATCAAATTTATCCTTTAGAAATGAAGGCTACATAAAGAATTTCCCAGAAAAACAAATACTGAGGGAGTTCATCACCACTAGACTTATTTTGCAAGAAATGCTAAAAGTTCTTCAAGCTGAGACAAAAAGGTTCTAATCAGTGACTCAATAACATACCGAAGTATAGAACATACTGGTAAAGGTTTTAGTCAGATTTTAAAAACTTTCATTCTGTAAGAGGACTATATGTAACTGCTAAATTATAGGATAAAAGTTAAAGAGAGTATTAGAATCTCTATAGCTACTATAATTTGTTAAATACAAAATGTAAAAAGAAATAATAAAATATGAAAGGGGGAATACATGATAGAGTTTTTGTAGGTGAAAAAGTTAAGCTACGGTCAGGTTAAAACATATTTTTATCTATAAGATATTTTATGTATTCTTCATGACAACCCCAAATGCAGAAAACTAGAGTAGGTTCACAAGAGAAAAAGAAAGGGAAACAGAAGATGCCATCATGGAAAAATAAACAGAGGAAAAAAGCAGCAAATGAACTACAAAAACTGTCAGTACCCACTCAATGGTGTTAGTAAATCCTTAATGATCAATAATGATTCTAAATGTAAAAAGATTGAATTCACCAAATAAAAATAGTGACTAGATGGATTAAAAAAAGACCCAACTATATACTGCCTATAAGAGACTCACTGCAAATTTAAGGACACACATAGGCTCAAAGCGAAGGAATGGGAAATATATTTCATGCGAGTAAAAGGCAAAAAACAAACCAGGAATAGCTATGCTTAGATCAGACAAAATACACTTTAAAACAAAAATTATAATAAGATTCAAAGAAGGGAATCATATATTGATAATGGGGTCCATTCATCAAGATATAATAATCATAAGTATATATACATCATTATTAGTGTATCTAAACATGTTAAGCAAACACAAACAGATCTGAAGCATGAAATAGACAACACAGTTCTACTTGGAGTTTCAGTGCCTCGCTTAGTAATAGATAGATCACGTGGACAGAAGTGAACAAGGAAATGTTGTGTTTGAATGATACTGTTGATAAAATAGACACATATAGATGAAGTGATATATTGAATATTGCATGCAACAATAGTAGAATAACATTCTTCTTAAGTGCATGTAGGATTTTCTCCAGAACTGATCATATGTTAGGCCACAAAAAAAATTACAGCAAATTTAAGAAGTCTGAAACCATATGAAGTGTATTTCTGATCAAATGGTATAAAATAGAAATCAACAATAGGAAAGCTAGAAAATTTACAAGCATGTGGAAATGAAACAACATATTCCCGAACCAAGGGTCAAAGAAGAATTCCATGCAAAAATAAAAATATCTACCTTGAAACAAATGAAAACAAACATTATAATCAAATCCTAAGGAAAACTGCAAGAACAGTACTGAGAGGGAAATTTATAGCAATATATGCCTATGTTATGAAATGAGAAAGATCTCAAATAAACAACCAAATATATCTAAAGGAATCAGAAAAAGATGAACAAACTAAAACTAATGTTAATAGGAGAAAGGAAATAATGAAGATCAGTGTGAAAATAAATTGGAGAACAAAAAAACAATAGAAAATATTAAGAAACTGAAGAAGTTTTATTAAAAAAGATAGAATTACAAAGCTTTAGTTAGACTAAGAAAAAGAGAAGATTCAAATAAATAAAAATTAGATGAAACTGGAGATATTACAGTTTAAACTACGGAAATATATAGGCTCTTGAGGACTGCCAGGAAAAATTATATGCCAACAGATTGGATAACCCAGAGGAAATGGATAAAATCCTAGAAATCTCCAACCTGTCAAGACTGAATCACAAGATATTAAATCTAAATAGACTAATAACAAGTTTAATAAGACTGAACCAGTAACCAAAAATCAGATCACTTCATTGGTGAATTCCACCAAACATTTAAAGCTGATTTTTTTTAAAGGAATGGTTCAGGCAGGAATGAAAGCTAATAGGCAGGTAGGCTGGAAGAGAGGAGAGGAAAATCACTTCATTTTATTTTTATTTAGTTATTCATACTGTTTTTTTCCCCACTGGATCTGAGAATAGAAACAAGGGGTCCGTGGCTTGCTCCTTTGAAGAGCATTGACCTAACCATTACTTCATTAGGGCATACCCATTTAAAGATGATTTAATATTAATCTTCTCTAAACTTAAAAAAAACTGAAGAGGAAGGAACACTTCAAAACTCATTTGATGATGTCAGATTTACCCTGATACCAATGCCAGATAAGAATACTAAGAAAAAAAGGAAACATAAAAATTCCTGATGACTATGAGTACAAAATTTCTCAAGAAAATATTAGCAAGTTGAATTCAACAATACATAAAAGATAAAAAGGATCATATCAGGATCAAGTGGGATTTATTCCTGAGATGTAAAGATGTTTCAAATAGTCATATCAATAATATGATATATTATTAATAGATTGAAAGACTGAACAGTATATAGTTATCATAAAATGAAGAAAAAGCAATTGACAAAATACATATTTTTATGATAAAATCCTCAACAAACTGTGTATAGACAGACCATGCCACAACATAATAAAGACTAACCCACAGGTAGCATCATACTCAATAGTGAAAGAGTGAAATCTTTTCCTATAAGATTAGGAATTGGACAAGGGTACCCACTCTTATCACTTGTATACTAGGAGTTCAAGCTAGAACAAATAGGCCATACAAAGAAATAAATGACATCTAAACCAGAAAGGGAGAAAAACAAACTGTCCTTATTTGCAAATGCTATAATATTATATAAAGAAAATACAAAAACTCAACAAGAGCACTGTTAGAACTAGTGAAAATATACAGTAAAACTTTACAGGATATAAAATTAATATGTGATCAGTTATATTTCTGCCCATTGACAATAAAATATTTGAAAAAAATAAAGAAAACTATCCCATTATATGTCATAATCCTGGTAAAGAATAAAGGCATCACACTTCCTGATTTCAAATAGACAACAAAGTTATACTATATATACTACCATACTATTTAAAATAAGTGTTTAAGTATAGTAGTGAATATGTGTTCAAATTATATATTAAGGTTTAAGTTAACTTGTAGATCAACTTTCATATAGAAATAATTTTCCTGTTTCATTTCACACAATTTTCAAGAAAATCACTTGGGCTTTAACCTTTTTATTCCTACTCTTTCTTCACTAAACTCTAGTGGAAATAAATATGATAATAGCCTTTACATAAGCAAATCAGCTAGAAACCAGGAGACAAAGGGAAGAACCCTCTCAACTCCCTTGATAGAGGTAAAGTATTCCCAGAGAAACCATACAGTCCTTGGTGTATACATGTCAGTGTTAGTTCAGGAAAGAGACAAATACTAGCTATTTTGAGTAAAAATTATGATTTTATTTTTGGAATTTAAAGTTTAAAAATTATTGGAAGGGCCTACAAAAGTAGAATTTGGGACACTAAAAGCAAAATCGGAGTTTCAAAATTCTGCCATGATAGCTGTAGTCAAGAGTTCTGAAAATAAGAATATGCTAACAAATTTGACTTATTTTTGTTTTATTGAGATATAATTGACATATAACATGATGTGAATCTAAAATATAAAATGTGATTCGATGCATTTATATATTACATATTACCATCATAGCTTTATCTAACATCTTTATAAATATATCATTTATTTTCTGTAGTGAGAACAATTAATAACTCATTCTTAGCAACACAAGTTTATAATACAGTATTATCAACTGCAATCATTTTTACATGTGTTAGTGCTCCAGAATTTATCTACCTACTCTAAGTTTGTACCTCTAAAGAATATCTCTCTAATTCTCACACCACTAGTTTTTGGTAACCAGCATTCTGCTCTTGGTTGCTATGAATTTGGTGTTCTATATTTCACATAAAAGTTATAGTATTTGTATTCCTTTTATTTATTTCACATAATATAATGATCTCAAGGTTCATCATTTGTCACAAATGGCAAGATTTCCTTTTTATGGCTAAATAAGTTTCCATTGCATATATACACAGTCTTTACCCTTTTATCTGCTGACAGATATTTATATTTCTTCCATATCTTTGTTATTGTGACTAATGCAATGAACATAGGAGTGAAGATATCTCATTGATAGCCTGTTTTCATTTCTTTTAAATATATACCTAGCAGTGGGGCTGCTGTATCTTACAGAGTTCTATTTCTAATTCTTTTCAGGAGCCTCCATACTGTTTTCCATGGTGCCTGAGCCTATTAATAGTCCCAACAATGTTGCTCAAGGGTTTCCTATTCTATATATTCTTGTCAACACTGTTATCTTTTGTTTTCTTTGTTTCTTGCTTTTGTTTTCTTGCTGAACAAGATAACATATCAGGTGTAAGGTAACATATAATTTGGTTTTGATTTACATTCCCTTGATATTTAGCGACATTGACCGCCTTTTGTGTACCTATTTGCCATTTGTACAAACTTTGTAAAATATCTACTCAGTGCCTGCATAAATTTTATAATAGGAGTTTTTTGGTTGTTGTTATTGAGTTGTATGAGTTTTTTAAAAATATGCCTTGGATATTACTTCACATATTTTTTTTTTTGATTTCATAGGTTCACTTTGTTGTGAAAAATTTTTCTTACTTTGATGTAGTCCCACTTGTTGATTTTTACTTATGTTGCTTTTTGTGTCATCCAAAATAACAATGCCAAAACCAATGTGAAGGAGCTTATTTCCTCTTTTCCTTTAGAAGTTTCACTATTTCAGGTCTCATGAGTAAGTATTTAGTACACTTCAAACTAAATATTTTGTGTAGTGTAATTAAGGGTCTAATTCCATTTTTCTGCATGTGAAAATCCAGTTTTACAACCACCATTTGTTTAAGAGACTATACCTTCCCCATTGCATATTCTTGGTTCCCTTGTCAAATATTAGTTGATTGTATATGTGTGGGTTTATTTATGGGCTCTCTATTCAGTTTAATTTGCATAGGTGCCTATTTTTATGCCATTGCTTTCCCTTTATACAGGGAATCAGTCTCCCATTTGTTGCCCAGGAAACATCTCAGAAAAAAAGGTAGAAAAGAAAATAAACACAGAGACTGTTTTCTTATGAAGTAATGTTTCTGCGGAAGCCCTTGTTGAAGGGAAAAATTCCCTGAAATCTCCATTTACTGCACTGTCACTCAAAAATTTTCTAATATTTCATTATGAATTTTTAAAAATATACAGTTGAAAGAATTACACTCCATCTCCATATACTCAGATTGGTCTGAGTATCTTCTGTTGTATAATGAAATGCTTCAAGTTGTACATTCCATGACTGGGTGGTGGTGCCAGAGACAATTCACTGTCCTGATAGCTGAACTTTAATCCCTGGTCTAAGGCTTGCTCTTGTGGGGGTTCTGATACTAAATAATTCATATAGACAGGGATTAGTAGGGAAAAGAAAGATTTCAAATATCTTGCCTAATTGTTGATGATTATTCTGAAACTTTAAATATGTTTCAGCCTTTCTTTGTTGGCATGGTGACTTGATTCCATGGATGAGCAATACCTGAAAGTCACGTGGATGCTATATGAACTTTTATGCTGTGATGGTAAATTTTATCTATCAATTTGACTGGGCTAACAGGCCTATTTCTGTTGAATTCTGCTAAAGATTTAAAGAATTAATATTTATTCATCACAAACTCTTCCACATAATCAAAGGGAATGGTATACTTCTCTACTTGTATGAAATCATTATTACTCACATACTAAAACCATACAAAGATATACAAGGAAAGAAACTACAGACAAATATCTCTTAGGAAGGCATATGTAAAACTCCTCAATGAAATGCCAGCAAAGTGATTTCAGCAACCCACCAAAAATTATACATATGGCTAAATGAGATGTATCCCAGGAAAGCAAAGTTGCTTTAATATCTGGAAAACAATTTTGTTCACACCATACAAATATAACAAAAAAACAAACCATATGATCATTTCAAATATAGGTAGAAAACCCTTTTGACAAAGTCTAACACATAATCATTATAATAACACTAAATAATTAATAGAAAGTAAATTCTTGAGCCTGACAGGTGGCATTTATAAAAGACCCACAGCTAATATCACACTTTATGGCCAAAGTCTAGATGCTTTTCCTCTATTAATAGGAACAGGATCAGGATGTCTGTTTTTGCCCACTTTTATTCAAGATTATAATGGAAATTATATCCAGGGCAATTTGAAGAAAATTAAAGTCATCCAGATTGTCAAGGAAGACAAAACTCTCTGTTTTCAGAGGACACAATATTGTATATTAAAAAATAATATAGAAATTAGAAATATCTCAACAAGCCATAGTGGCTAATAAATGAGTTGTACTAATCCATAACATATAAGATAAATATAAAAATAAATTAGAATTATTTCTGTTGGCCATGAACAATCCAAAAATGAATTAAAAAAACAAGTTCATTCATTTACAATAGCATCAAAAAGTATAAAATATTTAGGAATACATTGATAAGTATAAAACTGATACTCTGAAAATTATAAAACATTGCTTAAAAATGAAAGCAAACATAAACTAAACTTCCAGTTTTCATGGATCTTTAATAATGTTTAGATGGGAGTACTTCCCTAATTGACATATGCATTCAACACCACCCCTAACAGAATCACAAATGTCTTCTTTATATAAGTTGACAAAATGATTCTAAAATTATGTGGAAATGTAGGTGACCTGGTATAGCTCAAACAATCTTGGAAAATGAGAAAAAGGTAGGAGGAGTTATGCTTTTTAGTTTCAATGCACTACAAGAAAACTATGTGTACTGTTCTGTAGTTCAACACAGAGATAAAAGGAATTCAGAAGCAAACCCATGTATGATCAACAGATTTTCAGCAAGGGTATCAAAAACTTCCAATGGGTGAAGAATGATCTTTTCTTTCACAAGTGGTGCTGCACAAACTGGATATCCACATGCAAAAGAAGAAAGATGGACCCTTACGTACACCAGTACAAAAGTTAATCCAAATATATCAAAACCTACTGTAAGAGCTAATAATCTACCATTAGAAGAAAGCATAGAGGTAAATCTTCGTGGTTTCAGGTTTAGTAATGAGTTCTTAGTTATGACATCAAAGCATGAGTAATGAAAGAAATGATACACTGGTTACCGTTAAAGTTAACTTTTGTGTTTCAAATGAAACTATCAAGAAATTATGCACAGGATAGGAGAAAGTATTTGCACATCATATATCTGATTAAGGATTTGCATATAGAAAGAACACTCACAATTCAATGCAAATAAACTCAATTAAAAATAGACAAAGGACTTGAATAAACATTTATTCAAGTTAGATACATCAATGTCCAATAAATATATGGAAAGATATCAGATATTATTAAATATCAAAGAAATAAAATTCAAAACCATAATAATACATTTAATGTAGTTACTATAAACAGGTGGATAGTGATTTAAACAATTTTGACCTCTCAGTACCATCACTCATCTGATAGCACTGCCTTGGAGGCAGGGTATCTGGTGAACGGGTGTTTTGAATCTCCTTACCAGTTTAGAATATGGTTTCACATTCTCCCATGGTGCAGACACCTTTCAACTCACTTCTGATTTTTAACAAAAGATAATTTGTCTGTGAACTGTGACATAATCAGTGTATTTTTGAGAGTAGAGAAGGTTTAAGACTTTCTACACCATCACTGATATCACTATGCAGCATGTTTCACTATGTACTGTGTTGTTTTACCTATTTTTGAAGTATAATAAATACATACATAGAGAGTTTACAGTTGTACCCAATGTTTATATTATATACAACCATGCAATCACAACCACAATCAAGCAAAAGGGAATTTCAATTACCTCCCAATTATTCCTTGTGCCCCTCCACAATTCATTCTTCTCTTTGATTTGGCCCCATGCAGTTACTGATATGCTTTTAAAGAATAAATTGTTTCGTTTGCAATTTTATAAAATGAGAATAATATAGAATGTACACTATTTTGCTTACTTCTTTCAGAATAATTATTTTGAGGTTTGATATATATCAGCAGTCTTTATTCTGAGAGTAATTTTTCATTACATAAATAAAGTCACTAAGCATTTTTTAATGAGGTCAATTTGATTTACAAAATAATGTAATTGTCAATGTTCAGGTTCACTATTTACCAAATATATGATAACACATCACATGTACTACCAAATTACCAAAAGTAGTCCACACTATCCACTGGAGCCCTACCACCATGTGTTCCCTCTCCCTATTCTCTTCCCTATTGATAACCGTAGTTCTAGTGTCAATGTCCAAGGTTTGTTTTGTATGTTCATTAGCTTTGTTTCTTTACTGTATTTTTCCTTATGACTTCTTTCAGTTAGCATAATTCCCTCTTGTTCCATCCATGTTGTTTCACATGTCAGACTTCATCCTTTACAGGGCTGTGTAGTATTCCATGATATTAATATATACTGTATCATGTACATATGTGTGTATATATACACACAAAGACTATATCTTCTTTATTGATGGGCACTTAGTTTCCAATTCTTGGATATTATAAATAGTGCAGCAATAAACAAGGAGTGCATGTATCTCTGTGAATTAGTATTTTTATGATTTTGGATATATAGACAGAGTGGGGTGATGGGATCCCCTGGAATATCCATTCCCAACTTTTTGATGAATCTCCACACTGCTTTCCATAATGTTTGCACCAATTTAAATACCCACCGAAGTGTAAAATGTTCCCTTTCCTTCATATCCTCACCGAAAATTATTTCTTAGGCTCGCCATATTTCCTTGAGACAAAAACTGGCCATTGGGATAGCAAAAAGGGATGGGGTTATTGCTGCGGCCTATGTGGCTAAACGAAAGGGTCCCCAAGAGGAGGCTACAGGAGTCTAAAGAAAGACAGACAGACAACATGCATCTAGAAAACCAGGGGTCAGGTGGGACACTGCTCTCTGAATAGCAGTGACCTTGACCTAGGCTCCTTGATTAATTTTATAGGGTTGGCTTACAATGAGATAATACAATAATGCCAAGCAAGGAAACATTAGCTACTACACCTTCTGCTTATCTTGTAGAGACAGTCTTTCATTATCTGATCAAGAGAGAACTTTTGTCTGGAGATATCTTTCAGAGGCATTCATAAAATAGTTCACTTCTTTCAGGTTATGGACTGGAAACAAAGGGGAGGGGAAGCAGGACAATCTGAGTAAGAGCAGAGCTGCCAGGCTAGCAACAAGTACTATGCAAATGTTGATAAGCAATAGTATAATAATGACGTGTTGTCTGGAGGGATCTCATACAAATGACTGGGCAAGGAATTTTGGTACCTTAGGTAAAAACCAAATTTGGTGCCCCAGAAGCCCCAATCTAAATATCCTGCCTAAAACACACGCTTCTTTAACCATCTCAGTGCCAGAAATGCCCAATAACCTGCCACAGTGCCAGAGACAACCTCCATAATACTTAGCGACTGCTTAACCACTCTGTTGTGTTCCACTCTCTTTGAAAAAATAGACACTTGGTTGGGGAGGGTGTGAATCCTCTTCCCCTGGCTCCTATTTCCTCATAGTGAGTGGGAGGGTGGGAAAAGCAGCAGCACCTGTGGCCTGGCCATAGTCAGCATTGACAAGGGTCATCCTTAACGTGGGGCAAAAGGGGCAGCTGCGCTTGGGCCCCCTCAACAGACTGGACCCAGGGCAACTCAACTTCCCCTTTTGCCCTGTGCTAAAGATAGCTCTGGTGTTAAAACAGAACACAAGTGACCTTTATGTGAAAATGATAGGAAAGTCAAGAAATAAGAAAGAAAATGATACTGTCCCATTTAAAATGGTATGTATGGTTAGTCTATTGCTTCCAGACTTTTGAATAACAGCAATTCTCACAGGTGTGAGGTAATATCTTACTGCTGTTTCGATTTGCATTTCCCTAATAACAAGAGAGGAGGAACAACTTATCATGTGCCTGTTGGTCATCTGTAAGTCTTCTTTGGAGAAATGTCTATATAGACTTCTGCACATTTTTTGACTCACTTGTTTGGTTTCTACTGAGTTTTATGAATTCTTTATATATTTTGGATATTAAGCCTTTGTCAGATGTATCATGATCAAATATCTTTTCCTAGTCAGCAGTCTCTCTTTTCTTTCTGGTGATAGCTTTTTAGTTTATTTTTGGTTTTGTTTCCCTTGGTATAGCCACTTTCTTAATCCATTTACCAGTTGGTGGGCTGTTAGGTGTTTT
This sequence comes from Solenodon paradoxus, assembly GCA_004363575.1. NCBI lineage: Eukaryota > Metazoa > Chordata > Mammalia > Eulipotyphla > Solenodontidae > Solenodon > Solenodon paradoxus. The sequence continues at coordinate 46,347 of RJWH01001782.1, read as the reverse complement.
CCTAGTTTTGGACTGCTGTGAATGAAGGTGCTATGAAAATTAGAGTCATTTCTGGGCTGATAATATATTTCCATTTGTCCAAGGTTAATACCTAGGAGTGAAATTATTAAAAGATGTGATGTGTAAGATTTTAGGAATTTTCAAATCATTTTTCAAGTAGTTCTATTGTTTCATACAGCACTTGCAATATAGAGTTCCAATTGTTTCAAAATCTTGTCAACACTTGACATTGTTAGACTTCTTTAAATTAAGTCATTTAATGCATGTATCCTGGTACCTATTTAGAGTTTTAATTTGCATTTTCCAGATAATTAATGCAACTAAGCATTTTTCAATGATTATTGGCCATTAATATATCTCCTTTAAGTGACTATCCCAATATTTCATCTATATTTAATTGGGTCTTTTACTTCTGGGTCTTTTACTTTGAAGAGTTATTTACATATTCTAGATAAGGGTTAACATTTTATTGAAGGCATAAAGTTAATCATATAAAATTACAAGCAATATAATCTCAGTCTCAACTACTCCATCATTGTAGTGAGAAAGCAGACATAAACCATGTTTAAACAAACAGGCATATCTGTAGTCCAGTAAACATTTATACAAACTAGTGGTCAGTCCAGTCTATAACTTTTCAGCCTTTTTTTCTGAACACAAGTTCTCTGTTTGATATATACTATATACATATTGTTTTGATTCTGTGTTTATTTGGTGTCATTTGATGGTTAATTTCTAGTGAGGTCTCATTGTACCTGTGGGCAGCTGCCATTTCATTGCGTGTTCACATGATCTTTACTCAAATACATGCCCTGAGAGAGCTAAAGCAAGCTTTCAGGTGTATCTTCTTAAAAGAGTACCGATCTTATTAGATTGGGGTCCTACCCTTATGAGGTCATCTAACCTAATTAACTTCCAAAACCCCATATTCCTGTATGGGGGATCAGGAATTCATCTGAACTTTTTGGGAAATTGTTCAGTTTATAACAAACAATATGTCTTTTTAATTTTCACCTTTTTGATTTTTGTCAACCAAAAAGCATTTACTCCTATATTTACCCTGAAAATTTTATTGTTTTATCTTTTGCATTTAAATCTGATACAGCCTTTAATTTATTTTTATTTATGGAGTTATGATAATATTTTTCTGTGTTTATGCAGTTGTTCTAGTAATATGTATTCAAAACACTATCTTTTCTCATTGAAATGCCTTTAAAATTTGTCTAAAATCAATTGATCATACAATTTTTGGGTCTCCCTTTGACCTGTCTTTTCTGCATCTTTGAACTATATTTATATCCTTTCACCAATACAACACTACCTTGATTATTACAGGTTATGACAATCTTGAAATTATATAATGCAAATACTTTATTTTTGCTCATGTTTCTTAAAATTATTTTTCTTATTCTAGTTAGTATTTAAATCCATATACATTTTAGGATTACTTTATCTATCTCTACATAAGTTTCTAACATAATTTCAATTGTGATTTCATGGACTATAAATACCAACTTTTTAAAGACACAGAACCCAGTTAAAAAGATTTTACATTCTTAAATGCACATGGAACATTCTGAATCGTAGAGCATATCCTGATAAACAGAACAAGTTTAGTAAGCTTAGCAAAAATAACATTATAGAGAGCTTCTTCTCCAGCCACAGGGATATGAAACAAGAAGTGAATCAAAAAAGCAAAATGGCAAGAATGACAAAGATGTGGATATTAAAAAACATACTTCTGGCCAATTCCTAGATCAATGAGGAAATAAAAGACAAAACCAAAAACTATCTGGAAACAAATGAAAATAAGAAGATAAGTTACCAGAAATGTGTGATACAGAAAAAGCAATTCTAAGAGGACAGTTTATAGTGATATAATTGCACATCAAACATCAAGTTCAAAAAGTTCAAATTAAATAACTAAGCACACACTTGAAGGAACTAGAAGAACAATTAAAACCAAAATTAGTAGAAGAAAGGAAATAATAAAAATTAGAGGATAACTAAATTAAATTGAAAACAATAATGTCATTCAAAAGATCAATGAAGCGAAGAACAGTTTTTCTGAATAAGCAAATTTGATAGACATTTGGGCCATATTTATAAAGAGAAAAAAAAGTCCTAACAACAATAAGCAGAGGTAATGAAGGGGCGATTTAAATAGACACTGCAGAAATATGAAGGATCCTGAGATCTCTATGAACACCTCTATCTAGAAAATTCACCATCTTGAAGAAGTGGACATATTCTAGAATCCTATAATCTTACAATTCTAAGCCAGAATTACATAAAAAAACTTTACATAAAATTACATAAATTACATAAAAATTACATAAATTACATAAAATTACATAAAAAAAAGAATTACAAAAAAAAACTTGGACAGGCCAGTCACAAATGCAGAAATTGAGACAGTAATCAAAAGTCACCACAAAAAACAAAAACAAAAAACCATGAGCCTAAGGCTGTATGGCTTCACTAGCAAATTAAAGTAAACATTGAAAGATCTACTACCCATCCTGGTTAAACTCTTCCACAAAATCAGGAGGAAAAGCTCCCAAATACATTCTATGAGCCTAACATTACACTGATTTCAAAATCAAACAAGGAAGAACAGCTCCAAAGAGCAAATTACAGACTGACATTACTGACGAATATAGATTCAAAAATTCTCAAAAAAAATCTTCGAAAACCAATTCAACAACACATTAAAATTATGCATTATGACAAAGTAGGATATACTCCAGGATACAAAGATGGTTCAGCATATACAAATCAATCAATGTAACATACCACATCAACGAAGAGAAAGACTAAAATATTATGATAATATTAATCAACATAGAGAAAGCATTTGACAAGATTCAACATCCATTTATGATTAAAAACTCACTATAAAGGGAACAGAAGGCACATACTCCAAAGTAATAAAATCCATATATAACAAAAACACAGCCAACATCATACTCAATGGTGACAAACTGGAAGTTTTTCCCCTAGGATCTGGAAAAAAAAAATGCCCATTGTCACTACTGCTATTTAGCAAAATCCTACAACTTCTGCCAGAGTAATTAGGCAAGAAGAAGACATTAAAAGTATCTACATTGGAAAGAAGAAATAAAACTGGCATTATTCACAGATGACATGAAATTATACCTAGAAAACCTTATAGACTTTACCAAAAACTGTTAGAAACAAAAATTGAATATAGTCAAGTGGTAGAATATAAAGACAACAAACAAAAATCCGTGGCATTTCTATATGTACACAATGGAAAAGAAAGAGAAATCAAGAAAAACCCTCATTCACAATAACACCAAAAAAGAAAATAGCTAGGAAAAAAAAAAAACAAAGGAGGTGAAAGACCTTCACACTGAAAACTATAAGACATTGATAAAAAATATAGAAGACAAAGTGATGGAAGAATATTTCATGATCATGGATTGATAGAATTAACATAGTTAAAATGGTCACTTTACTGAAAGCAACATATATATTTAATGTGATTCCTATCAAATCTCAGGGACATTTTTCAAGAAAAATTGAATAAGCAATACTGAAATTTGTATAGAACCAAAAGACATTACATGGCCAAAGTTATGCTCAGAAAAAAGAAAGATGGAGAAACAACCCTCTCTAACTTTATACTACTACAGAGATTATACTGAAAAACAAAAACAAAAACAAAAACAAAAACAAAAACAACCCCAGACAAATACAGCAGAGGAATAAAATTGAGAGCCCAGAATTAAAATCACACCTATATGGGTAGTTAAGGAGCCAAGAACATAAAATGGAGAAAGGAAAGTCTAGTCAATAAATGGTGCTGGGAAAATTGGACACCAGCAAAAAAATTAAGCTAGATTACTTATTAGTGCCACATATAAAAAGTAATTCAAATTTGGATGAACACCTGGTGTAAGATGAAGACCTGATGTAAGACTTGAAACTATAAAATACATAGAAGAAAATGTAGGAAAATGTTGCATGATATTAATCTCTGAGATATCTTTGGGGGAAAATGGCACCTATGGCATAGGAAGCTAAAGTAAAACTAAATAATTGGAACCACATCAAACAAAAAATGTTTCTGTCTTGTGAAAGAAACCACCACTAAATGGGAGAAGATATGCTCAATATACATCAGACAAGAGCTTAATCTCCTAAATACAGAAAGAGCTCATATAATTCAACAATAAAAAGCAGATGACCTACTCAAAAATAGGCAGAACTGAATAGACACCTTTCTAGAGAAGACACATGATCCACAAACATGGGAAATACTCTGTTTCACTCACCATCATAGAGAAGACACATGATCCACAAACACATGAAAAATGCTGTTTCACTCACCATCATAGAGATGACATGTGATCCACAAACACATGGAAAATGCTCTGTTTCAATCACCATCAGAACACTGTAAATAGCAACCAGGTTGAGAGATCACTTCACACCAGTGAGAATGGCCAAAATAAAAAAGAACAGAAACAACAAGTGTTGGTGAGAGTGTGGAGAAAAATGAACCCTCCTTCTCTGTTTGTGGGAATGTTAGTGCAACCTTTCTGGAAAAATGTATGATATATTTATATTCAATGAAATTCTATGCAGCTGAAAGATGAAATCATGGCCTTTGCAACAATCTAGATGGAACTATTGGTGATTGTGCTAAGCAAAAGAAACCAAAAAAAATAATGAAGTACATGATGGATTCACTCATACGTGGAATATGAAGAAACAAATCAAACAAGTATCAACAAAACACAAAGGAAACAAGACTGTGACAACCATAGGGTGAGAGGGGGAAGGGAACAAGATAAGGAAGGTGGTGGTAAAGGGCACTAGAACTCAGGTGGTGGAGATGTAGTGAAGTGCACACAGACTGAAGTGTAAGTTCAGTATCTTTTAAAGCATACAGGAATATAAACAAAAGAAATGATAAAATAATTTTTTTAAAAGTGGTCCCCTGTGGGGAGTCAATTTGGATTTGCAAACAAGAACTGAACCACTTGTTTTCTCTTACATGCTATTTTAGCCTAATGTTTGTAATTATTTGCTAGAACTAAATGTGAATTTTATTTTAAATAAATAAAAATAAATACTTAAAATGAATAATATTATTTAATAACACTGTCTGGCTTTTGTGTGGTCACATAGGAAAGTCAATTAGAACAACTATCACAGTATTAAGGAGAGTGAAAACATTTGATAAGAATTTAGGAGGTAAGTTCAATAGGAGTTGGTTATGGTGAGTTTATGAAGGAAATTAGGACCTGATACTGATCATGTAAGTGCTACTGCTGTTCATGGCCAGGTTGTAGTCTTAGCCAGCTTTAGGTAATTAAGCAGTACGTAGACAGTAGACAGAAATACTGTGAATCACGGACTAGTTGGAAACCAGTGGTCATCACTGAGGTCCTTATGTTTTGAAGTTGACTAGATGACATTAACAGTGATGAGTACATTCTGTCATTCAGTCTGAACCGAATTTTAAACCTGGACTTAATTGTACCAATACATTTAGACAAGTATCATAAACTAAGCCTCAGTTCTCTCTTCTATAAAATTAGGATAATGGAATTCACTACTTAGTTCACCAAATTATTGTACAGATTACCTGAAAAAAATGTAAGTCAAGTGTTAGGTACAGTGCTTGGCAAAGAGTATGATCTTAATGGAAAGCATTAGTGTAAAATACATCAAGACATGAGTTAATAGGAAGAGATAAAACTTTCTATAATTAGGTTGAATCTTCAGGTTGACGATAGCTGTTTATACCATTTCCACTAGCCAAATAAGCCACTTACCATCCTTTCAGTTTATATCATCCAAACCTCTTTTTACTTCACAGCTGTCTCTCTATAAAACTTTAAAGATATTCCTTTCATATTTTCTGATAGAAAAAATGTGTACAATAATTGTGTTATTTAAAATTCAATTTAGTATTCTACTCTGTATTCCCTGTGGCATCTAACTGGAGTGTCAAATATACGTGTAAATATATTTACCTATATATTACTGTTAAATACTTTAAAAATGAACACATGTTGAATAAATGAAGCTAGATTAAAATTTTATATTTTGATTTGAATATTCTTTCATCTGAAATAAAATGGCAAACATAGTCAATATGTAACCATGTGATATTTTATTATTTATAGTTCCAATCATTATCAAATGAAAATGTACCAATACCTAGATTTAAAAATATATCACTTGAGAATTGACAAAACCCTTAAACATGAGTCATGTTTGTGTGAAATGAACTGCTCAATATTCACTTGAGAATGTGATAATGACCTGTTTTACTTTTGAATTCACATCTAAATATCTAGAATCTTCAGAGACTTATCCTCAACAATAAGATAATATGGCTGCTATACAATTCCTTTAAATCTATTGCTGTAAGATGAATGAATTTCTATTTCAAGAGGTAAGATTTTGACTTTTGTGAATTAATCTATTATATTGGTTTCATTTATCATTTGAGAACACACTATTCTCCAAAGCTTTATTTGTATTCACAACCATGGTTGAGAAATAGGGTAGAAGTAATACAGCAGTCAGCTACAAGTAACCTTAACTGACTTAGCCTAAGTTTCTACAGTCTACATCCTGTGTACACACACACTTCAGGCTACGGGATTCTCCATTTATCCACCCAGAAGACCAGAAACACATGCTTTCTAACACTATATAAACTTCACACTCAGCTATAATGCTAATAAATTCACTAGTTTCGAGATGCTGTGAGGACTTACTGTTAGTAAATATCTTGTGGAAAGACTTATTATTCTGAATACTTCGGCTTATAGGCAGCAGATAATCCGGACAAAGTTGAGAATATGAAGCCAGAGAACTTAGAGATGAGGTCCATTCTGGCCACTAGCTGGGTGAACCTGGGCAAAATCCTTAGACTGTAACTTTATTCACTCTGTATTAGTATTATGTCATTCTTTTAATACTCCAATTAGAAGATACTGTTATATTGGAGAATGATTTGTTTGAATAAATGTACTTTAATTATTCCTAAATATTAAACTTGTAACATTTTGCTTAGTCATTAGATTGATATTTTAAAGTATTTGACAAAATAATATTTTAATTGTAAATATTAGCTACATATATTAACTTTTACAAGAGCTAACTTCGTTAGTAACCTTATTTTTAATTTTATTTCTATTTCTTCCTTAGCCTATCAAAACAACTGTATTTCTCTTTTAAAAGATGGTCTTATTTTACTGAAAAACTTGTAAACTTTGTTATTAGTTAGACTATATTATGCATTAGCTGTCAGAAAGTAGAAGAGGTAATTTGTCATCTAACCTTTTCTGAGAGATTTTATTTCATCATATTACTTTTAAATTTCATTTATAGCATAGCTACTAGAGGAATGGATTAGGTTAAAACTGTCTGAGACTTTTATCTTGATATGATCACATGTAAAATTATGTAAGAAAATTTTTAAAGGAAAGGTACTGATAGAAATGAAGGTGAGTAGGCAGGCAGGCAGGAAGTGAGAGGAGCAAGCATCTTTATTTATTTAACTTAGCTGGTTTTCCCTGGCCCTGGGATAGGAACATAGGTCCTTGGGATGTACATGGACTGTGTTCAACTGGAGGTGGTAGACCTGACTGCTGCACCAATAGGGTACTGATTTATGTAAATTATTTAACACTGCCCGAATCAGTTTCTTCATCAAAAATAAAATAAAAATATTTAGTAATATTTCATAGAAATTAAAATAGAGCTGCATATAATATACAAATGGTATGTAATAAATCAATATATAAAAATAAATTAATATATAATAAATATACTAATGTAAAATAGAAATAGATACCTTAATCCAGTATTTGTCATTAGAATTTATTTAATAGACATGCCTTGGTGGAATAGCAGTTTGGTCACTCCTCTCCAAAGGAGTATAGGCCATATGCCCTTGGGTTCAAGTCCCAGGTGTGGGGAGCAGGAACCAGTATGAACTATTAAAACTAGTAAAATAAAAATGCCGCTTCCTCCTCTCTATTCTTGTCTGTCTGCCTACTCGCCTTCATTCCTGCCTGTACCTTTCCTTCAAATAAATTACATTATCATATACACTTTTATCTTCTTTATTATACTTACCATTTTTAGCAATATCATAATATGTCATATCTATAAATAATACATTATAAATAATACATAAACAAATTTCTACATATAACATATATTTCTAAACATGTGCTTGTCATTAAAATATATTCAATATATGTTAGCTATTACGCTAGTCTCTGATACATAATAATACTATGTATATTTTAAGAAGATATTAAATCATTTATTATACATTATACAAATTTTACACAAGCTTCATTCCTATCTATAATTTTATTTGGTACCATAATTCAGTTCTGCATAGAATGTGCCATCAATAATCAATAACCAAATAAACTTCATGAGTCTCTTGGGTGACCCTTTTTAAGGAGCTCTATATCAAAATGCAGCAATGGTCAGTTCAACTACACCATGATTTCTTAAGACAATGGCTTCTCAGCCCAAGCAGATTATAAATAAATTTCAGAAGGAACCTAGCATCATCCAGAAGGACTTCTACCTTCACACTCCTGGGATAGTTTACCAAGATCACTCCAGAGTAGACTAACTTTACACAGCACATTTGAAAAAGAGTTATATTTATTCATCATGGTGTTCAGACTATTATGTTTAGCAATCAACAGCATGGGTGCAAAAATATCTATATTAAGACTGTTGGGATGATTTACACTTTCCATAAAACAAAACAAACCTCTTATACAATTAGTCACAAATGTAGTCCTTGAGTTTTTGCCCATACACATGAGAAGTCTAAAATATGTCTCCTTTGTAGCATCTAGGTTCTGCCACCAATGTGCATGGCTGAGTTCACCAACCTGTTGTAACCTGTAGCTTCCCTTTTTCAGATTATCACTTCTCTGGCTCTCTTCTCCTGCTTAGCTTTACTTCATGGCATAGCTACTGCTGCTGCTGGATCCATCATTAACCCCTTGATTTTGTGGTTTGGCAAAGTATTGATCTACTCCACCAAAGAGACCAGAGCTTCTACCTCAAAAGTTTCCTCCTTTCATTGGTCCAAAATTTGAAGTAAATTGCAATTTCCCAAATCATTGTAGCTTCCACCACCTCCAAAATTGCTTCCACCATAACCAAGTCCATTACAGCCACCTCCACTGCCTCCATATCTACCACCATGGCTACCACCAAAGCAAACCCGGACCACTGAAATTTCTCCCATGACCAAAGTAGTCATTCCCACCAAAACCACCTCCATGACCACCACCATATTTTCAAGAGCCACTTTGGTTGAATGAATCACTAGACTTATCTTACATAAAATGGACTTGGCCTATCACAGTTGTGATCATTCACAGTATGGTATTTCTGAATGACAATCTCATCTACAGAATCATGGCCTTCAAAGGTTGCAAAAGCATAGTCTTTTCTTGTCACTGTCTGGTCACTTATCACTTCAATCATGTCAATTTTCCCATATTGTTCAAAAGAATCTCTTAGTGAACTTCTTCAGTGTCTTCTTTAATGCCTCCAACAAATGTCTTTTTTGCAGTTAGGTATTTGAGAATCTTCTCTTTTAGGACAGTCCTTTGTGGTTCCACAGCTCTTCCATCAATTTGCTTGGTCTTGCATTTATGGCTGTATCCAATTCCTCCATGGAGGCAGAAGTGACAAACCCAAAGTCTTCCATGCTTGCATCCCTTATTACCACACAATTTGTGAGAGTTCCCCATTGCTCAAAATGACTCCTCAGACTCTCATCGGTTGTTTCAAAGCTCAAACAGGCTCTTTAAGAAAATCTGACTTAGGCTTTATGGAAACAGAATGGAAGAATTTACTGACACTTATTCAGTGGTGTCCATGGACAGAAAGGAGTAATCTAAGAGTGTATCCATATTCATGCATTTTATCTTTTTTATTATATTTATATTTTTTGGCTATTCTCATAAATCCAGTGTTTTTAATCTTTAATTTAAAATCTACTTTGAGTACATTTTGTCAATATGCAATGTAAAGAGAAAACAATTTACATTGTTTGAAGCAGGTTTTCTAGTTTTTGCTAAAACAAATTATTAAATTTAGAAGAATCATTACAACTAAGTATACATATAAAAACTAGAATCTGAAGTTAGAAAAGTACAGAGCATGAAAATTATTTGCTTATAATAAACTATGCATATTAATGAAAAGAAAACCATTGAATTTATAACTTCTTTAATGTTTCATCACAGGTTCATTTGGTAGCAGCTACATGATCTCATGGATTTCCTGAAGAATGGCAACCACACTGCAGTAACAGAGTTCATTTTATTGGGCTTAACTGATGACCCAATCCTTCGAATCCTTCTCTTTGCTATCATCCTTTGTATCTACCTGGTAACAGTATTTGGAAACCTTGGCATAATCATTCTTCTCAGAATCTCTTCTCAGCTCCATCACCCTATGTTTTTTTTCTGAGTCACTTGGGTTTTGCTGACATCAGCTTTTCATCTTCTGTCACACCCAATATGCTTGTAAACTTCATGTTAGAGAGAAATACAATCTCCTATCTTGGATGTGCCATCCAGCTTGCTGCAGTTATTTTCTTTGGGAAAGTTGAGTGCTTTCTTCTGGCTGTCATGGCATATGATCGTTTTATGGCAATCTGCAACCTACTGCTGTATTCCATCAAAATGTCCACACAAGTCTATGTTCAATTACTTGTAGTGGCTTACATAGGTGGTATTATCAATGCTGTTTCCTTTACTAGTTCCTTCTTTTCTTTTTTTTCTGTGGATCAAATCAAGTCAATCATTTTTTCTGTGATTTTGCTCCCTTAATTGAACTCACCTGTTCTGATATTAGTATCCCTGCAGTGGTTCCCTCATTTACTTCTGGCTTCATCATTGTGGTCACAGTGTTTATCATTGTTATCTCTTGCATCTACATACTAATCATAGTCCTGAAGATGCACTCCAATGATGGACGCCATAAAGCCTTTTCCACCTGCACCTTCCACCTGATAGCAGTCACTCTGTTTTATGGGACCGTCACATTAATTTATGTCATGCCCAAGTCTAGTTACTCAACTGACCAGAACGAGGTGGTGTCTGTGTTCTACACAGTGGTGATCCCCATGCTGAACTCTCTCATCTACAGTCTTAGGAATAATGAAATTAAAGGGGCTCTGAAGAGAGAGCTTGCTAGAAAAATGTTTTTATAGTTAAACCTGTTATTTAATGAATACCATAAATAAAATAATTAAAGAATATTGAATTTCTGAGGTCTAAATATATCAATCCTGCATCATAAATCAATGTGGAGTTTTAAAAATAAAGTTATAAAGCATATTTTGTGATATCAAATTACAAAGAAAAGGCCCATTGTGAGTTGTCTTTAATAAAAGTCAATTGAGGCACCTCCTGATGGCATAGCAGATAAAGTCACAGGACATAGCCCACATACATCCCAAGGACCTAGGTTCTAGACCTCAGGCTAGGGAAACAACCAAGATGAACAACTAAATCAAAGAAATAAATATTTCTTCCTCCTCTCACTTCCTGCATGCCTGCTTAATTGTCTTCATTCCTGCCTGCACCTTTCCTTAAAAAAAAGTCAACTAAATATATAGTCACAAATTGATATACATAAAAATAATCTGCTGAAAATAATCTCTTTAAATACATACTTACTTTTTCAAAATATTTTTGTAATACAAAGTAAGCCTACTGTACATCTCAGTCTTTAAGGTTGTGTCCATTTTCAATAGCAGTCTATTCTAAAGTGATCATGTTAATTATAGATGTGTCTGAGTACATTCTGAGAGGAATGATAAAATGGAACCAAACAGCAAAATATTGGAAATAATCTTCCTGCAGTAAAGCTATCTACTGGGGATGGGATTGGTGAACCCATAAGTTCTGTTGGTCTTGGGCTCCAGTGTAGTTATAGGTTATCCCATAAAAGAACATGAGGAGATACACCTGACCATGTTTAAATTTTTCTGTGAGGTAAAAACAATGACTTCATTGTGGTAATGAGCAGGTTTACAGAATTCCTCAAGAACTGAGTAGAACAAACTCTTGCAGTGATTTATTATGATCAGACTTACATTCTTTAAGTAAATTTGAGGAAAATAGATTGTTTTTCACATGTGAAGCTTAATCTAACTCTACATACTGAAGGCTATCATATTTATTTCTCTTATCCTGTCCTCTATTTAATATTTTGGACAGAAAAAATTTCTCTATTGAATTTTAAGCACAAAGTCTAAAATGAAAGTATTAGCTCCTATCCCAACCTACTTCTCTACCAATTTCCATAACCCAATAATAGATACCATCATTCAATCAATTTACTGATTAAGAAAAAGAGGGAGAAGAGCAAGACGATGCAAAGGATGTTTCCTTTTTCACTCCTAAGAGAAACAACTGAGAATTGTCAGCTAAAGGGATACCACTGAAGGATTCTCACAGCATTATGCTGAGGTTGAGGCACCTCTGCAACTCAGAGGCCAACAGGAACTACATTGGAAAGAACACTGACGAGATTCAGGTACGGGCAGATAGAAAAAGGATGGAAAGAGATTAGAAGGCTAAGCAGTTATGGTCTGGTGGAAATAAAATAGCAGATCCATCAGCCAAGCCATGAATCCTGTGAAGGGGAGAAGAGAGGAAGTGTGGTGGTGCAATCCCTTAGCTCAGGTGAGGCCCAAGGTGAAAGAGATTGGGTATTCGACACTGGTTGGGATCTGGGAAGGAAAGACAACAGAGATAATGCTCTGGATTAAACTCCATCTTCTCTACTGCACAGGATCTGTACTCACACCATGAACTACACCGATAGTGGATAGGCTGCCAACTCTTCAATCTGGGGTTCCAATAAAAAACCCACGTGAAAATGTGAATACAACAGACATATGCAAAATACATGAGGATAATTTAGGAAACAGTAATCATCATATTCATGGAGATCAGTAAACAAAAAAGGAAGAAAAAGAGAATGAAAAAGAGAGAAGAAATGAAGCAGACCCCAAAAGATGTCAAAGAAATAAAGAACATAATAGCTGATCTAAAGAATTCAATAGAGGGACTGAAGAATAGGATGGATGAATCCACCAATAAATTAGTTAGAAGATAGGACACAGCAATGCACTCAAGCAAACCAGCAAAGAGAAAAAAGAATGCAAAGAAATGAAGACAGCATTAGAGACCAATGAGATAACATCAAAAGAAACAACATTCACATTATAGGGGTCTCAGAAGGAGTAGAGAGAGAAAAGGGGGCAAAAACTGTACTAGAAGAAATAATAGCTGAAAATCTTCCTCGCTGTAGAATGAAGCAAGCCTCCAACCAAGGAAGCTCAAAAATTCCCTAATAAAAGAAACGCAAGCAGACCTACTGTGAGACACATTGTCATCAAAATGTCAAAAATAGAAGAAAATGAATCTTCAAAGCAGCTGGAGAAAAATATGTAGAAATTTGGAGAAATGTAGAAATATGGAGAAAAAAAACAGAGGAGCCCCCATAAGATTATCAGCAGACTTCACAAATAAAACTCAGTAGGCTAGAAGGGAATGGTATAACATGTTCAAAGTGCTGAAAGGAAAGGATTTTCAACCTAGGATATTATATCCAGCAAGATTATAATTCAGAACTGAAGGAATGATAAAAGGTTTTTCCAATAAACAAAAGTTGAAGGAATATATCACCATAAAATCAGTTCTTTAAAAAATACTGAAAGATGCTATTCAAGTGTAAAAATACCCAGATTAAAAACAGAAATACAACAAATGTAAAAAGGGAGGAGGAGAAGATAACAAATGTGGATGGCTAGATTGAGTGGAAGACTAATCTGCTGTCAAGTAAAAATAGGAAATAAATAGAATTCTTAATGCTAACCTCAGGATAACCTCAAAAGATATCAAGGAAAAAACAAAAGGGAAAAACCAATTAAAACACAATTACAAACAACCCGCCTGGGAAAAGAAAGAGAAGAACGAAGATGAAGAGATAACACACTCAAGGCAAATTACAAAATAACACTAAATAGATACATATCAACAATCGACATAAACATAATGGACTGAATTTATACTCAAATGACACAGAGTGAATGAATTAAAAAGCATAACCCAATCTGCTGCATTCAGGAAACTTATCTTCTTTCAAAAGATTAATGAAGACTCAATTCAATGGTTGAAACACAGTCAAATGGCAACGACAAGAAAGCAGGAATGGCCATACTTAGATAAAACAGACTACCAACTAAAAAGCACAACAAAAGACAGAGATGCACATTGTATAAATAAGGTGTCATTCCAACAACAAGACCTAATGATTATCAACATATACAAACCAAATTAAGTAGTATCAAAATATATTAAGAAAGTATGACTAGAACTGATGAGAGACTTGATAGCAACACAATCATAGTAGGAGACTTCAAAACCCCAATGACATAAACAGAGCAACCAGGAAGAAAATTAACAGAGAAACAGTAGCTTTAAATGCCCATTTGTGACAGGTCTAATAGACAGATAACAAAAGTTCATTCAGTGACTACAGATTTCACTTTCTTCTCAAGTGTACATGGAATAGTCTCAAGGATAGGTCAGAAGCTGGGAATTAAAACATCTCACAAATTTTTAAATATTGATATCATACCCAGCAACTTCTCTGACCATAGTGGCTTAAAACTAGAAATCAACCACAAAAAGAAGCTGAAAGACCCCAAGTTAATTGGAGACTAAGCAACATGCTTTGAGCAATCTGGGTAAAAGAGTTAAAGAGGAACTTTAAAAATACTTAGAGGCATGTGAGAATGAAGACACAAGCTACCAGAATATATGGGAGGAAGCAAAAGCAGGAATAAGAGGGATGTTCATTGCAACAAGGCCTACTGTAAGAAACAAGAAAAACTGCAAATTGAGAATATCATCCTACATTTAAAACAACTAGATAAAGAAGAATAATTAAAGCCAACAAATGACAGAAGAAAGGAAATATCCAAAATTCAAACAGAAACAAATGAAATAGAAAACAAAAATATAATCCAGAGGATCAATAAGACCAAAAGTTGGTTATTTGAAAAATAGACAAAATTGACAAACCATTGGCTATACTCACAAAGCAAAACAGAGAAAACTCTCATAACTAGAATCAGAGATAAAAGAGGAAGAAATTACAACAGAAACTAGAGAAATCCTAAATGTCTTAAAAGACTGCTATGAACTACTCTATGCCAACGAAGTAGGTAAACTTGGGGACATGGAGAGATTTCTACAATAACAGTCTACCAATATTGAACTGAGAAGAATTAGAGAACCTGAACAGAAAAATCACAAGCAAAGAAATTGAAGAGATTATCAAGAGTCTCCCTAAAATTAAAAATCCAAAACCATATGGCTTTTCTAATGAGTTATACCAAACCTCAGAGAAGAATTAATACCTATCCTTCTCAAACTCTTCCAAAATATTGAAGATCAGGGAACATTCCCAAATACTTTTTAAGAGGCTAATATCACACTGACACCAAAAGTTGATAGAGATGTCCCCAAGAAAAAAATTACATACCAATATCTGTAGTGATCATTGATGCTAAAATTCTCAACAAAATAATGGCAAACCAAATCCAATAATGTATCAAAAAGATCATCCATCATGACCAAGTTGGATTTATTCAGGGATGCAAGCATGGTTCAATATACATAATTCTATAAATATAATAAACCATATCAACAAAAGCAAGGAGAAAAACCACATGATCATATCAAAACACATCGAGAAAGCTTTTGATAAGACTCAACACCTACTTAAAATTATAAAAAAAACTTGCATAAAATGAGAATGGAAGGTAAATACCTCAACATAATATAGGTCATACATAACATATCCACAGCCAACATCATACTCAATGGTGAAAAATTAAAAGCACTTACCCTAAGGTCAGGAACTAGGCAAGACTGTCCCTACTCACCACTGCTATTTAACATCACACTAGAGGTCTTACCCAGAGCAATTAGGCAAGAACGAAATAAAAGGAATCCAAATTGGAAAGGAGGAAGTAAAACTATCATTATTTGCAAATGACAAAACATATATTTAATATTGTCAAAAACTACTGGAATTAATGAATACAGTAAAGTGGCAGGCTACAAAATCAATGCAAAAAATCCTTCATATTCTTATACACAAATGACATAACTAGGAGAAAATGAAATCAAGAAAACCACACCATTTAAAATAGAAGTAAAAAGAATCAAATATGTCTTGGAATATACTTAACAGAAGAGGTGAAAGACATGTACAATGCAAACTACAAGTCCTTCTTTAAAGAAATACAGGAGGATACAAAGAGATGGAAAGACATTCCCTCCTCATGGTTGGGAAGAATCAATATCATCAAAATGATCCTATTACCTAAAGCAAAATACAGATTTGTTGCAATACCCATTAAAATCCCACAGGTTTTTTTTCAATGAAATAGAACAAAAAATCTTAAAATTTGTATGGAACAACAAAAGACCAAGAAGACAAAGGAATTATGAGGAAAACAAATGAATCAGGAGGGATCACACTCCCAGACATTGATCTATATTATAAAGTGTGGTAATAAAAGCTGTAGGGTAAAAGGTAAAAGAGGAACAGATCAGTGGAATAGAACTGAATCACTAAAAATGGTTTCACTCACATACAGTCAGTTAATTTATGACAAAGGAGCAAAAACATCTGATGGAGAAAGGAAAAAACTTTCACTAAATGGTGTTGGGTTAACTGGACAGCACATGGCAAAGAATGCAAGATTACTCTCTAACACCATTCACAAAAATTATTCAAAATGAGCTAGAGACATGGACATATGACCAGAAAACAACATTCTTGGAAGATGACATAGGAAAGTCATTCCATGACTTTAACCTGAGGACTCCTGTGGGGACTCAACCCAAGTATCAGGGGAAACAAAAAGAAGAAAAAACAACTGGGACTACATCAAACTAAGGAACTTCTTCACAGAGAAAGAAAACATCTCCAAAACCAAAAAGAAACATACTAACTGGGAGAAGATATTTGCCTTTCATATTGTTGACAAGTGCTTAATATTTAGATATTAAAATACAATAGACACAATATACAAAGAACCCATAAAACTTAGTAACACAAAAATAGGCAATCCAATGAAAACATGGAAAGAACAATAGGAGAGCCATTTTTCTAAAGAAGATATACAGGCACATGAAAAGATGTTACTATTCCCTGATTATCAGGGAAATGCACATTAAAACAATGAGATATCACCTTACATGTGAGAGAATGGCTGTCATCTAAAAGTCTGTAAACAAAAAAGGCTGGCAAGGATGTGGAGAAAGGGAACACTGTTACACTTTTGGTGGGAGAGTATATTGGTACAATCCTATGGAAAACAGTGTGGAGATTCCTCAAAAAGTTGAAGATGGAAGTCCCATATGATCTTGCCATCCCACTTCCGGGTATTTACCCAAAAGATGCAAAAGTACTCATTCACAGAGATGTATGCACTCCCATGTTTAATGTAGCCCTATCACAATAGCTAAGAACTGGAAACTACCTAAGTGTCCAGTGTCAGATGAATGGATACAGAAGATGTGATACATATGTACAATGGAATACTACACAGCCCTTAGAAGAGATGAAATCCTGTCACTTGAATCAACATGGATGGATCTAGAGGGGCTTATGCTAATCAATAAGTCAAAAGAAGATATATATCAGATGACCTCACTCATAGGCAGAAAGTAAATAGACAAAACAAAGGAACAGATGAAACAGCCAACCTTTGGACATTTGCAATACAACTGAAGTTATCAACAGGGAATGGGACAGGGGTAGCAAGCTGTGGTAGGGCCAACTGGAAAATTGGTAATTTGGTCAGGGCAAGGTGTACTGACATATATCTGAGGAATGGGGAACCTATACATATGAGTTTATTTTAATGTGTATAATAAGTTACTAGAATAAAAAAACTAAAAAATAATCAAGCATCTTTCCAGTTCATAATGGTATGAAAATAGAAGTCAACCAAAGTATAAAGAGAAGACAAGCTCAAATTTGTGGAGAATAAATAACTTGCCACTGAATTGGATAAATTCAAAGGTAAAATTAAAAAAATACCAGGAGTTAAGTGAAAATGGGGACAGAATTTATTATAAGCTAGGGGATGAATCTAAATAAAAGAAATAATGAAATTATTACATTTATTTAAAATAATCTATAGGGTACAGCAGAAGTAGTACTAAGAGGGAAATTTGCAGAAACATAGGCCTACCTCAGGAAATATGCACAATCACTAATAAAAAATAACTTAAACCTAGACCTAAAAGAACTAGAAAAAAAAGTCAACAGGAAGAAGGAAATAATGAAAAGTAGAACAGAAATAAGTCAAAGAGAGGTTAATAAATTTAAAGAATAAATGAAAACAAGAACTGGTTCTTTGAAAATATCAATAAAACTGACAAATTGTTAGCCAGATTCACAAAGAAAAGAATAAAAATCAGAAACAAATGAGAAGTTACAACAGACACTACAGAAAAAAAAGGATCCTGAGAGTATTTATAAATACCTATAAGGCAAAAATTGGACAATCCAAAAGAAATTATTAGAAATATACAGCATCCCAAGACTAAATCAGTGAGAAATAGAAAATCTAAAGATACTTATTAAGAAAGAGAAATAGTGAGAAAATAAACCTCCTTAAAACAAAAGTCCAGGGTTAGATGGCTTCCCTAGTGAATTCAATTAGGCTTTCAAAGAAGAATTACTACGAGTCCTTCCCCAAAAAAGTCAAAAAAAATTGAAAAGGAGGGGAAAATTCCAAATATAATTTATGACTTCAATATTAACCTTATTCCAAAACCAGATAAGGACATCACACACAAAAATAAAATAAAAATTATTATCTCTCATGAACATAAATGCAAGAATCCTGAACAAAACACTTACAACCTTAATTCAATAACCCATTAAATGAATCACAGATTAAACTCAAGTGACATTCATTCTCCAGAAATAAGGAAATCTTAATATATGCTAATGAATAACTGTGATACACATCAACAAAAAAGCCAAAATCATATGATTGAGACACAGAAATGGCATTTGACAATATTCAACATGCTTTTGTGTTAAAAATCTTTAACATGGCTACATACAAAACATATATTAATATAACCAAGGCTATATATGACATACTCATAATCAAATCAATGGGGTAAAACTGAACATTTTCACCTAAGATCTGGAAAAAGGGAAGGATGTCCACTCTCACCCATATTATTCAATATAGTGTTGAAAGTTCCAGCCAGCATAATTTGACAAGAAAAGGACATAAAATATACCCAAATTGCAAAGTAAGTAAAATTATTGCTATTTGTAGATCACATGATAATATATGAGAATTCCAAAAATTTCAGTGAAAAACTGTTAGAAATAATAAATGAATAATGTCAAGTGGAGGACTGAAAATTAACATAGAGTAAACCATTGCATTTCCATACATACACAACAGACTAGCAAAAAAATAATTCCATTTACAATTGCATCAAAGAAAGTGAAATATTTTGAAATGAATTTAACCCAAGAAATGAAAGATTTATACATTGAAAAGTATAATAAAATGTTAAAAGAAGTAGAGGAGAAACAAGAAATGGGAAGATATTCTGTGCTCAAGGACTGGAAGAATTAACATAGTTAAAATTATTATGTTACCTAAAACAATATACAAATCAATGCAATTCCTATACAAATATAAGTGCTGTTCTTTACAGAAACAAAACTAAAACCCATGAAAATTATTTGGATCTACAAAGGAATCCCAAGATAGCTAAAATTATCCTAAGCATAAGAAACAAAAATGGAGGTATCGGACTCTGTGATTTCAAGTATCCTACAAAGAAACAATAATCAAATCAGTATGGTATTGAATAACGGTAGACACACAGACCAATAGAACATGACTGAGAAGCCCAAAATATACCTACACATATATGGATCCCTAATATACAACAAAATATTCAAGAATATACAAAGGACCATTTCTACAATAAAGGACTCTGGGAAAATTGGAGAGCCACATGGAAAAGAATGAAACTAAACCACCTAACACGATACACAAAACTAATTTAAATGGACAAAAGACTTAGATTCAAGACCTGAAGCCATAAATGCATAGATGAAAACATAGGCAATATGCTTCCTTGACATTGGCTATAGTGATGTCTTTGTGAACTCATTTCCAATGGAAAGAGAAGCAAAAAGGATAAACAAGCAAGTGGGACCATAGCAAATTAAAAAGATTCTGAACATTAAAAAAAGGAACTATAATCAAAACTGATACGCTACTGAGTGGGAGACGACAGTTGCATATTATACATCCCCAAAAGGGTTAATATCCTAAACATATGAATAACTTAAAAAATTTAACAATAGAAAAAATGAGAGGATCAGGACTTCAGAGAAGACATATAATGGCTAACAGACACTTGAAAAGATGCCCATTATTTCATTATTGGGGACATGCAAATCAAAACAATGACATACCACCTCAGACCATAGAGAATAGCTACAATCCAAAAGACTAGAAACAATGTGCTTGAGAGACTTCAGGGGGAAGAGAATGCTTATACACTCTTGGTGGGAGTGTAAATTCATGAAGTCACTGTAGAACACAGTAGGGAGATTCCTCATTAAACAAAAATAGAATTTCCATATGATTCAGTTATTTCACTTCTGGGTATTTTCTATATAATGTTATAATACAATGTTGCAGAAATAGTTTATCTACAACAATTAAGTCTAAGTAATTTATTTCTATTTTCCTTCTCTGCATACCTACATAAAGTTACAGAGTCTGTACATTCTAAATCCAACATTTATCACCCACTTTTCCATGTTTTTATTGTCAGCCCTTTTATTAGAGGGAACCTCCTCATATATTTGTTTTATGCTTTCTCTATGTTCCCTTAGTTAGGCTTCAGTGACCAGCTGTTTGGTTACACATCAGTCTAGATATTATCATGAAGGTATTTTTTCAGATGTGACTAAACATTAAGTCAGTAGACTTTGAGTAAAGCACATGAACCTACATAAAGTTGCTGTGGGTGAAGTCAACCATAGAGCAAAGATTGCTGACTCCCTGTGGCCTGTTTCAGCTCTCTCCCTATTGGTGCTTTCCTGGCGTGTACCCTGGACATCTGCAAGGACAGAGGGAGAAGACTAGAACATACCCAATACTCTCCAATGACGCTGCTTCCCAAGACAAGATAATCTTTGTACTTTACTTTGTACTGCCTATCTCCAAGGCTTTCTGTGACCGTTAATACTCCAGTTGGTGTAACTTAGCATGTCAGCAACATACAGCTTCCTTTTTGTACGCAACTGTATAAAATCACTACATTAACAAACTAGGGTGTGAACTTTTACCACAGAGGCACCTCTAGTGCCTCTCTGTGAGGTCTTTCGCTGTAAGGCTACCCCCAGCATTATTCTGTAAATAAACGTATGCCTCTATACACTGGACCTCTGACTATTTTCATTGGTTTAGCAGCTCAGTATGTACAAGCCCTTAAAGATTTGGGTCTTGGCAAAATGTTCATTACCCTTATCAATTCACTTGAAAGTCTTAATAGAAAAAACTGAAGTGTCTTGAAAAAAAGTGATTTGACTCCTGACTATCTTTAGACTGTCTCTTAACTGATACATCAACACTTACCTGAATTTCCACCCTGCTGGTCTGTCCTGTGGATTTGGGAATTGATAGCTTCCACAATTGAGCAAGAAAATACTTAAAAAAGACCTATCAATTTATTTTCTCTGTGCATGCTCTTCCTCTTTGCTCTCCACACCCACTAATACAACCCTAATCATTCAGCCTCATTCTTCTACTCTCCATACTCATTCTCCACACATCAACTATAGCCATAAATCTAAATAGATCAATTTCTTTATTAATAGCCCCCAAAATTTCTGGCAAAGGAAACAAAGCATCTTTAAAGAACCACACAGAGACTGAAAGGCAATCTTGCTCCCTGGACAAGGAAACAGGGACAGCAGGAACATCACCAATCATCCAAAGGTGCTATACAGATTGCATGGGAGTACAAGGCAAGAACCGATCTATGAGTGCCCTGCTCCCTATGCCTGAGAGCGGTGGTGAGTGAATACCACACACAGGGTGTCATGGGAACTTACAGAAGCAGACTTAGAACTCTCCCTGACTGGGGAACTGCATCATGAGAGGACATTTCAAAACCTGCTTGTAGTAGAGGATGGGGACTTACCTGGGAGATTCCAGACTAGGCTCCAGAGAATGATGGGAGAGGGAGACCCATCTCCCCAGTCTTTAAAGGCTCACACAGCGGTTTAAA
Organism: Solenodon paradoxus; assembly: GCA_004363575.1. Taxonomy (NCBI): domain Eukaryota; kingdom Metazoa; phylum Chordata; class Mammalia; order Eulipotyphla; family Solenodontidae; genus Solenodon; species Solenodon paradoxus. The sequence continues at coordinate 23,914 of RJWH01001782.1, read as the reverse complement.
GGTAATATTGTTCCCTGTTAGAGAACCGGGTGTGTGTGAGGGGTGGGGGTAGGAAGAATAGGATATATTACTCAAAGAAGCTACAGTAATTGCATGAAAATACAATTGGACCAACCTGTGAGTTCCCTACCCCCTATGCAGGTGAGCTGTAGATTCCATAGAACCCAAAGGATCTGTTTATCAACTCAGTCCTTGGATTCAAGAGCTTCTTATTAGTGTTGTATGACAAGAACTGCCCCTTATCCCCACAGAAGCCAGTGGACACCACTGGAACAGCATTTGTGGCCAACCAAGAGTGAACATTCCAGAGAGGGAACAGGTGCCACAATCCCTGCAAGTCAAGTGCATGGTACTGACCATAACAGGACCCCAAATAACCACTCAGGAAGAAATCTAACATTAAAAAAGAACAAAAGAAAGCCACAGTGATGAATCTAAGACAGAAATGAAAGTCATACCAAAAACAAAATTGCTCCAAAAAGCACGAATGGCCCAAAGAGAGGAAGATGTCAAGACAACCCCAGGGTAGAACTCCATATTGAATGGTACGAATCAACAGAGAAAGAGTTCCCAAAAAAGTTATAAAAAAGCTAATTGACATGCAGTAGGCACACACAACTACCGAAAGGCAACTGGAAGACCACAAAAAAGAGGTGACAGATCAAAGGAAATATGACACCAAGGAGATTGAGTCCATGAAGAAAGTCCAAGCAGAAATGCTACAGATAAAAAACTTAGTCAAGGAACTGAAGATAAACATAGAAAGCTCCATAAACAGACTCAATCATGCAGAGGAATGAATCTCAGAAATTGAAGACAAGATCACATAGGCAACCCTCAGGAAGAGGAACGAGAACAAGGCTATAGAAAAATAAAGAAACCCTATGAAAAGTATCAGATACCATTAGAAAGACAAACATAAGGATCATAGGTATTCCAGGAGAGGAGAGAAAGGTACAGAAAACCTACTCTAAGAAGGAATAATAGGTAACTTCCCATACCTGGCACAAAAAGCAACCATGGAGGCTGAAAAAGCAGAAAGAATACCAAAAATTCTAAATATTAAAAGACTCCTAGATACATCATAGTACAACTAGTAAAAATCACCAACAAAGAAACACTAATTGATGCTGTTAGAGAAAAGAGAAACATAACCTACAAAGGTATACCCATAAGGCTATCATCAGACTTCTCAATGGAAACTACGGTCTAGGAGAGAATGGAAACTACCAGCCAAGAATACTATATCCTGCAAAACTATCAATCAAATATGATGGAGAAATAAAGGTCTTCAATGATAATATCTAACGGATATTTGTCACCAGCAAAACCGCTACTCAAAAAATCCTAAAGGGATTCTACAACAAGAAAAAAGAAAACAAAGATCCACCAACCCCCATGAATGCTAATAAACAAGAAAAATGCAGAAACAAAAACAGGACCACCAGGAGAGAACAAAATCACCAATAGGGGAAATAAAACTATAGAATGTATATTACATATCAATATGATATGGTGACAGTTCATAAAAGACTATCACTGAGATACAGACAGATATAATCCAGATGGTAGTTACAAAATCTAACTTTAGGTATACAGTTGAGAACTAGATGAAATGGAAAATACTGACACTGAAAACCACAGAGAGAAAAAAGCAAATGAATATAAACAGGAAACAAAGTAACAGACATAGAACAAAGGCTTAAATAATAGCAATAAAGATGTATATATCAGTTATCATTCTGAATATAAATGGACTGAATGAACAATCAAAAGATACTGAATGGCTGGATGGATCAAAATACAGGATCCAATAATATTATGTTTACAAGAAACCTAAATCCAAAGACCTCAGATTAAAAGTTAAAAGCAATGGGAAAATATATCAAAGTAACAGCGACGAAAGGAAATAAGGAAATGCAATATCAATTTTGGAGAAGATAAACTTCCACGTGAAAAAGCTATTTCAAGGCAAGGAAGGGCACTATATTATGGACCTAACAGACGTATATAGGTCTTCTACCCCAATGAAAAAGAATATACATTCTTCTCAAGTGCACATGAAATATTCTCAAGGATAGTCCACATGTGGAGACAAAACAATTCTCATAAAATTTAGCAAGGTTGAATTGATAGAAAATGCCTTCACTGACCACAAGGGAGTGAAAGTAGAAATGAACCACAAGAACATAACTAAAGAAACACAAAAAGGTGGAGATTGAATAACATTCTTCTGAATAACTTGTGGATCATCAATGAAATCAATGAAGAAAATAAGACTTATTTGGAAACAAATGAAAATGAAGAGATGAGCTATCAGAACATGTGGAATGTAACAAGAGCAGTTCTGCAAGGAGTTTATAGCCATACAAGCACACTTCAAAAACCAAGAGATAGCCAAAATTTAATCCCTAAACTCACATCTGAGGGAACTAGAAAAGAAAGAACAATCAAACCCAAAAATCAGAAGAAAGGGAATAATAAACAGTAAAGCAGAAATAAATAAAATTAAAAACAAAAGAATCATTCAAAAGATGAATTAAATTTAGAGTTGGTTCTTTGAAAAAATAACCAATATCAGTAAATCCCTTGCTAAATTAATAAGGAAGAACAGAGAGAAAACCCCAATAACAAAAATCAAAAATGAAAGAGGAGAGATTACAACTGATAGTGGAGAAATACAAAGGGTCATGAGAGATTATTTTAAGAAATTATAAGACAACAAAATTTATCAGTCATGAAGAAATGGACAGGTTTCTAGAATCCTACAACCTCCCAAAACTCAAGCAGGAAGACAGAGACAACTTGAAAGACCAATAACAGGGGTAAAAATTAAAGCAGTAATAAAACATCTCCCCCAAAACAAGAGACCAAGACTGGGTGAATTCATTGGGGAATTCTACAAAGCATTCAAAGAAAATTTAATCCCCATCGTGCTTAATTTCTTCAACAAAGTTGAAGAAGAGGGGAAAATATCCCACATACAGTCCATGAGGTTAATATCACCCAACTCCAAAACTAGACAAAGACAGAACCAAAAAAAGAAAACTACAGACCAAGATCACTGATGAATATAGATGCAAGAATCCTCAACAAAATCCTGGCGAATATAATTCAATAATAGCACATCAAAAAATGATACACCATGACCAACTGGGATTCATCAAGGGATACAAGGATGGTTCAACATACACAAATCAATGTGATACACCATATCAACATAGTGAAAATCAAAAACCGTATCATCATTTCAAAAGATACGGAAAAAAAAAAAACATTTAACAAGGTTCAATACCCATTCATGATAAAAATAAATACCCTGTCAAAACAGGAATAAAAGTCACATTTCCCAACACAATAAAAACAATATATGACAAACACCACAGCCAACATCATAATTAATGGTGGCAAAACTGAGAGAGTTTCTCCCAAGATCTGGAATAAGACAAGGCTGTCCACTATCATCACTACTATTCAACATCGTCCTGAACATCTTGGCCAGAGAAATAAGTCAAGAAAAGCACACTGACGGAATTCAAATTGGAAAAGAAGAAATAAAACTATCATTATTTGCAGATGATGATATTACACCTAGAAAATCCTAAAGAATTCTGACTCCTCAAAATAGCTGCTAGAATCAATAAATGAATACGATAATGTAGCAGGATGTGAAGCTAATACACAAAGATCATTAGTATTCTTACATTCAAACAATAAAGGAGAGGAAAAAGAAAGTAAGAAAGAAATCCCATACATAAAATCACCAAGAAAGATCAGACACCTGGGAATAAACTTAACAAAGGGGTAAAATAGCTCTATAATGAAAACTATAGGACCTTAACAAAAGAAATAGAAGACACAAAGAGATGGAAAAATATTCCATGTTCATGGATTAGAAAAATCAACACAGTGAAAAAGACGATTCTATCCAAAGCACTGTATAGGTTTAATACAATTCCCATCAAAATGTGAGGGACATTTTTCAACGAAATAGAGTAAACATTACTGAGGTTTGTAAGGAATCACAAAAGGCCACAAACAGCCAAAACTGTCTTAAGAGAAGAAAAGAACAGTGGAGGAATTTCATTCCTTGACCTCAAACTAAACTAGAGAGTGATCATCATCAAAACAGAATGGTACTCGCAAAAAGCAGATGCACTGATCAGTGGAATCATATTGAGACAAGAAATAAAGTCACAAATACATGGACAGTTAATCTATTACAAAGGTACCAAGAGCACACAATGGAAGAAGGAAAATCTATTTTACTAACGGTGTTGAGAAAACTGGAAAGACATTTACCAAAAAAAGAAAAAGAAACTAGATTACTCAATATCACCATACATAAAGCTAACTCAAAATGGATCAAAGACCTGGACATAAAACATGAAATACTTTGAAGAAAATGTGGGTAAAACACTCCACGACCTCAACCTCAAAGAGATCTTTGGGAAAGGAATAGCTATTTCAAAATAAGTCAAAGCAAAACTAAGCAGTTGGGACTACATCAAACTGAAATGCATATGCACAGCAAAAGAAACAACCTTTAAAACAAAAAGACAATCCACAAACCTGGAGAAGACATTTACACAACATACATCAGATAAGAGCTTAATCTCCAAAATATATAAAGAACTGATATACCTCAATTATAAAAAGGCAAATGAGCTACTCCAAAAATGTGCAAAAGAACTGAATAGACATCTATCTAATGAAAATACACAGATGTCATATAGACACCTGAAAAAATGCTCTACATCACTCATCATAAGAGAAATGCAAATAAAAACTACAATGAGTTACCATCTCACACCACTGAGAATGGTATATATCAAAAAGAGTGGAAATAGCAGTTTTTGGAGCAGGTTTGGAGAAAGAGCAGTCCTCCTGCACTGGTGGTGGGAATGTGAATTGATGCAACCTCTTTGGAACACAGTATGCAGATTCCTCAGACAAACAAAGATGGATTTACCATTTGATCCAGCAATCTCACTCTTGGGCACAAAATCTCTAATCTGAAAAATAATGCACCCCTATGTTCATAGCAGCACAGTTCACAATAGACAAGACGGGTACACGAGATGATGACTGCGAGGCGAGTGGGCGTAGGGAGAGAAGGAAAGAGCAGAAAATGTTCTGGTGAAATCTGGTGGTTGCTGTGGTGTGAAATATAGACTGAGATAAAATTTCAATACCCTAAAATGAATATATCACTGTGAACAAAAAAATCATAAATATTACTATCAAAATACATAAAGAATATATAAGTACAATTATATCAATAGAAAAAATAAACATGAAAAGGCTTTAAATAAAATTACCAGAATGAATATATAAAAAATATTATCACCAAGTCCTGAATATAGTTCTTGTTATATTGCCATCTGTTACCACTCTTCCCTCTGTCCCCAAACATATAAAATCTAGAAATTAATCTCTTGGACTTCTTTTAAATCTTTATACAAGTATATTCTTTGGTATCTTAGGACTCTTTCACATGCAGTACCGCTATCTGAATAGTATTTTACTCACACATGGGTAGCAGCTACTTATCTAAATGTTTCAACCTAAATGTTGTTGCCCTGTTTTCACCAGCCTTCTTGAGGCTGCAAACCAAATTAAGTCTACCTATTATCCCCCATACAACCCTGTGTATTTTCTTCAGAAAACTCAGAGAACTTGCAGTTATAGATTAAGTATTTGTTTTCTCCATAATGCTGAATGCTTCATATAGAAAGCAGCAATATACTTCCTCTTGCCTAGACATCTAAATTTCATGTCCCCGCTGTACCATGGTAAGCATAGATGTATAGTAGAAATAAATGAAAAAAATATTGGGAAATATAATGAACAGCTGAAGAGCTAAAAGAAGTTAATGCTCTGACATGAGGCACTGACTGCTGGTTTTGAATTCTGCCCACTGATATCATGAATGCTTCATTCTGATTCAAGTGATTTAATGTTTGTATCTGGTCCTGTTACAGCTTTTATACAAAATTACACTCATCATAATTAAACCATTGCCTCTACATTGTTTAACTCAGTTTGGCATCTAGAATCCCAACATTCTTATTAAAACTTTTGTACTCATTCTCTGCTAAATAATGTCTCTTCTATTTTTAAGTGATTGGAGAGTTAGAAGATCTAAAAGTCAAATGTTAGGAATAGTAGGAGTAGTAGAAAGATTACTTGCCTTAGGAATTAAGAATATGGGATTATTTATTATATTCAAATCTGTTTTCAGTGATTTGCAAGTACTGTCGTAATTAATCCTGAGAATGAAACTGTAAAGGCTTTTCCAATCTATATTTTAGAAGGATGTAACTGAAGCATATAAAAATTAAGCAAAAATTTAACATCACTAATACTCTCTTAATACTCTGAGTTCTTTTCTTTCCATAGGAAGAAGAGTGCAGGACTCTTTTTCTTTATTGAAGTAACATTAATATGTTTCAGGTATGCATCATTATAATTCAATATCTGTATATATTTCACTAAGTTCATCACTAAAATACCCCCAATTTCACCTAAGGAACACTCTTAGAATGCATTATAATGGGGGTACTCCCTGGTGGCTCAGGCAACTGAGACCCTGTTGTGCAGACCATGTAAGGCACGGCACCTGGATTCATGACCCCAGGACTGAGGTGAAAAAACAAAATGAAAAATAAATGGATGCTTCTTCTTCACTCTCTTCCTGCCACTGCTTCCATTCCTGCCTGACTTCCTCTATAAACAATGAAATATTTAAAATGAATGCTTCACTTGAGTACTTTCATTTGTCTCTGATACATTCCTTTCTAGAAAACCCTTTCTGTTCAGATTAAGTATGCAGACTTCTACATCTAACTTGGCTAACTTGTATTAGACAAATTTTCTGACAAAAATAAATAGGAAGCTGAATAAATAGCTGTATATGTTTAAAGTCATAGACTTCTGGTTCTACTGAAGATAAAATTACTCCATTCCTCTCAAACTTCCAGTTTTATTACAGAAAAGACGGTTAGATACAGCATAATAAGCAAGCTTAGAAGGACCATGAAAGGAGGAAGAAGAAGGAAGATTTACAAGAACTTGGGGCCTGAGGAAGCACAAAGTGCAGCATCTCCTTGATCTTATTGCTTCCCAGTAACCTCAACAGAATGCTTCAGAAACCTACAGCCAAGATCCCTGGAGAAGGACACAAAAAAGCTCTAAGGAAAGCTCCCTCTTCCTAGTCAGAGAGTTTAAGGCAAATGGTGGCCATAATACAACTGGAAACCTTTCAGCAATACCTGCACTAATCCACACAAACAACACTGAAAAAATTGAACTTTTCCCCCCTGCCAGGTTTCAGTCAGGCCAAATAAGGAGCCTATCCTTAGCCCAATGCATTCCTGTTCCACTGTCTTGGTGGTGTTAGTGACATCCACTGTTATCCTGTTGGGGGGAAGTTATTTTCAGCATTTAACTTCCAAAATCAACATGTTTGGGGGAAGGGGAGTTGCTGAGAAGATGGAACCATGAATTTCTTTTTGTGCCACTGACTTTAGGAACTAAACTCAGAATGTTCTTCCTCCTATCTCACCTGGATCCAACTAAGTGATGAGCAGGCATTGATGTTAAAAGCACTCTCTTATCAATCACCCTTCCCAGGCTACAGAAGCATATAAATGCAGGAATCCCATAGCAGTGCAGCCCTCCCTGCCCAGGAAATGACATTCCAGCTTTTGCTTTCTTTATCCTCTATTTTCTCTAATACACTTATAAAACTGTACTATAATGCTCAAGAATTCTTTCTCGAACCATTCACCTCCAACTGCCACCCCAAAAAACCCTGCCACCTCTCAATCAGGCAGCAATGAGATTAAAAGGAAGCATGACATGGTATTAGTTGGCACTCTGCCTCTCTGGTAATCCTCTTGTGAGTGGGGACTGAATGAGCCACTTAGCTTCCATCTCCATTTAGTAACCAAAGCAATGCAAATCAGCTTTCTTCTTCCCACTTGTCTAGTAAAATTGTGGTCCAACAAGAAACAGAGCTTACCTGGGAGCAAGGAGACATGCAAGTTGTTGTCACACTATCAATAGGAAGGAGGCAATAGGGAAGAGGGGAAGCTGAACTTCCACCTCACTCCTGTGGTTAGAGTCAGTGTGAGTCAACATTCCATTTTTGCTAGAGTTGTGACACTAGGGATCTGAGAGAAGCTGAACATACAGACTCCCTTGGTTATTGCAGCAAAACCTCAGTTGGGGACTTCTTCCAAAAAATTGATTACATGATATCCTAAATGTAGATGACAATCAAAAATCTTACCAAGACCCAGAAAAACAAAATTTGAATGAGAAAAGGCAATATCTGCCAACGTCAAAGTGAATAGGATGATAAAATTATCTGACAAGGATTAGAAAAGAGCCATCAAACAATTGCTTCAAAAAGCAATCATCCATTTTTTTCAAGCAAATAAAAAATAGAAAATTATATCAAACTATAGAATAATAAACAAATATGTAAATAGCCAAGTAAACATGATAGAACTGAACATACAATCACTAAAGTCAAATAACAAAACAAGTTAGGTGGGCTCCATAGTGATGACAGAGGGTAGAGTCAGTGATACTGAATAAAGATGAATAGAAATACCTGATTAAAAAATGAAATTAGAAAAAAGAATAACAGAGTTACAGACATTTGTGGTATAGCGACAGGAGTTAACATTCTAAAAATGGGAGTTTCAGAATGAGGGAAGGATTGAATAAAGTACTGGAGAAATGATGGCTGACAGATAACAGCAAACATTGCCAGGGAATATTTGAAATTAGGAATAGACAAGGAAGGATCTTTCTCTGGAGACTTTAGGGCAGGAGGACCCTGCTGAATCCTTGATTTGGATTCAAGACTCCAAATATGTGACAGTAAAATGTGTTGTTTTAAAAAACATACAAAAGGAAGTTAAAAAGAGACAGGAGGGAAGAAGGAAGGAAGAAAGATAGAAAGGGAGGGAGGGAGGAGAGAAGGGAAGGAAAGAAGGTAAGAAAGAAAGAGAGAGAGAAAGAGAGAAAGAGAGAAAGAAAGATAATGGCTGAGAACTTTCCCAATTTGATGAAAGAAATAGAGCTATTAAAACTCATACAGGATAAACTCCAAGACATCTGCACGAAAACACATATATTAAAGTTCTGAAAGTGTAAATAAAACAAAGACAAATCTTGAAAGGTCCCAGAGAGAAATTACTCATTATGTCTAGAGAAAAGAAAAATATGAAATACAACAATTTCTCATATGCAACCGGGTGTTCATTGAGAAGTGGCTCAATATTTTTCAAGTACTAAAGGCAGATTTTACAAAAACAGCCAGCAACGATGAAGACGTAGAGACGATTCAGATGTAGGAGTCTAACAGAATTCGTTTCCAACAAGTCTTCATTTAAGGAATGACTGAAATGAAATTCCTGAACAGAAATGTGTATGATAAAAAATAATGTGTTAAAATATGGAAGGGAAATTTATTCTACAAACAAATTAATAAAGAAGAAAATTTCTAATCTACATAAAGTAATTCAATAAAAGAACACAATGGGAGGAATCACTCTACTTGATGAAGGTTTACCATGTAGGCACAATAAACAGAACAGTGTGGTACCAGTGGAAGATGAGGCATGACAAGCAATGAAGTAGACAAGTGAAACAACTATATATGTTGTGTATACATAAGTATATACACAAGTACCTAAGTTGATTTTTTTCAAAAGGTACAAAAGCAATCCTGTGAAAGAAGGATCACCTTTTCAAAAATGGTACCTGGAGCAACTGGAGACTCATGGAGGAGGGCAAACACCACAAACTAAACCTCAAATCTCATATGAAATTTAACTCAAAATAGATCATAGACTTAACTATGAAAGTGACAACTATATCAACTTATAGGATAAAAAGGGGGAAATATACAAGATAAAGGGCTAATCAAAGAATTTTAAAAATTGATGTGAAAATTACAATCCATAAACACTCATCCAACCAGTATTATAAAAACAATGTTGAAATGTTTTGATTCATTTATTACATGTATATACATACATGCATGCATACACACATGTATTATAAAATTTTATCCCTTTTGAACTATACAAATGATGAGCCAAGGTATTTCAGGAAATAAGACAATATTTAAGTAGCTTTGTTCACAAAATGATGATTTTTATCAAAGCATTCGAATTCATCCATTTTCTTTATCAATAATCTGTAAATACTTTACATATTCGTGGTTCATTCACTTCCTGCCTGTGGAATAAATCTACCTGCATTGCCTAGTACCCTCTTTAGTGCTACTTGCATTTCCTTGTTCCTTAGAGTATAAACAATGGGATTAAGCAGAGGTGTCAGCACTGTCTAGGTCACAGCCATCAATGTGTTTTCACGGAATGAGTTACTGTCCTTAGGTCTCAAATACACAAAGCCAGCAAATCCATGTGTATGCACACTACTGTGAGGTGGGAGGAACAAGTTGAAACAGCCTTATACCTCCCCTTGGCTGAGACATCTTCATAACTATGAATGCAATGAATACATAGGAAATCATGATTAAAATGAAGCTGCCCACCAACACAAAGGCAGAGAGCATAAATATAGCCATTTCATGAAAGGAAGTATAATTACAAGCAAGGGAGACCACAGGTGAGAAGTCACAGAAGAAATGCTGGATGATACTGGAGTCACAGAAAGACAAATTGAATACAGTGATGACGATGCACAGAGAAGCCAGGAAACCAACCATCCAAGAGGCCATCACGAGCTGAAAGCAGACCTTATGTGTCATCCGGATGGCAGAGTGCAGTGGGTTGTGAATGGCAGTGTAACGATCATAGGACACGGCAGCCAAGGTGAAGCGGTTAGTGACTCCCAATCCAAAGAAGTAAAACATCTGTGTGACACAATCAGGAAGAGAAGTGGTCATACCGTCTGACAGCAAGTCCACTAGCCTGCAGGAGATGATTACCATGGTGGAACATGTCTCCGAAAAAGACAAGCCGCAGAGTAAATAGTACATGGGTGTGTGGTCTGTGACTGAGCTTGATGGCCACCATGACAGATATATTTGCTACTAGGATGGTCACATGGGAGAGGAAGATCACCATGAAGAGGAGGATCTGCAGGTCTGGGAAACTGGAAAAGCCCCACAGAAAGAATGTGCTCACTGTGGTGTGATTGTCCATGGTCCCAGTGTGCATCCACTTTCTCTCAAAGGTGCAGAAGTTCCTCAGAGACTCTCATTATAAAAAGAATCACTTACACCTTAATTATGGGCACCCAGACAAGCTTAAAGTGACTCTTCATAGAAGAGCTAGAGAAAGGAATGCTAAGTGCACCTGACTGTCATGAAGTTCAGGAGTCAGAGTGATGAGAACAATTTTAGTATGAGAATAGATAAGTGACAAGTGGATGTAAATATCTCCCTGTATTCTACTCACAAAGTATCTTTATCCTTTTCTTTTCCAGTTGAGAGCTGTAAGACGAAAATATTTCAAATATTACTTTGTTCTTATTCACCGGATAGTGTAGTCCCCCATTTTTCAAATGCTTTTTGTGATCTAATGGAACCCTGGCACTCAGAAGTGCTTAATGGAATATTAATTGAATGAATAAAATAACTCAACATTTAAATAATTCAGAATAAAAATAATATATAAAAATTATGGAGCACATTGAAATTTTCCAAAACAACTTCAACTTTTCTTTCAACCAATTTTACTATTATCAGAACACCACAATGACATGACTCCAAGGTGATTATTGTTACAATGATTAGAGCACATTAATTGATGTAACATGTCACTTTTGCTAAGGTATATCATGTTAATAATTGCTGCTTGACTATACAGTATCATATTTTACAAACATTAAATAATGCTAAGTTCTTAAGAATTTCTCATTGAAGTTTATTTCTAGATGCCTAATATGAACTCAGTTGGAATTAACATCATTTTGAAAGCACCGTCTCTTGCTAGAATGACATATTTTGGTCATTATATTCTCACCAACTCAGGACTTTTAAGCAGGCCCTCCAGGTCATTTTCTAGCAAGTATGCATGTTAAGTTAGTACAGAAGTACAAAACTGAATAGAATCCACCCATATTTCTCATATCATCTTGGAAAACATTTCTCCTTTGATCATTTAATAAACATCTAGTCTTGTAGGAGATGAGGGCTGCAAAGTGATATAAAGATATTCCATAAAATTTTGATTTCAACTTCAGTCTCTAACAAAGTTGTAGAAAAATAATAAGGAATAAGCAGTGGAAAATGAATCAACATGCAAAAGAAATTGAGACTCTGGCTGCAAATTATTCTGTAGGACTCATAAAGACTAGACAAAAGAAGGCAAAATACAAAACTAATATATGGTTAGTTGAAGAGTTCCAGTTTTCTATTTGAATTGTTATTGGGTAAACAGTACAAGGCCAGGAAACCAGCACCTACTTAACACCTATGATATACCATACAATATGCTGGGATCAGACAGAGCTGTCCTGTGTAATCTTAGAAGTTTATAGAGGAGGAATTTTTCTTCTGATTTTACAAAGGATGAAAATGAGGTACAGAATTGTTAAGTGACTATCCAAGCCATGAATTTATCCAACACATTTGAGTAAATGTGTATGATACTCCAACTATTTTATACATGGAAACACTACACAGAACCGGACATATAGGATCTCTGTAACATGAGTGACTATTATTATTTGTGGGATTAGGGAAGTCTTCTCTGACAAGGTGACATACTGAAACAGAGAATAGAAAGACAATAAGAACCAACAAGGAAATCTCTGTTGAGAGTGTCAAAGGTAGAGTTGACAGCTAATACAAAGGCCCTAAATTGGGAACTTATTTACCAAAGCAATCTACACCCAAGACTCATATGAGTTATCTTTAATCCAATTCACAGGACTTTCCTCCAAAGTTTTCTTAGTCTACTTACAGTACTTCTGAAAGAAATAGTTTTCTGTTCTCATTGCTTTAATCACAACTTACCTTGTGTGACTTCCCAATTCCCACCTATATCAGAAAGGAATCTCTGGTAATCTCTGACACATTACAAGTCCAGGATATCCTCTAAGTATTGAATGTAAGTTTTCCAGAACAGAGTTGACCCTATTTCCCCTACATGTAAGCATTTTATCTTGTATTTCTTATTTGAATTAGTCACAGATCTCAAAATTTATCATCAGATCTCAATTTTTATCCCTTTTTCATCTTTACTCTTAACATTTCACTTCCAATATACCAGATATCTTTTTGTCATAATTTTTTAATTTCAATTTCCTCCTCCGATTGTCCTGGACCTAATCCACAGGGTAAATTTGCTGCCTTAATAATTATCTACTAGTATAGGATCTGTTGATTTTTTGTTACATTAACCACACAATGATTAGATGTTAGATTCCTATATAAAGGATTAAGCCACTGATAGTGCCCAAAATAGTGAATGACCTCCATTTTTTATAGGAGATAATGCAAGTATCTCAAATGATCTTCACACTCATCATAAACTGATTCTCAGATACTACTCCTGGTTCAGTTTCTGACACATGCCTCTACTTACCCATACTCAAAACACACAATAATACCCTATGTTTTCCAAACATATCACCACCCTTAATGCTGCTGTGTCTTTGAACATGGTATTCCTCTGCCTCAAATTGTCCTCATTTCAGTTACTATCAGACTTTAAGCCTAGTTAGCAGACTCTAGCTCAGGTTGATTTGACTCTTCATCCTCCCTTACTGGGCATATTTTCTAAATTCCAGGATCCTAACTAAAAATGATTCCTGCCTTATACTCTATCATCATTAGATTTTTGCAATAACTTCATCTTCCCTTCTCCCTTGACCTACTACCAAACTTCCTCTGTTCAGTCTATAATCATGCTGTATCTCTTTATTATAAACTTCTTTTAAATATTTACAGATTAGGTAATCTAATGATGATAATCTTTATTGCACACTTAGTTATACAATCTCATATATCCTCATAGCTATCCTAAACGATAAGTGCTATTAATATGACCATGTGTGTAGTGAGGAAAATATAACTTAGACAGTGACTTACTTTGTTAATGGTGACAGAACTGCTAAGTGTACATATGGAGTATATTTACAGTATATTAAATATAAGTAAGTCTACACATTCAGTGTATTTACATTAAGGCAGTGAGAGTCTGGAGATCCACTTGCTTCACTACTTGAATATAAAGTCTCCTTCAGTGCAAGTGCATTTGTATTCAGTTCTTACCTGTCGATCATCATCTGCCACCAATCTGCCCTATGAGGAGAACATCCCACTGTCCACCAAATATTGTGTGTCCTCTCATGGGTCTTCTGCTTTGCACATGTTTTTTCCTACAACATCTAATATCATTTTACCCTTCCCTGCCTTTTACAACTTATCTCTACTGAATAGAGCACTCAAATACTACTTCAGAAATTTTCTCAAAACTATCTGTATCATATTTTCTTCTGAATTTACAATCCATTATGTTGTAATGAGGTTTTCTTTTCATCTAGACTCCTTCAGTAGACAGGAGAATTACTGAAAAAAATTTTACCTCCAATTTGCAGACTCAGGTATGTGAATGTGTATATTTTACTAAGGTTAGTTCAACGGCTGTAGCAAAAGGTGGAAATTTCATATTCTTCAGAAATGCCCCATGATCATGACTTCAGTTTAATTATTAATTCCTCTTCTGGAAACAGTTTTCTCTATTTAGTGTTTGTTTTATTTAGACAATACTGAAGACCAATTGTTTCTAAATGAATATTAAGTTTGATATCACATAACAACATGAATGCACATAGAGCTGCTTTCTATATTCTTATTTAATTTATTTTAATTTTACAAAAGATGAATAAACAAAAACTTCACAAGATTGCAGCAATAGTTGGTTAAACCTAGAAGAATGAACCTCTCATTTCAAAATTATGAAATTCTACATGTGATCTCTATGTACTGTAGTGTTGGGACACATTTGACCCACATAACTGGGGTCCACGTGTCAGAATCTCTAAGGGGAGCTTTATGGAGGTAATACATCTCTACCACCAGCTTTATTACAAACCTCTCCAGGAAGTTTTCACAATGAGGATATGTATATTTTACATAATATTTTCTTTACTTTTAGTTGAAAACTTCTGGCTTTTATGATATTTTCTTTCCATCTATGTTAATGGCAAATTGTCTTTCTTCACTAGTCTAGCTCACTAATAACAAAATAATGTCAACATGACATTATTTCCATTAGAATCAATGACTCTGGCATGCACAAGAGAACAAGATGCCTATCACAATTTTTCAGCCCTTCCGTTTGTTTTTCTAGATCTTACCCTCTTTATTCACTTGGTTTTGACCGTTGTTTTGACATCCTATTCTATTTTTGCTCCTGCAAATCTTCTTCCATGAACTTCCTGGAATCCATCTCCACCAGGAGTAGGGAGATGATAAATTCTAATTTTCAGATATCTGTGCCCCTCGCTTTTTAAATATTTTCTATCAGAAAATGAACATTCATTTGAATATTTGTGGATATTGTATATGAAAATATTAATTATAAAGAGAATAAAAACCCTAAATGTTTTACCTTTCACAGAAGGAATTCTAACTGCTAGTCTCTAAAATTATGCTGAATTAAGATGGAGGATGATTTATAATCTTACAACTGAACTCAGATGTATCCTTCTGTCCTGCTTCCTGTTATTTCATATATCTTGCATTCTAAATTAAGTTTTAAGGCATTTTTCCTTTTTTATACCTGCGATGAGTCCCATTTGATATTATTCTTCCATAACATCAGAGGTAGTGTCCTCTCTATCCCTTAAGAAAGGAGTTCAACCATGAAGATTTTCATGAGCCCTGGAGCCACTAGAGACGATTGTCTTGAGATTACTCCTTTAGATATCAAGAGTTTTATGCTCTATAGGTCTATAACCCAATGTGATATCTATAAAAATGTTGTTTAAATCCAGACATGCCATGGGGACTTTTCAGTGATTTTTGTACTTGATTATCTGAGAACAAATGAAGTGATGGAAACTCAACTTGTTGAAAATATATCTTGGGATGTAGATAATTTCCTCAGAGTTTATTTTACCTCCTGCATAGCACTGTTTATTATATAATGTTGAAAAATTTCCATGTCCCTCAAATCTCCTTTACCCTTTACACTGGGCAAGGATGTGGCTAATCATAGGAAGGTATTGCCTGGTGAAATGCTAGGAAAAGGTGAGTAGGAAGAAAATGAACACACATTATGATCATTGTGATTTTTTTTCTCATGAAAAAAGAAAATCCTGAGTTACATCATAGCCTTTCATGGCATCCTCAAATTGCTTCTAAGTGGTTTTCTTCTCAGCTTCTCCTCCATCTTCTACTATCTATACTCTCTTCTACCTAATGTGCTATCAAGTCTTATCTCTAAAGAGTGCTCTTACAGCTTTGATACTCTAGGCAAATTTGTCAATATACTGTTTCCTGTTTAAAGTCTTTCCTAATTCTGTATCCAGATGTATCTCAAAATTCCCTTTCCTGAATTTACACATCCAAACACTTGCTCATTCTTCAAGATTCAGCACTAATGTCACCTAGACCAAGAATCTGATTGTTCAAATAGTATGTAAAAATGGAGAGAGAAAATACAGTATTAAGAAGGAATTCTATAATAAGGAACATTTACTTTGAATGACTTTCACTGGATCTCAGAAATTCATGCAAGCAGATATGGTGTGTTGTCTTATGCCATTCAGGTCATGACAGCAATTGAGATTTTAAAGCTAGGAAGACATTTTTTTTTCGCCTTTTTAAGATCTTGCTTAGGTCTCACTATTCTGGCTGGTGAATACAACCCAAACCTCTTTGAGAGCCAGCTGCTAATGTTCTTTTCCAAAAATTTCTCTTTCAACTGAAACATTATTGGCTACGAATATGAGTGCATGTCCCAGTTCCCAAGATGACCCACAGACAACACTGAGTGATATAGAAATTTTAAAAGAATAACATAAGAAAATCTTATTGTCAGAAGTAGGACAAAATGTAGTCATTCATATTCCTTTGGGATCAAACTACACTTCATTGGAGCCCACATCTTTATTGGGATTCTCCCCATGCCTGGTCATGGGGAATACCTCTGTCTCTCATGGGATTAGGGAAGATCTCAACTCACTAGACCAATTGCATAAGAATCACTCATAAAATCTGCTTTTAGAGAATTTATCATAATGTGGAACTTCAATGCCTATATACAAAAGAGGATTGCATATAATTTACTACATAAAATTAAATTTTTATAAAATGTTTAAGAATACCTGGTGATTAGGTGGAGGACAGGGTGTAGTGACATATATCTGAGGAATGGGGTAACTGCACATACGGGAACCTAAATAAATGAGTTTATTTTAATGAATAGAATAAATATTATAATAAAAAAGCAAAGGTGGGAAAACAAAACAAATAAGATAGAACTGGAAGTACTTTTTTACAAAAGTATTGCTATATGATTGATCGAGTTGTTTTGAAATACAAAAATTCTTAGCTGATGTAATCTCCATGTTATTCCTTTCAACAACAAAAAAAGAACATTTTTATTACTTTTACAGATTGCATATATCCATTAGCAGTTTATGCTGCCCTTGTTTTGGTCCCTTAAAATTAACTGTTGCCCTGAGTTTTGATAATGTGTATTAATTTACTTTTTTAGTTTTATTACTGATAAATAATAACATTCGCTCCCCTATATGTGATAATTTTCTTTCTGCGTAACTATTTTGAGATTCATGCATGTTGCCTGTGAGTAATTTCTTTTATTGCTGGAGGTATTCTACCATATGGATATACTACTGTTTTCCTATTCACCTGTTAGTGGGCTTTCAGTTGTGTCCAAATCGGAGCTTTTGTAATAAAGCTGCTGTATATGACTATACAGGCAGTCTGTGCTTATACATATTTTTCACTTGTCTTAAGTAAATAGAAAAAAATGGGCACACTGGGTCATATTCACATGCTTTTGTACATTTTTAGGAAACTGATATTTAAAAAAATTTCTATATAGTTTTAGATTCCCTCTTGTGATGTTGAGAATTTCAATGGCCCCCAAACCTTGTTAATATTTACTATTGCTTTTTAATTTTAGTTCTTCTAACCAATGTATAACAACACTTTTTGTCGTTTTAACTTGTATTTATCTGATGACTCATGTTAAGAATATTCTTGTGTTTTTGACCATTTATATATCTCCTATTTAATATACTTGTTTAAGTCTTTCTCCCATTGTAAAAGTTTAGAGATTTTGTATTCTTCAACAACATTCAAAGAACTTTAATATATTTTATATATGATTCCTTTGTCATATAGATGTTTTGCAAACATTTTCTCCTTTATAATATACTGGGATTATTGTTTCTTTAAGGAGCAATTGTTTCATATTTTGATGAAGTCCAACAGACCATATTTATTTGTTAGGATCTGTGTTTCTGTGTCTTATATAAAAAATTTTCCTGGCACATTCTGGTGGAGTAGTGGTTGGGTGCAGTCCTCATACATCCCAAGGTCCAGGGTTCATTTCCTGGGCCTATTGGGAACAACCAAGATGAACAACTAAATAAAAAACAAATAATAACGTGCTAATTCCTCCTCTCTCTTCCTGCATGCCTCTGCTCTCCTTCATTCCTACCTGCATCTATCCTTTAAAAAACCTTATTTGTCTACTCTAAAGTAAAAAAATATCTCTCATATATTTAGTTCTAGAAATGTTTTAATATCTATGAAAAATTTGGAGTTAATTGTTACATAGTATAAAGGAAGGATAATTGAGCATTTTTTCAATATGCTATGAACTTTCTAAAATAACATGTGCTGGAAACTCTTTCCCCACTGAAGTGCAAAATGTATATTTTGAAATAGTGTATAAATCCTTGAAATTTTTTCCTTTTTTTAAAAATTACTTTTACTATTCTTAGTCTGCATATCTACATATAACCACCCTGTCTGTTCATACGAAGGTCAAAGGGAAGACACTTTTTGAATCCTATGCACATCTATGCACACAGGAGACTGCAGGGGCTCCAGGCCAACAACACATAAAGGGAACTTCTAAGTACTTTGGATTTTACAAATTGCACAAAAGTAATTACATCAGGTAGACCCACAGGATCTCTGGGCAGCTCTGTTGCTGCACCTCAACACACAACGCTCCGGGCCCAGCACATCACAGTTTTCATATTGGGCAGAGATAATGCCAGGTGTGGGTCTCTGTCTCCCACAGCTTTTCTGCAGACATAAAGTATTAGTTGGATATATCTGCAGACAGACTTGGAAGGGGAAAAACATGGTATAGACTGCTTCCAACTATGCATAGAGCAGTGAGAACTATGTTTTCTACACTTCACACATACTTTAACCTTCACAACAATTTTATGATACAAGTTTATTTTCCTCATATTTTGGTGGGGAAAACTGAAATGGAAGAGATCAAACAATATGTTTTGGGTGATTCTGTGGCCTTGAAGGCATAGAAGCTTGCCAGGAAGGAGAATGAAGAGCCAGGAAGGATAATCTGAAAACTCATTGAGATTAGGAGATTGGATAGAAAAAAACAGATTGATGTGATCCTGGCAAGTGTTTTACCATGAAGAGCTCTTAGTTCTACTTTAACTCTTTTAAAATGTCAATCCTCTTTGGAATGTGAAATTATAGCTGTTTGTGTATATATACATATACACATATATACATGTATATACACACATGCATATATAATAGTATATATTATATGTATTAAAATTGTATCTTATTAAACTCTTTTGACAGACAACAAAGATCTTGAGTTGAGAAATCTTGTAATTCTAGCACCATATCTACATCATGAGGCACTGTTTTGAGGTTATGGACAGTAAGAGACTACTTATAATCTGCAAGTTTTCCAAACCCTTTTTCTTTGCAGCTCTACAACTTTCAAAGCTTTTTATTTTCTTACTTTTGCTATAATAATTAATTTATCCATATTAAATTTTTTATTTAAAATGCAGATTTACCTCAAATTCTACCCCATGTACCGCTAAAGCAATTACTAGCACTTCTTACAGGTATCAATACAAATTACAAATAACAAGAAAGTATTGAATGGATAAAGCTATACCTACCTTCCTTATAACTGAACTTTAAAGTGAGATTTTTTTTTAATCAGAAAATCAAAATAAACATGGAACCAATATTTATCTATAAGATAATCTATCATATTATGTGTTCTAATAATTATAAGTGACGGTTATGTAAGTATGTGGACACCGAGATAGAAGCAAAAGATAAACTGACCACCTGAAAATTGACAGAATTCTAAAAGGTTAGTTTTTATGTGGATGCACCCTGGAGGAGTAGCAGTTAGTGCCACTTCGTCTGCTGAGCCAGGTCTGCGTATACCCCAGGTACCCTTTCTAGGGTGGGGTAAAAAAGCAAGATTAATAACTAAATAAAACAAGCTAAAACTGCAGCCTTCTCCTTGCTCTTTCAGCCTGCCTGCTTACATCAATCTTTAATTAAAAACGAATGTGTGTTATGTGTGTGTGACTTTAACAACTCAATGTCCACTATAAGTACATAATTATGCCCCATTATGCTTTTGAATTCAGATTTGAGTATCTAAAATCTTCAGAGATTTATTCCCAAAGGCAAGAAAAACTAAGTGAACTATATAACCACAGTGAATTTGAGCTGTTACTGAAAGATGAGTGAGTTTTTATTGATAAAGGTAAGGTTCTGACTTCTGTTAAAAATCTGACATTTATTTTCATTATCATTTGAGAGTAATTTACTACCTAATGTTGTATGTTTCCACTATTCAAGTTGGAGACATGGCAGAAATATTTAAGCAATTAATTACTAAACAACTTTGTCTGAATTGCAATTTCCAGTATCAGTTATTGTGAATAAACATGCATAATCTTAGTTATCAGGATTCCATGTATATCTTCAAGGACAGAAGCACAATAGTCTTTTCATACTATCCAAACAAGGCTCTCTCAATAATGCTAATAAATTCATCATTTCAAAGATATTCTTGGGCATTTATTGATATGTAAAATTTTTAATTAAATATTAAATATTTTAAATAAATTACTTTGCTGTAAGACTTGCTTTGTTTATACATATGAATGTTTTTATGTACAAGGTAATAATACAGTGAACTAAACTTAGTATAAAAAAATCTCAAAACTTCTTAATACTGATCACAGGCACCAAGCTGATTGATTCTATTCACTTGTAGGTTATACTTTATTCCACTAAATAATATTCAATAATTAATATTAGCTCATTTTATAAAATTTCAATTTGAAAATACTGTAACAGCTGAAAGTAATTTGACATATGTATAAAGTTTTAACTGCCAAGTTTTTGCATAGTGATTACATTAATACTTAAAATTACTTGATAAAATAACAATCTAAGGAAAAATTTAAAACGTTCGGTAAGTTTATAATAAAAGACCTGACTAATAACTGAATGCACTTCCTCTCCGGATGAGTATCAAGAACAACTTTATTTCTCCTTTTAAAAAAAGGTTCTTATTAAACTGAAAATAAGCAAATAAGTCCATGTTTCTTCAATATTTAAGTGCAAGAAGGTTTACAGAATAATCTGTGTCACTCATTGCCAGGTTTAATGAATTCATGGTAGGATTATTTAATTTCATTTCTTGCTTAGTTATTAAAGGACTGTGCAGTTAGATATTCACGATTTCATAGACTGAATCCGTTATTTGCTATGCAAACCAGCATAACATCTTTTACACTGTTTACTCATACATTAAAGAAAATTAGCATTATTTTATGACAATTAAAGTATCTACAACTTATCTTTACATTAAATGTGCATATATTATTATTTCTATTTCTTGATCCTGTGAATATAATATAGTAAGCATGCACTAAAAGTCATGTACTATTAAAGTTGTTGGATACCAAACCTTACCTTATATACACCTATTATCAAAAAATATATAGTATATATTGTTACTCTCATCTGTTTTGTATTATTATTATTTATCTTTTGAGCTAAAAGCTACCTTAGAGAAAAATGTGGAATTAAAATACACATTGATGAAAATTTTTCTGCATGTACAGAAATACTTGAATAAATATTTGTATAAGGGCTCCTTATAGTTGTATCAATAAAAATGAAACTATTGAATTTGCAACTTCTTACTGTAATGTTTCTTCACAGGTTTATTCTGCAGCAGCTACATTGTCTCATGGATTCCCTGAAGAATGGCAATCACACTACAGTAAAAGAGTTCATTTTATTGGGCTTAACAGATGACCCAATCCTTCGAGTCCTTCTCTTCATGATCATTCTTTTTATCTACTTGGTGACCATATTTGGAAATCTCAGCACAATCATTCTTATCAGAATCTCTTCTCAGCTCCATCATCCTATGTATTTTTTTCTGAGTCACTTGGCTTTTGCTGACATAAGCTTTTCATCTTCTGTCACACCCAATATGCTTGTAAACTTCATGTTAGAGAGAAATACAATCTCCTATCTTGGATGTGCCATCCAGCTTGCCTCAGTTATTTTCTTTGGGACAGCTGAGTGCTTTCTTCTGGCTGTCATGGCATATGATCGTTTTATGGCAATCTGCAACCCACTGCTGTATTCTACCAAAATGTCCACACAAGTCTGTGTTCAATTAGTTGTACTGGCATACATAGGTGGTCTTATCAACGCCTCTTCCTTTACTATTTCCTTCTCATCTTTATTTTTCTGTGGATCAAATCAAGTCAATCATTTTTTCTGTGATTTTACCCCTTTAGTTGAAATCGCCTGTTCGGATATCAGTATCCCTGCGGTGATTCCCTCATTTACTTCTGGCTGCGTCATTATGTTCACACTCTTTATCATTGCCATCTCCTACATCTACATCCTAATCACAGTCCTGAAGATGCGCTCCAATGATGGGCGCCGTAAGGCCTTCTCCACCTGCACCTCCCACCTGACAGCAGTCACTCTGTACTACGGAACCATTACGTTCGTTTATGTCATGCCCAAGTCCAGCTACTCAACTGACCAGAACAAGGTGGTGTCTGTGCTCTACCTGGTAGTGATCCCCATGTTAAACCCCCTCATCTACAGTCTCAGGAACAATGAAATTAAGGGAGCCCTGAAGAGAGTACTTGCTAGGAAAACATTTTCTTAGTAAAAGTTGATATTTTTTGTTGATAAAGCAATGTACTACATAAATAATAAAAGGAAATTTTGCATCATTGTTAAATTATATTTAACAATATAATTACCTCACAGTGTGTAAATCAGAGGCTTATGAGTTATCTTTGTTAAACTTAAGTATAGTTAGAAACATAGAGGCTCACATGAAAAAAATTAGTTTTCTGAACTACTTTAAAATTTTATGCATACCTTTTTAAAGTATTTTTCTGCTATAAGTTTGGTTACTTGTACCTCCAAACTTTGACACTATTCCATTTTTCATCATAATTTATTGTAAAGTATGTGTGTTGACTGTAGTTAGGCTTAAATATTTTCTGAAAGAAAATGACAAAGTAGAAGCAGATAAAAAATTGTCACTGGAAGGTTATCTGCTAGTGCTAGGCTTTGTAGATCCACAGAATTAAAATAAGCAGGTCTATGTTCTTGATCTGTGGTTCCAGCACCATGTAAACAAGCTCCAGACAACAGGATGATATAGTTTTCACTGACCTATGATTTCTGTCAGAATAAGTGAGCTAAGCTTTCTGTGGAATGAGTAGGGTTTGTGATATCCTCAGAGTTTGAGTGAAAAAAACAAGTGGTGTAACATATTCGTGATCAGACCATTATCCTGCTAAGGAAAACTCAGCATACTGGATTTGTCTCTTCACTGAATGTTATTGCCCCCTGGAGAGT